>PVHT021183554.1:264456-276706 GCA_004024745.2 Catagonus wagneri
CGTGAGCAGGACAGATACCTGTGGGGCAGTGGGGACGTGGGAGCTGCTGGCTTGTCCTCTGTGCAGAGAACCCATGTGCCGTGTCTTGGGGCCGCAGAGGGAGCACAGCCTCAGGCAGGCTGGCCAGGACCCTGAGTCACTGGGCCTGGTAGGCACAGTCCCCAGGCTGCAAACTCGGGGGCCCAGAGGATGGTTTTCTGAGCTGGTCGGAAGAATCGCCTGGGCCCTTGGCTAGAGAGGAGGCCTGCAGAGCGTGAGCCCAGAGACCACAGGCACACGGACACGTGCCTGCCAGTGACTGACACACTGAGCCCGCCTGCACTCGGTCACCACCTTGCCCTCTTCCCTGCAGCCCAGGAACGGAGTGAGGTCAGTACGTGCTCTAGTGGGATGAGGACAGGGGCCCAGTAACACCGTCCCTACACACACCCTCAGCTCTGTATAGACGAGGAAAAAGGCCCAGCTCCACCCCTGCTTGAAAGGACCATGGCCACACACACAGCAGACACACCCAATGCCTGGACCAAGACTGAGAGGCTTAAAGGGCACCATGGGACTGAGGGATCCAGGCTCCAGGCTCCACACATTCGGACCCCGACCGGCCAGGCTGCTCCTGCCCCAGCCACTCCTCTGAGGGGCTTCAGTGCACGGGGAAGGCCTGAAGCTCTCACTTGGACTCTGCCACAGTGCAGATGCCAGGCCACTTCTGCCATCTAGGGGCTGAGTCTCCCACCTAAAGCCCTGCCTTCCTCCATCCCAGGCTGAGGCGAAGCTCACAGCCTCCCCACCAGCACCCTCTGGGCCTGGGCCCTGCAGCTCAGATACAGGAACAGGGTCCCTGCTTTCCTGACCCGTAGGGGACCAGGCTTATGGAAACAAAGTGAAACTTGTGTTAACCTCTTGGTTGTGATGGCATTTTTTTTTAATTTTTTTAATTTTTTACATTACACCCAGCTGTACAGCGTGGTGACAGGGTTACACATCACAAGTAGTTAGACATAGTTCCCAGTGCTATACAGTGGTATCCCCTTGCTTTTTCAGCCCAGAGGCAACAATCTATAGCTATTAACCCCAGACCCCCCTACCATCCCATTCCCTCCCCCACCATTTTGGCAACCACAAGTCTGTTCTCCAAGTCCTTAATTTTCTTTTCTGCATTTATTCATTTTTTTGATTGCGTTTTTTGGAATCCTCTGATGTCTGAAAAGCCGAATGCTCTGAAAACAGAAGAAACTGCAAAGGTGACAGCCAGTAGGCAGGCCTCAGAGCCGAGCTTCTTCTTGCTGCTGCTGCTTCTTCTGGGTGGTGCTTGATGGTGCTGCCTGTATCAAGTGGTCAGACTCCAAGAGGGACCGTCATGGAGGGGGTCCCAGAGCTGGACCCAAGTGACTCCTCCCTGAGCCAGTGGCCCACACAGGGCTGGCCAGGGGATCTTCTCTCCCCACTTGCTGCCCTGGCCTTTGAGTCTCTGGCTTTGAACAGAAAATGAGGAAGGCAGGGAAATCCCCACGCAGAGCCTCAGCAGAGGTCAGGGGGGCCCTTAGGCCGCTCACACTCTCTTTGGCCCATTCTCAGGTGTTGAACCAGCTTGGATGCTGAGAGAGCTGAAGGTGGCTGCACGACTGGCTCCCTCCTCCCTGAAGGGGGACCTGTGCCCCTCCTGCGGCCTCGGGTTCAAGCTCCTGACTGAGGGAGGCCCTGGGTGCCTGGATGCTGCCTCCCACCTGGAGTAGAACAGGATTTGGCTGTCCTTGGGGAGATTCTGCAACTTCCAGCTTCCTCTGGAGACCTCTGCCCACCGAGCAGGGCTCCCCTCTGCTGCCACCCTGGCCTTAACTCTCACATCTGCCAGGGGAGGGCCTGCACCCAGAGGGAAACCTAGAATCTGGAAGCAGCCCCTGCCTGTCCAGCTGGGTCCATTTCTGAGCACTCAGACCTCAACCTTCTCCTCCTCCTCTGAGCCATGAGGCCCAGGAAGAGTCTGAGAGCAGGGCAGAGAGCTGGGAGGGCAAGGAGTCCAAAAAAACCAGACTTTCCCATAGCTGCTCATCAGATGCCTGAGTTCAAAGGCTGGCTAGGCCACCTTCTAGCTGTGTGCTCTTGGGCATGTTTCACCAACCCATTGTGCCTGTTCTCCTCCCCAGAAGCGTGATCACAAGAGAATCACTCCACTGACAGACTGCAGCTTCTCTACTGATCTCTGTGCAAAGACCCAGGGCAGCGACTGGGGCTCTGGGTTAGGGTTTCTCCTCACTGCACTTTGCTGCCAGGAGAGACCTGGGGCAGAACGGCTCAGAGCTGGGCTGCCTGTACAGCTCATGATGGTCCCATGAAGGAAGGTCAAGGACTTTCTTCAACAGCCACCCACTGGGCACGTTCTATTCCTCTAAGTTCTGCAAGTCAGAGTCCTTTTGATGAGACCAGTGGGGCCCTTTCCCCAGTGATAATCACCAGGTGAGGTTATTGGCGCCTGTTCGGGTTTGTTTTTATCACATACAACAAAATATGTGAATGTCTTCCATGTCCACTCAAGCTGGAATCAAATTCTGATCATCCAGGAGATGAATGAGGCCCATCTTCAAAGTCAATTCCATTCTAAGAATATCATTAGAAGGGAAAAGGTCATGGCAGGTGGCACAGGAAAGGGCAGGGGACCTGACCAGGGTCCTTTTTGGTCCCAAACAGGGAATTTGGATTTGAGCACCTCTCTCTGGAAGGGTTTCATGACCAGGTCATTCTGGAGATGTTAGCACAGGCTTTGGTCTTTGAAATATTTCTCTTGTTGGACCATGATTTTCCCTTATTCTCCATTTTCCTCCATTCACATTGTCTTTGGGGGCTCATTTGCTGGTTGTTCACAGGTCTTACAAAATAATTGTCTTCCAGTGACTCACCTCCCTTGAGAGCTTATACTCACCTCCTACCACATTTTTCTGGAGCCTGTTTATTTGAGTGAGCCGTTGTGGTGTTTCAAAAGATGTCCTTCTAGGTCAACTTCTTTTTAAAATTTGCTCATATTTTAATCTGTTCTTGCATTTAAACATCTGCTCTTCCCTTTCAGTCATTACCTTCTCTTCACAGTGGATTCTGGATGTATAAAAATGGCTTAAGAACAGGCTCTCAGAACTCCTCAAGACAATCTGGCTGTCCCAGGTCCCCAGACATGTGGTCAAAGCACTCTCTGCTTTCACAGAACTTGACCCTTCAGCCTCTCTTAAATGCACTCTCAGACTTGCTCTTTCTGAGCTTTAGTGACTTGACCATCATTTTCAACTTAACTAAACCTTCCTCAGGCACCCTCATTCTCTGGTGTTCTTTTTCCTCCATTAGGTAGTGAATGCCATTCATTTCTCTCACTGATAGTATTAAGTCATGTGGACACAGTCTTTTGATCCATGGGCATCTCCACAGCATTTCTCTCAACGGCCCAGTGGTAATAAGAACTGCCCTCCCCAGAAGAGGGTTTGTACCTGATTTTTAGGGCTTAACACTGAGGCATTGACCTTTCACCTTCCTCAACCCAGGAGTGGTCCATCTTGCCGAAGCAACCATTTCTTCCCTGGTCACCTGGGTGTCACCACTGTGCAAGACAGAGAAGCTGGATTTGAAGGGTGTTGGGGAGCAGGGACATAGAAGTATCAGAAGCTCAAGAATCTTCTCTTCCTGCACAGAGAGCTCTCTGTCTAGTCTTAGGGCTGGCAAACCACACTTAAATCCCCCTCCCCATGCCTCCCTTGCCAACACCTAATACTCCTGCCACAAGTGGGTCCAATCAGATCCTCTCATCCTCCCCACCCCAAATGATCCATAATTCATCTTCAAAATCTCCCGCAGGCTGCATGTTCTTCAACAGCCCACTCCAGAGGGAGTCACCCCTGTAATGCTATTATTCTCTCCCCTCCCAGCTCTGGCCTCTCTCTCTCTCCTACTCCACCTACTCACTGATGTGTGGGGAGTCAGAAGATAGTCCATATGGTGCAGGTGAAGGAAATGGGTGTTCTCAGCAGAGATTTTTAGAAGATCGCATTTTTGAGTTACAAGTGGAGTGGACCTTTGAAACGGGCTCTGGGGGGCCATCTTCTTTCCCAGGGATTCCTAGTGTCCATGAGCTCCAGTGAGCTAGAATGAACAGAGGGCCTGGGAGAGCTCTGACCCTGCTACCGAAGCCCCACCCAGTGCCCGTGGCCTGAAGTTTCCATGGTGATGGTCAACAAACAAACCCCACTTGCTGCCTCTTCCATTCTTGCCATGTCACCCTTCAGCCAATTCCACGCTGAATGTCCAAATGTGAGCACCAGAATCAAGGGAGAATTGGAACGCTGTGGTTATGGGGCAGACCCTGGGAGTGGCAGCGCTAGAGTCAGAAAGGGGCTCTGAGGCTCTGAGTTCTGGGGCTTCAAACCTTGGGAGCAGGGCAGCAACTTCCCCTGCTTGGCCTGGGGGAACCAGGTTTACACTGAGAAACAAGAATCATAGGCATGGTTAGGAGAATCCTGATGTTCCCATGGCCTGGGGACACAGAGGAGGACTGTCTGGAGGAGAGTCAGGGAGCTGGAAGGCTGAGAACAGGGCAGACACCTGGATCAACATGGAGTCTCCCAGGCATGGGGCCCAAACCATGTGGCAGGGATGATGCCAAAGGGACTCCAGCATGGGTTCAGGGCAGGAAAGCGGCTTATTTTCATTTTATTATCATAAAGGGCAGTTGTACATTCACTTGGTATAGAGCATCACATAGCTCTTTAGGAAAAATCTCTCCTGACTCTGCCTGCTCCCAGAGAAAACATCTTCAGTGATGTGCGCTATTTTCCCACCATTGACCTCCAAGCTTCACCAATTCTTTTATGTGTCTGCTTTCACGTGTCTACCCTGAACTCTTGTATTCCTGCTTTTGCCTCTTGTTCATTGACATAACTGGATCAAGTTTTTTTAATCTGACGGAAATTTTTGTTCAATTAAAAAAATTTTATATTATATTTGATTTATAATGTTGTGCCAATTTCTGCTGTCAGCAAAGTGACCCAATCATACATATATACAAATTCCTTTCAATTTTTTAAACTTGCTCTGTGGACTCACTTTTCTGATTTTTTCTTTCTAAGCTAGTTTGGGTTTTCTCTTTTTACTTAGTAACTTTGATTAAATTTTGTGCTCAGTCCTGTTTGATAATTCATATTTTGTACATGTCTTTTGAAGAATTCATGTTGGGGATAGCCCAAAGCTGTGTCCCAAGGTCTTAAAATTTGAAGTTTTTCCTTGTAGTTTTCTTATTTTAAATAAAATGAAGTATCTATTATAAAAGAGGAGTTATACAAAATTATATGAAATGTATAGAAAGTTCTAAAAAAGTAAATACTAGTATACCCATCTCAGCAACATTTCCGTTGTTCTTAAGGTCTTCTTTGTGCCACCAGTGATTATATCTTCTCCATCTCTCTAAGGGTCATCACTACCTTGCATTTTATTTATTGATCATTTGCTTTTCTTTATAGTTTTTTGTTTTTGTTTTTTGTTTTTTTGTTTTGTTTTTTGCTCTTTAAGGCCAGACTGGTGGCATATGGAGGTTCCCAGGCTAGGGGTCCAATTAGAGCTACAGATGCCAGCCTATGCCACAGCCACAGCAACATCAGATCCCAGCTACATCTGCAACCTACACTACAGCTCACAGCAATGCTGGATCCTTTACCCACTGAGCGAGACCAGGGATCTAACCCACAACCTCATGGTTCTCATATTCGTTTCTGCTGCACCACAACAGGAACTCCTATAGTTTTTAAAATAATTGTCTGTATGCTTAATAATTTTATTTGTTTTATATGTTCTTAAAAATATATTTTACACCATGTGTCTGTTCCCACTTGTATTGTACAACTAATAATCCCAAATTCAGTAGCACACGACTATTAGCAGTTATTCCTCATTATGCATGTGAGGGTTGGTTGGGTTTGACTGAGCTGAATTCAGCTGGTTTGTGGTTGGGTCCAGGTCTGTCCCACATGTCTACCATTCTCCTAGGACCAGTGTCTTTCTGAAGCACACTCTTCACCAGGCAAAAGGCAGGAGCATGAGAGAGCAAACCCAACCATGCAAACATTTTTAGCATTAGCTTGTGACTTGCCCTCCAATATCCCAGTGACCAAAGCAAATCATATGGCTTAGTTGGAAGTCTAGAGGTAAGAAATTCCTTTCTGCCCACTGTGAGGCCTTGGGAAAGATGTGGATCTATAACACCACAGCAGGCTGTCACAAATGGAGGCTGTAACTCAATCTACCAGGATGACACAATTCTATTTGTTATCGGATTCCATCTAGGACCATGTAGCTGTACTTTATTCATTGTAACTGTATTTTATTCGTTTTAACAGATGTACTCATCGCAATGACTGTAATTATATCTCCACGATGCTCTTTATGGACATTCGAGTTTTGCTGCTTTGAATGCTCGTACATGTCTCCTGGGGCCAGTGTAGAATTGCTCAGTATCAAATTACTGTACAGCAGAATTACCCAAATCTTTGAAAAAAAGCAAAAAGATGATTGTATGACCTTTAAGTAACATTCTAAGAGCCTTTTTTTCTTGGTCATTTTTAGGGCTGCAACTGCAGCACATGGAAGTTCCCAGACTAGGGGAGCTGCAGTTGGAGCTGCAGCTGCCAGCCTACACCACAGCCACAGCAACACCAGATCTGAGCCCCATCTGCAACCTGTGCTACAGCTTGTGGAAACACTGGATCCTTAACCCACTGAGAGAGGCCAAGGATCGAACCCATATCCTCAAGGATACTGTGTTGGGTTCTTAACCTGCTGAGCCACAATGGGAACTCCTGAAACAATTATCAAATATAAGTGGTATATATGAGGTCAAGTTTGAGTAAGCTGGGAAGGTAAGAGTAGATATCTTGCAAGTGGCTCAGGCTGTTATGACAGGAACTCCTTTTGCGTCGTCTGCTCGCTTTCTTTCTTCCTTTCTTTCTTTCTTTCTCTCTCTCTCTCTCTCTCTCTTTCTTTCCCTTTTTAGGACTGCACATGTGGCATATGGAGGTTCTCAAGCTAGGGATCAAATCGGAGCTACAGCTGCTGGCCTACACCACAGCCACACCAATGCCAGATCCAGAGCCACATCTATGACCTACACCACAGCTCACAGCAATGCCGGATTGTTAACCCATTGAGCAACGCCAGGGATTGAACCCACAACCTTATGGTTCCTAGTCGGATTCATTAACCACTGCACCACGATGGGAACTCCTGTCTGCTCTCTTTCAATCCATGCCTATGGCCTCATGAAGTGTGCCTCATGACCGGCTGAGTGAATACTTGAATCCAGTTGTCACCTGGATCTGCATAATTACCTGGTTGGTAATACACAAAAGTGTCTAGCTCTAGCACTTCAAGGGTGACCCTGAAGGACAAAGGATTTGCCTTCTTTGCCTGTAATGCTCCTGTCAGCAGCACCTTCTGTGGACTCACAAGATGCTTTATCCACTTTCCTGGCAATTCACACACTCTTGTGTCTGATCAAATGGCCAATTTCACAGCAAAGGATGTTAGCCATGGCTCATGCCCCAGGGACTTAACTGTTCTTATCACCCACCCCATCACCTGGAAGTTGCCAGATTGAAAGGGAGGGCCTAATTGAAAGGAGGGATGGTTTAGATTCAGTGTGGCACCAGATGGAAGAGGATAAGCTCTGTTTAACAGTTTAAACAATGTATATCTTTTTTTTCTTTTTTTTTTCTTTTTAGGCTGCACCTGTGGCATATGGAAATTCCCAGACTAAGGGTCAAATTGGAGCCGCAGCTGCCGGCCTACACCACAGCCACAGCAACAAGGGATACAAGTTGCGTCTGTGACCTGCACCACAGCTCATGGCAATATCGGATCCTTAACCCACTGAGTGAGGCCAGGGATTGAACCTGCATCCTCATGGTTACTGGTTGGATTCATTTCCCCAGAACCACATGGACACTCCTAAAAGAGCGTGTACTTTGAGTAAAAGACCATTATATGGTGTTATCTCTCCCAGAGCTGTAATATGCTGCTCTGTGAGTGAGGGCTAGAGCTGGATGTGGCTCTTTCCCCTGACAGTTACAGCTAGTGATCTGTTTGCAAAATTTTTGCATCTTGTCCCAGCAGCTCAGAGTTCTGATATTTTATTTTAATTATTTTATTTTAGTTTATTTTAGTTTAGTTTAGTTTAGTTTTTGTCTTTTTTGTCCTTTTAGGGCCGCACCCGCGGCTTGTGGAGGTTCCCAGGCTAGGGGTCCAATCGGAACTGTAGCCACCAGCCTACACCGCAGCCACAGCAACACAGGATCCAAGCCGCATCAGCAACCTACACCACAGCTCACGACAATGCCGGATCGTTAACCCACTGAGCAAGGTCAGGGATCGAACCTGCAACCTCATGGTTCCTAGTCGGATTCGTTAACTGCTGTGCTACGACCTGAACTCTGAGTTCTGATATTTTAGAGTGTTAGTCCACCAGCGATTAGTATCAGGGGACATAGTAATTATGAGATTTTTATCTAAATATATTACACTCTTATTTCATTGAACCAGCAGACAGAAAGTGATTACTTTGTTGTCCCATGTGATTGATCCTGATTTCCAAGGGGTCGTGAACTTGGTGCTGCCCGGTGGGGCAGTGAGGGTTATGTTAAGAACCCAGGGGGTTCTCTGAGGGTCCTCGTTGTGCTTCCCTGCTCAAGTGTAAATATTAATGTGAAACTACTGCATCTAAAAGTGGACTGAGGATTCCCTTTGGGAATGTAGTTCTGGAACATTCTGCTCAGACACAGAGGTCCTGAGTGAGGGCAGCGGAGATACAGAAGTAGTCAAAGAAGGAAGGCGCAGATTTCAGTTAAGGCCCCCGACAAATTATGGGAGCAAGTATGACAGTAGCACTGCATATTTTGTTTTTGCTTATAATATGTACTTGCTGATAGTATATAATCATCATTTTGATCTCTTCTACCACTATTTTACATATATACACATTGTTGGAATACAATTTAATTTTTATTTATTTATTTATATTTATTTATTTATTTATTTGCTTTTTAGGGTCACACCCATGGCTTATGGAGGTTCCCAGGCTAAGGATCCAGTCAGAGCTACAACTACCTGCCTATGTCACAGCCCCAGCAATGCAGGATCTGAGCCTCATCTGTGACCTACACCACAGCTCATTGCAATGCCAGATCCTTAACTCACTGAGTAAGGCCAGGGATTGAACCCACAACGTCATGGTTCCTGGTCGGATTCATTTCCACTGCACCACTACGGGAACCCCGGAATTCAATTTTATAATTTAGTCTTCAGATAATATGATATTCAGCAGAACCATGACGAATTCTGAAGAATAATGCAGTCAGCAATGTCTATCATGACTTTCGAAACTGCATATCCTTATTTTGAAGAGAGGGTAAAAATGTCTTCAGATATACAGAAGAAAGCTGCATTTTGTTTGATGAAAATGCAGAGCTGTCACAATGCTTTGTGTAAGTTCTAACATGTGCTGAAGGGTGCATGTGGACACTCAGCTGCCAAAAGGATAGGTGATTGTCCCTTTCCTTTCTCCTTGTAGGCCAACTTACTTTTTTTTTTTTTAATTTTTGGTGTATAGTTGACTTGACAATGTTGTATTAGCTTCAGATGTAGAGCAAAGTGAATCAGTTATACATATACATATATCCATTCTTTTTCCCCATATAGGTTATTACAAAATAGAGTAGATTTCCCTGTGCTGTACAGTAGGTCCTTGTCAATTATCTTTTTTTTTATTAATCTAAAATGTTTTTTCTGCTACAGCTGGTTTACAGATTTCTGTCAATTTTCCAACTGCACCACATGGTGACCCAGTTACAGGTATATTTATGGATTCATCACATGTGATTAGACATAGTTCCCAGTGCTATACAGCAAAATTGCCTTGTTTTTCCATCCCAGAGGCAATAGCCTACAATTGTTAACCCCAGACTCCCATACCCTCCCACTCCTTACCCCACCCCCTTGGCAACGACAGGTCTGTTCTCCAAGTTCGTGATTTTCTTTTCTGTAGAAAGATTCATTTGTGCAGTATATTAGATTCTAGATACAGGTGATATCATATGGTATCTGTCTTTCTCCTTCTGACTTGCCTCACTCAGTATGAGGGTCTCTAATTCCATCCATGTTGCTGAAAATGACATTTTATTCTTTTTTATGGCTGAATAGTATTCCATCATGTATACATACCACATCTTCCTCATCCAGTCATCTGTTGATGGACATTTGGGTTGTTTCTATGTCTTGGCTATTGTGAATAATACTGCAGTGAACAAGCGTGTGCAAGTGTCTTTTTCAAGGAAAGTTTTGTCTGGATATGTTTGCAAGAGTGGGATTGCTGGGTCATATGGTAGTTCTATGTATAGTTTTCTAAGATAATCTCCATACTGTTTTCCATAGTGGTTGTACCAGCTTACATTCCCACCAAGAGTGCAGGAGGGTTCCCTTTTCTCCACACCCCCTCCAGCATTTGCTGTTTGTGGATTTGTTAACGATGGCCGTTCTGACTGGTGAGTGGTCGTGTCTTCATTATCATTTGTCTCAAGGTATTTTTAAAATTCCTTCTTGATTTTATCATTGACCCATTCGTTTTTTAGTATCATGTTGTTTAGTCTCCATGTAGTGTGTTTTTTCTCATTTCTTTTCCTGTGGTTGATTTCTAGTTTCATGCCTTTGTGGTCAGAGAAGATATCTGAAATAATTTCTATACTCTTAAATTGTTGAGGTTAGCTTTGTGCCCCAGTATTTGATCTATCCTTGAGAATGTTCCATGTGCCCTTGAGAAAAATGTATATTCTGATATTTTTGGATGTAATATCCTGAAAATGTCAGTTAGGTCTAACTTTTCTATTTTGTCATTTAGGATCTCTGTTGCCTTACTGATTTTCTGCCTAGAGGATCTGTCCATTGATGTGAGTGCAGTGTTAACGTCTCCTACAATTATTGTATTGCCATCTATTTCTCCTTTTATGTCTGATAGTACTTGTTGTAGGTACTTGGGTGCTCCTATATTAGGGGCATATATGTTGACGATGAATCCTTTAAAATTAAGTAGTGTCCTTCTTTGTCTTTCTTTATGGCCTTCATCTTAAAGTCAATTTTGTCTGATATACTCCTGCTTTCCTTTCTTGTCCATTGGCATGAAATATCTTTTCCCATCCCCTCAATTTCAATCTATCTGTGTCCTTTGCCCTAAGGTGAGTCTCTTGTAGGCAGCAGATTGTAGGTTTTTGCTTTTTTATCCATTCTGCCACTCTGTGTCTTTTGATTGCAGCATTCATTCCATTGACATTTAAGGTGATTATTGATAGATATGTATTTATTGCTGTTTTAGATCTTGTTTTCCAGTTGATTCTATGTTTCTCTTTTCTTTTTTTCTTGGATGGTTTCCAATTATTTTATACTGAGTGCTTTTCTTTTCAGTATTTGTGGATGTGATGTTCCATTTTGATTTGTGGTTGCCCTGCTTTTAAAATATGTTAAAACTTTCGTATATCTGCTTGCTGTGGCCTGATAACCATATAGGCTTAAACACATCATTAAAAAAGTTTTTTAAGTTAAAAAAAGAAAAAAGGAAATAGTCTACGTTTTCTTACTTTCCCTCCCCACAATGTATGATTTTGTTGTCTTTTTTATTTTTTTTATTTTATTTTTTTTTCCTCTTAATGGATTTTATTTCAATTATAGGTGTGCATAAATCATCACAAGTCAATTTTACAGATTTTGTATCCCAAACCCCCAGTGCATCCCCCCACCCCCCCAGATTATCTTATTTGAAAAACCAAGGTTTTCCAAAGTCTGTGAGTCATTGTCTGTTCTGTAAGAAGGTTGGTTCATTGTGTCTTTTAGTTTCCACATGTAAGCGGTAGCATTGGGTGTTGTCTAATTGTCTGACTGGTTTCACTTTGCATGATAATTTCTAAGTCCATCCATGTTGCTATAAATGTTGGTAATTCGTTCCTTTTAATGGCTGAGTAACATTCCATTGTGTGTATGTACCATATCTTCCCTAACCACTCTTCTGTGGATGGGCATTTAGGTTGTTTCCATGACCTGGCTATTGCATAGAGCACTGCAATGAACACAGGAGTACAGGTGTCTTTTCGGGTCATGGTGTCTGCTGGATAGATGCCCAGGAGTGGGATTGCTGGATCAAATGGTAATTCTATTTTGAGTTTTCTGAGGAATCTCCATACTGTTT
>PVHT021183554.1:277706-297114 GCA_004024745.2 Catagonus wagneri
TTTTTTTTTTTTACATTATACCCAGCTGTACAGCGTGGTGACAGGGTTACACATCACAAGTAGTTAGACATAGTTCCCAGTGCTATACAGTAGGATCTCCTTGCTTTTCCAGCCCAGAGGCAACAATCTACAACTATTAACCCCAGACCCCCCTACTATCCCATTCTCTCCCACACCCTTTTGACAACCACAAGTCTGTTCTCCAACCCTTGATTTTCTTTTCTCCATAAAGGTTCATTTGTGCAGTAAGTTAGATTCCAGTTATTAGTGATATCATATGGTATCTGTCTTTCTCCTTCTGACTTACTTCACTCGGTATGAGGTCTCTAATTCCATCCATGTTGCTGCAAATGACATTATTTTATTCTTTTTTATGGCTGAATAGTATTCCATTGTGTATATATACCACATCTTCCTAATCCAATCATCTGTCGATGGACATTTGGGTTGTTCCCATGTCTTGGCTATTGTGAATAGTGCTGCAATGAACATGCGTGTGCAGGTGTCTTTTTCAAGGAAAGTTTTGTCCGGGTATATGCCCAAGAGTGGGATTGCTGGGTCACATGGTAGTTCTATGTATAGTTTTCTAAGGTACCTCCATACTGTCTTCCATAGTGGTTATACCAGCTTACATTCCCACCAACAGTGCAGGAGAGTTCCCTTTTCTCCACACCCCCTCCAGCAATTATTGTTTGTGGACTTGTTAATGATGGCCATTCTGACTGGTGTGAGGTAGTTATCTCGTAGTAGTTTAGATTTGCATTTCTGTAATCATCAGTGATGTTGAGCATTTTTTCATGTGCTTGTTGGCCATCTGCTCTTCTTTGGAGAACCGTCTATTTAGGTCCTTTGCCCATTTATCAATGGGGTTGTTTTTTTTTTGCAGTTGAGCCGCATAAGTTGTTTATATATTTTTGAGATTAGGCCCTTGTCAGTTGCATCATTTGACACTATTTTCTCCCATTCTGTAGGTTGCCTTTTAGTTTTATTTTTGGTTTCCTTTGCTGTGCAAAAGCTTGTCAGCTTGATTAGGTCCCATTGGTTGATTTTTGCTTTTATTTCTGTTGCTTTGGGAGACTGACCTGAGAAAACATTTGTAAGGTTGATGTCAGAGAATGTTTTACCTATGTTTTCTTCCAGGAGTTTCGTGGTATCTTGTCTTATATTTAAGTCTTTAAGCCATTTAGAGTTTATGTTTGTGCATGGTGTGAGAGTGTGTTCTAGTTTCATTGATTTGCATGCAGCTGACCAGGTTTCTCAGCAATGCTTACTGAACAGACTGTCTTTTTCCCATTTTATGTTCTTGCCTCCTTTGTCAAAAATCAGTTGACCATAGGCATCTGGGTTTATTTCTGGGTTCTCTATTCTGTTCCATTGGTCCGTATGTCTGTTTTGGTACCAGTACCACACTGTCTTGATTACTGTGGCCCTGTGATATTGCCTGAAGTCTGGGAGAGTTATGCCTCCTGCTTGGTTTTTGTTCTTTAGAATTGTTTTGGCAATTCTGGGTCTCTTGTGGTTCCATATACAATTTTGGATTGTTTGTTCTAGTTCTGTGAAGAATGTCATGGGTAATTTGATAGGGATTGCATTGAATCTGTAGATTGCTTTGGGTAGTATAGCCATTTTTACAATATTTATTTTTCTGACCCATGAGCATGGAATATCTTTCCATTTCTTTGTATCTTCTTTGATCTCCTTGATTAATGTTTTGTAATTTTCTACATATAGGTCTTTCACCTCCTTGGTCAAGTTTATTCCCAGGTATTTGATTTTTTAGGGTGCTATTTTAAAAGGTAAAATATTTTGGTATTCTTTTTCTAATATTTCATTGTTAATATACAGAAATGCTGTTGATATCTGAAGGTTAACCTTATATCCTGCCACTTTGCTGAATATGTCTATAAGTTCAAGTACTTTTGGGACTGAATCCTTGGGGTTTTCTATATAAAGTATCATGTCATCTCTAAATCTATGGGATGCTGCAAAAGCAGTACTCAGAGGGAAATTCATAGCATTGCAGACCTTCCTCAAAAAAGAAGAAAAATCTCAAATTGACAACCTAACGCATCACCTGAATGAATTAGAAAAAGAAGAACAAAAACACCCTAAAGTCAGCAGAAGGAAGGAAATCATTAAGATCAGAGAGGAAATCAATAAAATAGAGACTCAGAAAACAATAGAAAAAATCAATAAAATCAAGGGCTGATTCTTTGAAAAGGTAAACAATATTGACAAACCTCTGGCTAGACTCACCAAGAAGAGGAGAGAAAAAACCCAAATAAAATAAGAACTGAAAAAGGAGAAGTCACAACGGAGATTACAGAAATACAGAAAACCATGAGAGAATACTATGAACAATTGTATGACAACAAATTTGATAACCTAGAAGAAATGGACAACTTTTTAGAGACTACACCCTGCCAAAACTGACTCAGGAAGAAATAGATCAATTGAACAGACCAGTCACCAGAAATGAAATTGAGTATGTCATCAAAACACTCCCTACAAATAAAAGTCCAGGACCAGACGGCTTCACAAGTGAATTGTACCAGACATACAAAGAGGAATTCATACCCATTCTCTTTTAAACTTTTCCAAAGGGTTGAAGAAGAAGGAGCACTCCCAAAGACTTTCTATGATGCCAACAGCACCTTAATTCCAAAAACAGACAAAGACACCACGATAAAAGAGAACTATAGGCCAATATCTTTGATGAATATAGATGCAAAGATTCTCAACAAAGTTTTAGCCAACCAAATCCAACAACATATCAAAAAGATCATACACCACGACCAGGTGGGATTCATCCCAGGTGCACAAGGATGGTTCAACATACGCAAATCAATCAACGTCATACACCACATTAACAAAAGAAAAGTCAAAAACCACATGATCATCTCAATAGATGCAGAAAAAGCATTTGACAAAGTCCAACATCCATTTTTGATCAAAACTCTTACTAAAGTGGGAATACAGGGAACATTCCTTAACATAAAAAAAGCCATTTATGATAAACCCATGGCAAATATAATACTCAATGGAGAAAAGCTGAAAGCATTCCCACTAAAATACAGAACAAGGCAGGGATGTCCATTCTCACCACTATTATTCAACATAGTATTGGAGGTCCTCGCTACAACAATCAGACAAACAAAAGACATAAAAGGCATCCAAATAGTAAGAGAAGAGGTAAAACTGTCACTCAGTGCAGATGATATGCTGGCTTATTTGAATGATTGCTTTCCATTTGTGGTTTCCTCCATTCTAATTCTTACTTTTTACATTTCTTTTTTTTAATATAGGAATCTTTTCAGCATTTCTTTTAGAGAGGGTTTAGTATTTCTGTACTCTTTTAGCTTTTGTTTGTTGGAGGAATCCTTTATTTCCTCTTCTATTTTAAATGATATTCTTGCTGGGTAGAGTATTCTAGGTTGTAAACCTTTTTCTTTCAGCACTTTAAATATATCTTGCCATTCCCTTCTAGCCTGTAGTGTTTCTGTAGAGAAATCAGCAGACAGCCTATGGGGGATCCCTTATACTTAACACTTTGCTTTTCTCTTGCTGCCTGTGGGATCCTCTCTTTAATTCTTGCCATTTTTTAATATAATATGCCTTGGTGTGGTTCTGTTTGGGTTCAGCTTGTTTGGAGCCCTCTGTGCTTCCTGTATCTTGATGTCAGATTCCTTCAGATTTGGAAAGTTTTCAGATATAATTTCTTCAAATATGTTTTCAATCCCCTTTTCTTTTTCTTCTCCTTTTGGAATTCTTTTATGTATAAATTGGGCTGCTTTATATTATCCCATAGATCTCTTATATTGCTTTCATGTTTTTTTTCATTTGATTTTCTGTCTGCTGTCCTGATTGCGTGATTTCCGTTATTCTATCTTCCATGTCACCAGTTCATTCCTCTGCATTATTCAAACTGTTCTTTATTGCCTTTAGCTCAGTTTGCATCTCGGCACATGAGTTTTCTAGCTTTTCTTGGCTCCTCCTTATATTTTCTATTTTCTTTCTAAGGGAATATGCATTGCTGTTTGCGTCTTCTCTTAATTCTTGGATATTCACCCTTAATTCTTCAATTATTTTCACTACCTCCCTTCTGAACTTCATTTCTTTCAGACTGCAGAGGTCTGTTTCATCGTTGGCTGTTTTAAATGACTTGTACTGTTCTTGCAACTGGGAATGGTTTCTGAGCTTCTTCATCTTGCTCCTCCAGAGCCCCTAGCCTGGCAACCTCCATATGCCTTGAGTGTGGCTCTAAAAAAATTAATAAATAAAAGATATGCTCTGGAGTTCCCATCATGGTGCAGGGGGTTAAGGACCCACATTGTCTCGCTAGAAATGGGGGATTGATCCCTAGCCTTGTTCAGGGGGTTAAACATCTGGCACAGTGACAAGCTGTGGCATAGGTCATAGATGCAGCTCAGATCCAGTTTTACGGGGCTGTGGTGTAGGCCTCAGCTGCTGCTCTGATTTGACCCTTAGCCCAGGAACTTCCATATGCTACAGGTGCAGCCTTAAAGAAAAAATGATGCACCCAGCTATTCCTTTTTTCTGAATATTAAGTGGCAGGTTGATCCTTGATTGATTGATTGATTGATTGATTGATTGATTTTTGTCTTTTTGCCTTATTTGGGCTGCACCCGCGGCATGTGGTGGTTACCAGGCTAGGGGTCTAACAGGAGCTGTAGCTGCCAGCCTTCGCCACAGCCACAGCAACGTGAGATCTGAGCCGCGCCTGCAACCTACACCACAGCTCATAGCAAATCTTTATTAAGAAATGGGTAGAATCATTATCAAGAAATGCGTAGAATCATTAGGAATTACAACACTTCTATAATAAAAGAGTTAATGGACAAATGTTTTAGTCAAAAGGATTATTTTTTAGTTTACAGATATTTGATTACATGTTTTTACACTGACTTCTAATTTAACTTCATTTTGGTCAGTGTGCAAACTTTGTATGACTCTAATCCTTACAAATTCATTGATCCTTAGATTATATGTTCCTCTAAAAAAAAATCGTTTGACATGATTCCCAGTCCATTCATATTAAAATCATCCAATATATCAAAATGAGTTGTAAAGATTTTTGTACACCTATAATCGTAATAAAATTTATTAAGCAATGGAAAAAAATAAAATAAAATCGTCCAATAGAATAAGAATATATGGGAAAAAAGTGCCAAATCTTCAACCCACTTAGAGAGGCTAGGGATCGAACTTGCATCCTCGTGAATAGTAGTCAGAGTCATTTCTGCTAAGCCACAAGGAGAACTCCCAAACTAAGTAAATCTTAGTTCTACTTAAATGCCCGTCTGCCTGCTATGGGATCCCCATAGGCTAATTGAGTTTCCTGTAAGTCCTTGGTAAAATGGGGTCATACTTCCCTTATAGAATACTGCAAAGTTTAATTCAGAACAGTCTAGGGAGTTCCCACGTGGCGCAGCAGGTGAAGGATCCCGTGTTGTCACTGCAGCAGCCCAGGTCGTTGCTGTGGTGCAGGTGCCATCCCTGGCCCTGGGGACTTCCACACACCAGGGTGCAGCCAACACAGTTCTGACATACAGTAAATACTAAATAAGTGATCATTCTTTCAATTCTCCTTAGCAGGGCAGCCCTCTCTCGGTGTTCTTCTTAATGTGATGATGACGAGAATTTTCCTCGCATCCAGAGTATAAATCTCATTTGGTTAAAATATATTACAAAAATATTAATATATTTAATAGATGTTAATATAGTTAAAAAATAGAATTTTATTTACATGTTTGCGAAGGGGATTTTGGGGGCCCATGGCATGCAGCAGCTTGATGTGGGATCTCAGTTCCCAGAGCAGGAACTGAACCACGGCTGCAGTAGTGAAAGTGCCAGTTCCTAAACGCAAGACCGCTGGGGAAGTCCATAAAGTGTATTTTTTAGATTGGCCTTACCCATATTAGGTTTGGGGATTTAAAATATGCACGAATGATAATATTGTTTGTGTATTTTGGAATATTTACTGTGGCAATGTCTGGGGTTGCTAGGGAATTTCCCCTCAAGGTTAGAGCCATGGCTTTTTGAATTCTGGACGATTTAAAAAAAATGTGTTGACCCTGCACTGCTTTCTACGCAGCACAAGGGGGCAGCATTGCAAAGGAAACTTGAGCAAGGCTTTTCTGTAGCTCAGTGAAATGTTAATTTGATTGGATCCTGAGATCCAATCATTTGGGAAAGAGTTTGGTTCTTGTCCTTTCGGTTTTTAGAGGCTTATTTATAGAACAATGGTTGTATAAAAGGAACATAGCAGCCCCCACCCCTGACCCACCTTACTGTGTTGTACTTCTTTGCTATACCATTTATTAAGTCTAATAGGTTAGATCATTTATTTATTATATTAATGGTTTAGTTGGTTCCCCCCCCCCACTGCCCAATCCCCCACTAGAATGTAAGCTCTATAGGGGCATTGCTTGTTTCGTTTAATGTATCCAGAGTGCCTAGAACTGTGTCTGGCACAAAGCAGATGCCCAGTAAGTGGTCGCTGACTGAATGATTGCCTGGCAGTGGTGCTGCGGGTGGTGATGGGTGCACTGCTGATGTTGATGGTGGCAGGGTGATGCTGGCAAGCCAGGGTGGTCCTGGCAGTGATGCAGTGGCAGGGCCGGAGGTGGCAATGGTCGTGTTGGTAGCAGTGGCTGAGGTGGGGTCCACTGCAGGCAAGGGAAGCAGGTGACAGTGCTTGAGATGCTGATGACTGTCATGATGTTTACTGTGTTATGGTTGGTTGGTCAGGATCCCCTGAGGAACTGGAATCTAAGCCTGAGGCTGGATAAAAGAATTCTAACAGCCCCAACACCTGAAAGAAGGCTTGTCGACAGAGAGCTCAAGCCCTCGGTTTCTAGGCTGAGGAAGCGAGGCTTTTTCTCACACATGCACATAACAGTCTCTCTTCCCAGCCGCCAGGAAAGAGTGCTGTGCAGGGGAGTGGCAGAGAACCCAGACAGACACATGCAGTTGTCACTTACTCAGCTCATCACTCAGGATATCAGGTTCCAAAAAAAGATTTCCTGACACCACATGTCAGGCTCTCAGGAGCAGATAATGCTGAAAAGTATGACTAGTCCCGAGAAGGTTGCAGATGTGTCTGCGAGAGGATCAAGGAAGAACCGCCAAAATAAAAATAAATCATTTTAAAAAAAGGAAGAATTCCTTTTCTTTTCTTTTTTTTTTTTTGCCTTATCTAGGGCCACACCCGCGGCACAGGGAGGTTCCCAGGCTAGGGGTCTAACAGGAGCTGTAGCTGCCAGCCTTCGCCACAGCCACAGCAACGCAGGATCCAAGCCGTGTCTGCAACCTACACCACAGCTCATGGCAATACCAAATCATTAACTCACCGAGCGAGGCCAGGGATCGAACCCGCAACCTCATGGTTCCTAGTCGGATTCGTTAACCACTGAGCCACAATGGGAACTCCAAAAGAAATGAAGAACTCTTTACCCCATGTCTACACCTGCAAAATCATAACTCAGGACTGTTAAGTGAAATACATCTACGCTGCATTAACATATACAGTCTCAAAAAGACCCTTAAGACGAGGTTTGACTCCTAGAACTCCGTACCAGATCATGGAGAAGACCCCAACTGCCCTTCCTTCCTCAGCCAGTCTCAGAGCGGCTTCTCACACATGACATTGGACCCCCCAGGTCTCACACCTGAGCTCTATCCATACCCCGCACCAAAGCTGCCCCTTGGGCCCCCTGCTCCCCAGGGCTATGCACAAGAGCAGTGCAGTGCGTGCTGGGAGGACAGGCCCAGCAAACATGCTTGGGGAGTCTGAGCTGGGAATTCCAGTCCAGATGTGGCAAGTGGGTGTTGAAAGAAGAGGGCAAATTCTGCCAGATTCTCTCCCCTCCCGCTCTGGGAGGGCCAGGGTGAAGGAAAGCCAGTGGGGAGCCTCCAAAGCTCAAGGCCTGGCCGCTCACCCTCTTCTCCTGGATGCAGGGGCCCCAGGGACCCTTGTTCTGTCTGGCTCACAAAAGTGTGTCTCTGTCCGAAGAAAGTCAGAAGAGTGGAGTCACACTGGGCTTGGGGAATGGAGAAGAAAGGACCACAGGCAGGGCCTGACAGTGCTGTCCCCAACACCTTGGAGAGTCACTTCCGGGCATCGGCACCCCCTTTCCACTCTCCCGACCTCTCTCAGGTCAGCACAAAGGGAAGGAATGCCTGGTCTCAAAGGAGACCTCCTCTGGTCTTGTGTAGAAGCCTGGAAGCCTCCTGCCCTGGCCCATTTTCTCCCCCACAAATGTGAGAGGCTCTCAGCCTCTGCTTAGATCCTCTTCTGCCTCTTGGTTTGCTCTCCCCTCCAGGGATGCTTCCGTGATCAGAGCTTAACTGTCAACAATCACAGGTCTGCATTTTTCTCTCTCCGGTTTCAGGCCTAAATTTCCTGTGTCCAGATCATTGAACACTTGCCTCTTACCCTCGGTATGTTCAAACAACCTCACTCTCTTCTCCCAAACAGCAGGTCCTGCACCCGTTCCCCACCCCAAGTGATGGGTGGGCGGGTGGCTCTATCTCGCCCCTCCTCACTTAGGCTCCAAACTTCTCTTAGATGAAGGCAGTGTTTGCACAGCACTGTAAATGTATTCAGTGGCACTGAATTACACAGACGTTTGGTTTTACGTTGTGTTAATTTCATCTCAAAAATTTCAGAGGGGAGGGGAGGGGCAGGGGACATGGCGGTGAATGCACCCTGTCTTGTGAGCCACTCACAAAAGCCTCCACAGCAAGCTCTTTTGACAACAGGCACCCATACCAGAGAGGGTGTGTCCTCTGCAAAATGTATTCTGGGACTTCTCCCAGGACCTCCCAGTCACCATGGCCCTGACTGAACCCTGTGCCTCCTCCAGTGACCACAGACCTGCCTTTAAGCCTTTGAGGGTGAGCTTTGTACCCCTTGCTTTAAATAGACAGGATTCTTGGAGACTGGAGTCTTGTGTCTCAGCCTGCATAACCTCCCTTTGACTTTCTCAACCTCTCCAGCTCCTGGAGGTGGAGCAGCTGTAACAGCTTCATTCTCAAGACATGGAGGCGCGAACCCAATGTCATTTCTATAAGGCCATCTTGTTCTTCCAGGTATGCATCCCCGATCGGGGGAGGTCTTGAAGATGAGGCATTCCTTGGGTGCTCTTTCAAAAAGCAACATGCATTTCAATTACATCACTCCTCTGAGCTGACTCTCCCAGGGTCACACTAGTGTTCATTGTTTGCCAGAGTGTTCTTTCTGTACTTCTTGGCTGTGCGAAGAGACTGTATCTAGTTCTGTCTCCCTGAGATAAAGGTACAGTGGACACCATGTCTCTGTCCCACTCCTCCCTTGCTGCCCCCCCCTTGGGAACAGGCCCCCAATTAGGGACAATCGAGTCACCTGATTGCTTAACAAACTGCAGGAACCCTCTTTGTTTGTGCATTAATGCACGCTGCTCCACCGGTCAATCCTCACCCTCACTGCGCTCAGAAGTTGCCCATCAGAGGGCCAACTGCCCAAAGAATTATGATAAAACCATGTCTGTGCTCAAGGACCAAGCTTTACTCTGGGAGACATGGCCTTCCTTCTGCCAAGTTCTGCGTCTCTGAAGATCAGTCTCATTGAACCAGCTAAGCCTAGACTCCCAGTATTTCTTTAGTTCTGAGTAATGGTTGCCATAGCATCAGTGCTACGAGCCCACGGCTTCTCAAACTTCAACTGGGGCAAAAGAATTGCCCAGAAGCCTGGTTAAAATAGATTCTTGGGCTCCACTCCTGGAGATTCTGATACAGTAGGTGTGGGGAAGGACCTGTGAATATTAATCTTTAATAAGCTCCCAGGTGATATCAATGCACCTCGTCCTCTGTCCACACCTTGAGGAACTTGGCACTGAGTTTGCTGAGGTGCTGAGAGCTACCCCTTGCTAAGCCCTTGCTGTGTGCCTGGCGCAAACTAAGTGATTATCATTGGGATGACCCTTTTTATAGATGAAGGTACAGAGACGTTAAATGACTTGTCCAAGTTTCCAAAGCTAGGAAGTAGTAGAATTAGACTCAAATACTTGTTTCCCTGCTTTGTCATCTATACCCACTACCGCTGATCACCATATGGCCTGGCCCTCCGTACCACCTTGAAATATTTGTAGCACCCTGTAAGTGGTCTCAGTTCTCCCACCCTCCCCACTCCAATACAACTTGCTGTTAAAATAACATTCTCTCTTCTTTTAAATTGCAGTAAGATATACATACTGTACAGTTTACCATTGTAACCATTTCATGTATAGTTCAGTGACATCAAGTACATTCATATTATTATGCTGCCATCACCACCATCCATCTCCAGAGCGCTTTTTTGTTTTGTTTTGTTTTGTATTTTTGCCTTTTAATCTAGAGCCGCACCCGTGGCATATGGAGGTTCCCAGGCTAGGGGTCTAATCGAAGCTGTAGCCACTGGCCTACACCACAGCCACAGCAACGTGGGATCCGAGCCGTGTCTGCGACCTACACCACAGCTCACGGCAATGCTGGATCCTTAACCCACTGAGCAAGGCCAGGGATCGAACCTGCAACCTCATGGTTCCTAGTCAGATTTGTTAACCACTGAGCCACGAAGGGAACTCCTCCAGAGCCCTTTTCATCTTGCAAAAGTAAAACTGCACACATTAAATAATAATTTCCCATTTGTCCCTAACCCTAGCCCCCCCCCAACAACCACCACTCTACTTTCTATCTTCACGAATCTGACTACTCTAGATACCTCATATAAGTGGAATCACACAATATTTTGTCCTTTTGTGACTGGCTTATTTCACTTAACATAATGTCCTCAAAGTTCATCTGTGTAACGTGTCAGAATTTCCTTCCTCTTAATTGTATGTATGGACTGTATTTTTTTTAGCCATTTATCCATCAGTAGATGTTTGGGTTGCTTCTACTTTTAGAACATTATGAAAGATGCTTCTAAGAACATAGAAATGCTTCTGTGAACAAATATCTCTTTTAATTCTTTTGGCCATATACCTAGAATCGTTGAGAGGGGAGGTGCAGGTTCAGTCTGAAATTTGGGTTGGGCAGAGGTGGGATCCAAGGAAAGAGAGGCCTTGAATCTACATTTAAGTAGAACTAAGATTTACTTAGTTTGTGAGTTCTCCTTGTGGCTTAACAGAAATGACTCTGACTAGTATTCATGAGGATGCAGGTTTGATCCCCGGCCTCTCTCAGTGGGTTAAAGATTTGGCATTTTTCCCCATATATTCTTATTCTATTGGATGATTTCAATATGAATCTACATGGTTAAGAGGAGAGTAAATTAGATGGGTGATTCATTATCTGGGGCCAGGCAGGATGAGGGAGGCTCTGGTCCTCTGGGGCCCCACAAGGCTCATGAGGCAGGCTTTAAGGGTGAGGGCGTATTTGGAACTTAAAAAAGAGGTGAGGCCTGAAAATTGAGTTTTGGGGTGAACAAAAGCCCCAAGGTCCAATGAGTGTCCCAAAGGAGAAGGGATTGCAAGAGGAAAGATGAGGGAAGAGGAGGGGAGGAAAGGAAAAGAGGAAATAAAATTGGAGGGGAAAAGGAAAGAGGAAAGTAAAAAAGGCCGATGGCATTTTCCAGGCTGGTAATGAACTTTATGGTCAAACCTGAGTTCAAACCCTGCTCTGCCACTAACTAGCTATGTGACCTTGGACCACTTCCTCAATTCCCTAATCTGTAAACTGCAGATGATAATAGAACATAACATACAGAGCAGTTAAGAGAATTAAATGAGATAGTGTCTGGAAAGTCTCACTGATTACAATGCCTGGCACCAGGGCAGAGCCCAAGGAATGGTTGCTAGGATCCTTATGATTACTGTGAAATCTGGGTTAAATGAACAGAAGGAAGAGGCGCTAAGGAAAGAGGTGGATTCCAGACAAAAAACAAACAAAAACTCTAGGTGAGAATGGTAGAGTGGGAGGCAAGGCAGTGGGAGGCTTTTAGGAAAGCAGAACTAGTGAGCAGACACCCAGTGTCAAATAGTGCAGAAGCCTCTAGGAAGACAAGAACTTGGGCAGCACTTTGGGATCTGGCAACTAACACATCTCTAGTAATTTCTGAGCAAGGAATGTGATTTTTAAAATAAATAAGTGGGGAAGATAGTTGGAAAAGCAGATTAGAGTCTCCTCTGAAGAGGAGGTGGAAGGGAGTAGGCAAGTTTGAATATCTGGTTGGAGAGTCTGGGTTTTATAAACAGTTGCACAATCTGGGGGGTATTTGAGTAGCAGACATTCTGGTGCTGGTTTGTGATAATGTGCCCAGGTAAGGCAGAAGGAAGCAAGGCTGAGGCATCAGTGCCCAACACGCCATGTCTGCCCAGATTAATATTAGAATTTGATTGACTAGGGCCTAAAATTCCCATGTTGGGATTTCAACCACTTGGTCTCTCCAGAGACTAATTCAGGTTGAGTTATGTTTCACCTCCCCCTCCCACTGTCCCCTCAAAAAGCAAGAGGGAGTATAATATGCAAATCCCTAAAACTTTATGCAAATAGAAGCAGTGGGAGAGACACAAAGGAGAGGGTTTGGGAGGGGAATATTGCAGGACTCTGCCAAGCCCAGGCAGGTGGAAGTTGCAGCTGTTGGGACTTTTCCCACAAATAACACTGGAAGACTCTGAGGATCTATAAATAGTAATTTTTACTTGAGAACTTCTGCTGTAACAACCACTGGGGGGTACTCGCTGAGCATTTAATCTCAGAGGATGACATCATCTGAGTCAGCTTGCCGAGTCTTACCATGAGCCTTCAAATTTTGGAACAATGGTCATAAGCCGACCAGGGAGGACTCTTGACCAGCCCAGTTCACTTGAAATACCTGGGGCTTGGGATCTGGCTACCAGGGTGATTAACACAACATTGGCGGCTTCTAAGAAATGTTGCAGTGTCTCCTATTCACAACCAAAGACGCAAAGCCATGCTTTTATGACTGGCAGAGTGGTTTCAAGACATCTATCCTAAGTCAGACCACTTCAGAAGATACCCTTCTCCACACTTCGGACTTCTCTCCAACTCAGACAGAGCTATGGGGGGCGCGGTCAGATGAGGCGGGGCTGGGACTGGGGGTGTTGTTAAAGACGCAGTTTATGGGATTAAGTTTTGGCAAGAAGATCACAGTGTTGATCTTCATACAATGAAACTCTAGAGAACAAGCCTCCAGAAACATCACTGCTCTCCCTGCTGGCAGAGATGAGACTCCATCCCATGGGATGAAAGGACTGACAGAACCAGGATTTAAGTCCTATTTCAAGACACCTGGAGTCTCTGTACTCCCAAAGAAAGGACCCGCTTCATAAAACCCCAAGGAAGTAGGTCCCGGATTTTTAATAACAGGAGAAAATGCCATGTCCTTTTGAAATTATGTTTACTATAGTCGATTTACAATGTTTTGTCAACTTCTGCTGCACAGCAAAGTGACCCAGCCATATATCCATATACATTGTTTTTTTTTTTTCACATTACCCTCCATCATGTTCTATCACAAGTGATCAGATATTGTTCCCTGTGCTATACATCAGAGTCTCATTGTTTCTCCACTCCAAATGCAATACTTTGCATCTACTATCCCCAAACTCCCACTCCATCACACTCCTTCCTCCTCCCATTTGGCAACCACAAGTCTGTTCAGTGAGTCTCTTTCTGTACTGTCTATATATTTTGGACATTAACCTCTTATAGGACATAATCATTTGTAAATGTTTTCTCACCTTCAGTGGGTTATCTTTTCAAATTGTTAAATGGTTTCCTTTACTATGCAAAACTTTTAAGTTTAATTAGGTCCCATTTTTTTATTTTTGGTTTTGTTTCCTTTGTCTGAGGAAACAGATTTGAAGAAATGTTGCTACAATTTATGTCAGAGTGCTCTGCCTATGTTTTCTTCTAGGGGTTCTATGGCTTCTAGTCTTTAACTTTAATTTAGGTCTTTAACCCACTTTGAGCTTATTTTTGTATATGGTATGAGAAAATATTTTAATTTCACTTTTTGTTTACCCTGTGGCTGTCCAGTCTTCCCCTTATTTTTTTAACTCAATGAATTTTATTACATTTATAGTTGTACAATGATCATCACAACCCAATTTTATAGCATTTCTATCCCAAACCCCCAGCCCATCCCCCACCCCCAACCTGTCTCTTTTGAAAATCATAAGTTTTTCAAAGTCTGTGAGTCAGTATCTGTTCTGTAAAGAAGTTTACTGTATCCTTTTTTTAGATTCCACATATAATAGCATATTATGTTGGTGTCTCACTGTCTAACTTCACTTAGCATGATAATTTCTAGGTCCATCCATGTTTCTGCAAATGCCATCATTTCTTTCATTTCAATGGCTGAGTAATATTCTATTGTGTATATGTACCACATCTTCTTTATCACCTCCACTGTTGGTGGACATTTAGGTTGTTTCCATGACTTGGCTATTGTATAGAGTGCTTCAATGAACACTGGAGTACATGTATCTTTTTGAGTTATGGTTTTCTCTGGATAGATGCCTAGGAGTGGCATTGCTGGATCAAATGGTAATTCTTTTTTCACTTTTCTGAGGAATCTGCATACTGTTTTCCACAGTGGTTGGTTGCACCACTTTAAATTCCCATCAACGCTGTAATAGGGTTCCCTTTTCTCCACACACTCTCTAGCACTTATTGTCTGTAGACTTTTCAATGATGGCCATTCTGGCTGGTGTAAGGTGGTACATCATAGTGGTTTCGATTTGCCTTTATCTAGTAATTAGTGATGTTGAACTTCTCATATGTTTTTTGGCCATCTGTATGTCTTCTTTGGAGAATTGTCTTTTTAGATCTTCTGCCCATTTTTTCATGGAGTTTTTTTTTGTTTTTTGTATTGAGCTGCAGGAGTTGTTTATAAATTTTGGAGATTAATCCCTTGTCAGTAGCTTCATTTGCAAATATTATCCTCCATTCTGTGGGTTGTCTTTTCATTTTGTTTAGGGTTTTCTTTGCTATGCAGAAACTTTTAAGTTTAATTAGATGCTATTTGCTTATTTTTGTTTTTACTGTCATCACTCTAGACCAGCACCACTTATTGGAGATTGTCTTTTCACCATTGTATATTCTTGCCTCCTTTGTTGTAGAGTGATCGATCATAAGTGCATGAGTTGATTTCTGTTCCAGTGATCTATATTTGTGACAGTACCACACTCTTTTACTTACTGTAGCTTTGTAGAAGAGTGTGAAGTCAGGAAGTAGGATAACTCCAGTTTTGTTCTTTTTTGCTTTGGCTATTTGGGTCTTTTATAGTTCCGTGTAAATTTTAGTTCTAGTTCTACGAAAAATGTCATGGGTATTTTGATAAGGATTACATTAAATCTGTAGATTGCTTTGGGCAGTATGAACATTTTAACTTTTTTATTTTTTTGCTCTTTTATGGTCACACCTGTGGCACATGTAAGTTCCCCAACTAAGGGTCAAATCAGTGCTACAGCTGCCGGCCTACACCACAGCTACAGCAACACTGGATTCAAGCCACATCTATGACCTACACCACAGCTCACACCAATGCTGGATCCCCAACCCAATGAGTAGGGCCAAGGATCAAACTCGCATCCTCATGGATACCAGTCTGAATCATTTCTGCTGCGCCATGATGTGAAGTCTTTAACAGTATTCTTTTAATCCATGAACATGGGTTATTTTTCTATTTCTTTCTGCAATCTTCAGTTTCCTTTATTAATGTTTCATAGTTGGTTTTTTTTGTCTTTTTGTCTTATCTAGGGCCGCACCCATGGCATATGGAGGTTCCCAGGCTAGGGGTCTAACAGGAGCTGTAGCTGCTGGACTTCTCCACAGCCACAGCAACGCGGGATCCAAGCCAGATCTGCAGCCACAGCTCATGGCAACACCGGATCCTTAACCCACTGAGCAAGGCCAGGGATCAAACCCACAACCTCATGGTTTCTAGTTGGATTCGTTAACCACTGAGCCACGATGGGAACTCCCATAGTTGTTCTCATATAGGTCTTTCACTTTCTTGACTAAATTTATTCCTAGGCATTTTATTATTTTTTTTTCTTTTATCTTTTTGGCCATACCCACAACATATGGAAGTTACCAGGTCAGGGATTGAATCTGAGTTGCAGATGTGACCTACACCACAGCTGGAACAACCCCTGATCTTTTCTTTTTATCCTTTTTTTTTTTTTTTTGGCTTTTTGGGCCACACCCACAGCATATGAAGGTTTCCAGGGTAGGGGTCTAATCAGAGCTACAGCTGCCAGCCTATACCATAGCCACAGCAACACCAGATCTGAGCCACATATGCAACCTACACCACAGCTCATGGCAACACCAGATCCTTAACCAATGATCTAGGCCAAGGATCAAACCCACAACCTCATGGTTCCTAGTCAGATTTGTTTCCAATGGGCAGAACTCCAACCCCTGATCTTTAACCACCTATGCTGCGCCAGGGTTAGAAGACATGCCTCAGCAGCAACCTAAGCCACCACAGAGACAATGCCAGATCCTTAAACTGCTGTGCCATAGTGGGAACTCCCAGGCATTTTTATTATTTTTATTTGTCTTGTTTTGGGGTTTTTTTTTTTTTTTTTGGCTGCACCCACAGCATGCAGAAGTTCCCAGGCCAGGGATCATATCCACACCACAGCATCAACCCAAGCCGCTGCAGTAACAATGCTGCATTCAACTGCTGCACCACAAGAGAACTCCCATTTTATTCTTTTGATGCATTTTTAAATGCGATTGTTTTCTTGCCTTTTCATTCTGCTATATAAATAGCTCATACAACTCAACATTAAAAAAACCTATTGAAATGGTCAGAAGATCTGAATAGGTATTTTTCTAAAGAAGACATACAGATATGTAATAGGCACATGAAAAAATGTTTAGCATCACTAATCATCAAGGAAATGTAAATCAAAGCCACAGTGAGACATCACCTTACACCTGTCAGAACAACTATCATCAAAAAGACCACAAATAATAAATGTGTATTATCATTTATATATGTAATATAAAAAAAACAGGAATAAATATAACAAAACAGAAACAGACTCACAGATATAGAGAACAAACTCATGGTTACCAGTGGAAAGAGGTTTAGGGGAGACGCACCATAGGAGTAGGGGACTAAGAAGTAAAAACTGCTATGTACAGAATGAATAAGGTACAAGGATATATTGTACAGCACGAGGAATAGAGCCAATATTTTATAATAACTTTAAATGGAGTATAAACTTCAAAAATATTGATGCATGTTGTAACTTGAAACTAATAAAATATTGTAAATCAAATATACTTTCTTTTTCTGTTTTTTCTTTTTGCCTTCCTTTTTTGGCTGCACCTGTGGCATATGTATAGAAGTTCTTGGGCCAGGGATTGAATCTGAACCCCAGTTGCAAGCTATGCCACAGCTGTGGCAGTTTGATAGCATTTGCGTCCCAAACCCTCGGTGCATCCTCCCACCCCCTAGATTGTCTTATTTGAAAAACCAAAAGTTTTCCAAAGTCTGTGAGAGGACTTGTCCAGTTTTAGAGCTGTTCAGTTTTAAAGTGTTCATTTCCAAAAGAAGCATAAGGAATATAACTTTTCTCTTAGGTGTATATGATCCCTACTATATTATGTGTATCCCTTGAGAGGGAACCAGGATCCTGCCCCAAGGCTGAACTATAGTTGCTTAACTTCTCCTCCCTTGTTTTGCATCCCCCTCCTTCCCTGATCAGCGACTTTATGAATCTGCCCCATGGAACTCAGGGAAGGCCATGAAGGCTGAATAAGGCCCATTTCCTAAAATTAAGAAATGGGGGATAAAGAAAGGATTTTGTGCCCAGGACCCCCACAGGGCCCTGCTTGGTTCCATTTGGGAATCACCTAGGGAGCATTCCCAGTGCTTCACACAATTACTTCAGAACCTTTAGTGACGGGGCCTGGCCATGGGTAATTCTTAAAACTCTCCTGGGATTCTGATGTGGAGCCTTCATGACTTAAATTACCATCCCCAGAAACACAGCGCTGGTATGTCTGGGAACTTTACGGGACACCAGACCCCACCCCAGACCTACTGAAAAGAATCTGCATTTGGATGAGACTATAGCCAAACTGGCCTCTGGAGTTCTTTGGTGGCTCAGTGGGTTAAGGATCCAGCATTGTCACTGCAACGGCTCAGGTCGCTGCTGAGGCGTGGCTTAGATCCCTGGCCCTGGAACTCCCATGTGCCACTGGTGCAGCCAAACAAACAAACAAACAAACAAAAAAAAAACAGACCAAAACTGGCCTCTGTACATCAGCACCAGTTAAGTCTTGGAGACAGAAGACTTGGGCTGAATTAAAAAAAAGAACAGCTTTATTACTTTGCCGTGCAAAGGAGACCACAGCAGGCTAACACTTTAAAGCTGTGTCCTCCCTTGAGAGGGCATAGTTTTATAGGTTTAGCTCAAAGAAACAGGGATGTTGATAAGAATTAGGGTGCCGACATTCTTCTCCCTCCTGAGATCATTTCAAAGCCATCAAGCCTGGAGTCAGGGGGTCTGATGATGATTTCCGGTGGTCTTCAAGGTTATTGCACCTTGACCTTCTCTCTGCAGCAAATATTGCTCACAAAAGGAAGGGGGTGGACAGCAAAGCTGCAACCAAATGCCGAGCAACCTTCAACCAAATGGACTGTAAACTTCCAAAAAAGATACTCTACTCCAGAAGACAAAGAGGAGACCACATCAAGAGGTAGGAGGGGTGATTACGCGATAGAAGCAACCCCATACCTCCTGGGTGGGAAGCCCCACAGACTGGAAAGTTACTGTAGAAACTTAGCTACAGGACTGAGAGTTCTGAGCCTCACGTCAAAACCACACGCCTGGGGATCGGGCACAGGGAGAAAGAGCCCCCGGAGCATCTGGCATTGAAGGCCAGTGGGGCTTGTGTGCAGGAGCTCCACAGGACTAGGGGAAACAGAGACCCTATCCTTGAAAGGCACACACAGACTTTCACGTGCACTGGGTCCCAGGGCAAAGCAGTCTCCATAGGAATCCGGGTAGAACCTGACTGCAATTCTTGGAGGATCTCCTGGGAAAATAGGGGTGACTGTGGCTTGTTGTGGGGGAAGGACCCTGGAGGTGAAGCTCTTGGGAACATTCATTAGCCTGCATTTCTCTGGAGGTGGCCATTTTGGGGGAAATCTGGCCACTCCCAGCAACGCTGAGAAGCCCCAGGCCAAACAATAATCCAGGTGGGATCACAGCCCCACCCATCACTAAACAGGCTGCCTAAAGACCCCTCAGGCACACAGCCAGCCTCTAATCTCATCCAGAGACAAAACCCCACCCATCAGAGGGCTAGGAATCAACCCCACCTACCAGTGGGCAGGCATCACTCCCTCCCATCAGGAAGCCTACAGCAAGCC
>PVHT021183554.1:307241-423116 GCA_004024745.2 Catagonus wagneri
GTAGCTGAGTCTCTGTGATGCAGTTACTTTCCAGTCTGTGGGGCTTCCCACCCGGGAGGTATGGGGTTGCTTCTATCACGTAATCGCCCCTCCTACCTCTTGATGTGGTCTCCGCTGTGTCTTCTGGAGCAGAGTATCTTTTTTGGAAGTTTACAGTCCATTTGGTTGAAGGTTGCTTGGCATTTGGTTGTATTTTTGCGGTTATTTGGGAGAGAAGTTGAGCTCCAGTCCTTCTATTCCGCCATCTTAATCCAATCTCTAGATATTTTTAAGAGAAGGGTTTACGAACCCAATTCTTTCATCTCCTCATAACTAGAAAAATACTGAAATCTTTCATGCTGATGTCTGCTTCTCATGACTAGTAGTAAGCTTCATGAGACCAATAGCAAACTAAAGTAAAAATATGTACCTGACTGCATCACCTCCCTTTCACCTTTATCATGTACTGATATTTCCCTTTTCTCTTTGGGGTGGTATTTCAGAGCCATATGAAATGCTGTTCCCCAGGTGGTAGTTAAGTCTATAAAACAAAAGATGTCTCAGTCATCTGAGAATGCAGCCACCTCCATGGGTAAACCAGTGAGCCCTGAGAGAACTCAGGAAGGAAACAAAGAATACCTGTCATCTAGCAGCCATTAGACTGCAGCCACTCCTAAGAGCCCACCCTGAGGAAACTCAGGCTGTGAAATCACAGGATTCTGGCCCCAGATAGCTGAGGTGCATATCAAAGGAATGATTTCAGTGAGCCTAAACCTTTGCACCTTCCCGCAGAAAAGTGATGATTGGATTAGGAAGATGTGGTATACATACACAATGGAATACTACTCGGCCATAAAAAAGAATAAAATAATGTCATCTGCAGCAACACGGATGGAATTAGAGACCCTCATACTGAGTGAAGTAAGTCAGAAGGAGAAAGACAGATACTATATGATATCACTAATAACTGGAATCTAATATACTGCACAAATGAAACTTTATGCAGAAAAGAAAATTAAGGACTTAGAGAACAGACTCGTGGTTGCCAAAAGGGTGGGGGAGGGAATGGGATGGTAGGGGGGTCTGGGGTTAATAGTTGTAGACTCTTGCCTCTGGGCTGGAAAAGCAAGGAGATCCTACTGTATAGCACTGGGAACTATGTCTAACCACTTGTGATGAATCCATATATGTATGTGTAACCCTGTCACCACGCTGTACAGCTGGGTATCATGGGAAAAAAAATAATAAAAATTTTTTTAAAAAGTGCTGAATTCCTTAACTTGAGATATCTGGTTTTCTGTTAGCAGCAGTAATCTTTTGTTCCTACTACCTACCCTTTGTTGCAAAAACTCCTATATATCCTAACTACCCCTTCACCTCCTCAAAGCAGTTATCTCAGGGCTTCCTACCTGAGATGCTGTCTCTTGGACTTAAGTCCTAACTTTGCTCCAATAAAGCTTAACACTCCAGTTTCAGGTTGTGCCCTTTTTTTTTTCAGGTTGACAGCAGTGAGAAACAATGGCCTGTGGAAACCAACCGCCTATATGGATTAACCACCTACAAAATTAACTGCCCTCTGGCATGAGACTCCACCCACTACCTCTCCCCTGAATTCTGTGACCTTCCCCTCCCATGGTTTATTGTTCCTGCCACAGTTCCCATGCAGATCCTTGAATAAGCTTAACATCTCACAGTCAGGGCTGGCAGCATCTTGAGCTCAGCCCATTCCTTTTGGATGCCTTAATAAATTTCTCTTGCTTTACCAACTTGGCCTTGCCTGTTCCTCCCTTGGCAAACATAGCAGTTCCTAACAACTAGCCTGGGATGATGATATGTTGCCCAGGGTCAGCAGGAAAGAACAGGACTGAAGATCCAGGGGTTGTGAGAATGTGAAAGGTCTGCCCTCCCGGACTCAGGCCCAGATGGTATTTTAAAAGCTCCCACCCCTTCCTCCCTGCTCTTCACTTCCCTAGCAGGGAACCCTGATGTAAACGGGCCCAACACTGATAGATACCATGATCTGCCTCCTATCTGCTCCCACTGCTGCAAACTTGCCTCACTCTCTTATACACTAAATTTCTCCCCAGAAACCCAGCTCCTTTCTAGCAGCCAAACATCTCTCTCGACTTAAATAATTCCTTCTCTGACTGCCAGTCCAGAGGCTTCCCTTTTTCTCCACAAATGATCGAATCTAAGTGAATTGTCTTCATCCCTGCATTCTATCACCTCCCAGCAAAGCCTCCTGCAGAGAAAGCTCCCCACCCCTCCCTCTCTGCAGCAACCCCCTGTGCTGCCTCTGCAGGTCTGTCTGAGTTCACCCAACAGAATTCCCCAAAATGAACCCTCTTCCCTGAAGCTTCTGTAGTGAGTTTATTGGTGCCACAACTTTGTCACTCCTGTCCCTCTCCCGAAAACTTTGCTGTTTTCCCTCCTCTGCCCAGGCCTTGGTTGTGGTCTGTCTTCTTTCCTAGCTATACTCTCCCCCTGGGTTCCAAGTACCACCCACATACCAATGACCACTGCACTTAAATTTTCAGAATGGCCCAATCCGCTGAGTTTATAACTGAAAATTTGTCCCCTGTCCCTGATGCCAAATGGGAATAATGAAGATAAAGTTTTTAAGAATAAAGTAAAGAGAAATGTATTGATTTGTCAGCAAATGAGGAGGGTAGCAGATTCATGTTTTGTCCTCTGAAAGAGGACATGTCTATTTAAGAATTTGAGGATGGGGGTCGCAGGGCCATAGTGACAGGCCTCGCTAAGCTAGGGCCACAGTTCTTGATATTTGGTGATTCATGTCCATTGGGTTGTCTGTCTCAAGATGTTCTATTTTCTACTGACTTTTCAGTCTCTAGGCACCTGTGACTCAAGATAAAAAGAACTAACAACACAGAAAAGAATTTATCAACAGAGAAGCAGCATGTGTACATTAGTTGATTCAGTGCAAGAGCTAAGAGAAAAGTCTACTTGTTAAATTTCTAGGTCATACTTGGCTACAAGCTCTGAAGACCTCCTCCAGATGCCTACCCAGCATGTCACCCTCAGAAAATGGCCCTTCAGTCCACACAGGAGTCAACCAACCATCAGGCCTGCCTCTCCCTCGCTCCCCACACCCAAATCACCCACAACTTCTTCTGAAATCTACTTCCCTGATGCTTCTCCTCATTCCCACTGCCACCACGCTAGTCTGGTCCAGCTGTGGTCACCACTCTAGTGTGGTCCAGCCCTGGACTTCTGAGTCTCACAGCTTTCATTCACCTTCTCCAAACTGGTCACCTCCCCTGAAGTGCCATAGTAATCAGGTCCCTTCCCTGCTAAAGCCTTTAATGGATTTTTCACTGCACTTCCGTCATAAACCTAAGGTGTAAACATGACCTACAAGGCCAGCATTCTATGCTCTGAGTCCCCTCCCTTTCTCATTCTACCCGAGACATTTCCTGAACTCACAAAATTCTTTCATACCTTAGGATTGTTCTCATGCTCTTCCTGCCTACTTGTGGCACCTGCCCTCCCATTTTCTGCATGGTTACTGTCAACTGATCTCTAAGTCACAACCTTTAATACTCATTTTCAAGAAGGCCCTTCTCAGAGTTACCTCTGTAGCTCAGTGGAAATGAACCTGACTAGTATCCATGGGGACACAGGTTCTGTCCCTGGCCTTGCTCAGTGGATTAAGGATCCAGCATTGTCATGAGCTGTGGTGTAAGTCACAGATGCAGCTCGAATCTGGCATTTCTGTGGCTGTGGAATAAGCTGGTGGCTACAGCTCCAGTTTGACCCCTAGCCAGGGAATCTCCGTATACCGAGGGTGTGCTCCTAAAAGGAAAAAAGAGAAAAAGGCCCTTCTCTACTCCCCTGAAAGCACCTGTCTTTCATCATGATCTATTGTCACACCAGAGCATCTCTTTCCCAGTGCTTATCACATTTGGATTCATAAAAATGAATTGCTATTTAAGATCTATTTTCTCCACTTACCTACAGTCTGTGACTCTGTCCATTTTCATCACAACTATAACTCCTAACTCTTTGTATAGCCCTAGGCAAAGAATAGGGGTTCAGTAGCTGTTTCTTGAATGAGCTCTAAGTATTTTACAATAATAAATAGACACACACTCACAATGACATGGAGTCCTATCCCCACAACTGCTGTATTGACTGCTGATGTCAAACAGCCACCACATTTCTTTAGAGACTTGCCCTCAGCTTGGGAGGGTAGTCTCGTGCAACCCTCAGCCCCACAGATCACAGGTCTTTTTCCCTTGCCTCAAGGTAAGGTGAACAGGATAAGGAAGGGGAAATAGACACTTTGTGCTCTATTCATGCTCTAGAGCTCCCCGTGGGATCAGGCTGAAGCTACACATCACCTGAATTAGGTCTTTCCTTAATGGCTTCCCTATCTTGTTCCTCTAACCAGTATTTCCTGAGAGCTCCTCCTTAGTAAACCACGGAACAAGATCTCTGTCTCAAGCTCTGCTATTAGGAAAACCAATCTAAAAACCCCTGTAAATATGTGGAGAGAGAAATGAGATGAAAAAATGAAATGAGGCAAAGTGAAAGGAAAGAGAGACCCTGTATAAACCAGTGCATCCCCCAAGAATTTAGGTGGATAAATCAACTCCTCACATCTTTGGTCCCGCCAACAAATTACTGAATGAATGAATGAGAGGGAAAGGACAGAGGGGAGCAGAGGAGAGCCCTGCTTCTTCCCCCACTCATGCCTAATATTCTCCATTCATCCCAGTCTCCCTGTCCTTCCACCCCACCCTGACATCACACACCCTCCCCTGCTCTTCTGCAGCGTCTTGGTCTGTGCACATAGGTCAGAAGAAGAATTTCCAGGTCCAAAGCAAAGTGAAGAAAAGACAGGTGTATTGAGGCAAAAGATTCTCTAACACAACAGGCCAACTTCCCATTAACCAGGGAGAGCCCACCCCAAAGAGAAAGAAGAGTTAAACACGGTAGATGCTGCAAGTGCAATGGGATGGCTTCCTGATGATTAGGGAGAGCTGTCACCTGGCAGCACATGGTCATGTCTGTTTTTACAGCCCAGGAAGAGGACAGGTCTCGTGATACATCCGCTAACCTGCTGATTGGTTAGGGAAAAAGGGTTCTTATGATACACTTGCTGGTAGGTTGGGGGTGTATAAGGCCTCTACAGGGATGGGGTGAGGAGTGGGCCATGTAACTTTCCTAGTAGGGGGCTGGAAGGAGTAGGCCAAGTTGCTTAAGTTGGGGGAGGGGTCGTTACAATGAGACAATGAGATGGGTGGGACAGTGATAAGGATCTGCTAATTCTTGTTCAATCTCCTTGAAGGGGCCTTGAAGTCCCACAGGCAGAAGGTGCAAATTCACACTCTCTAATTCATTTGTTTGACTCGGAGATTATAATGTGTCCTGTGAGGCCAGGAGGGATCTGCTGGTCCCAGTTCTTTAATGGAAACTCAGCCCTTCCTAAAGGAGGAGAAATGGAATTAGATCTCATAAGCCTTCTTTGCCCTGGATCCAGCCGGTATGCCCTGCAGTGTTCTACAACCCAATCCTTTGTTAATCACTATCTAGGGCACCGGGTAAAGCAGTGTTTCAAATCCTGGCCCCCTGGGCTTATGGCATTTGAAAGACATAAATATGTTGCTATGGTGATGCTGTAACAGATTAATTTACAAATCCTCCTGGAGCAAAGCTACTTTAACAAGTTGATATGCTGCAGGAAGGGAACAGGGGAAATTCCACACCCTCTTGGGACAAAATTGGGGCTAGTGGATCTGTTGCAGCTAGGGAGATGGAGCAGCCACCACTCCTATCTCAGGCACACATTTCATGGGCTCTGGGCTTCCTGAGTCTATCTTGCCTTTAGAAAAGGAGTGTCTCATCCCAAAGCTTGTCACTGACAGATACTTTGTGTCATTCTTTTATTCAGTGCTTTGGCAGTCATCATGCAGCCTGCACTCTCTGCCTAATTAATGAGCTAATCCTCACAGTCATCCCTACCACCACAACCAAATTGTTCTTAGCCGAAAGATCCTCTGGAGCAACTGGTTAATAGTACTCTGCCTAAAAATTTGAAAAGTCAGGGAACAGACTTGTGGTTGCCAAGGAGGTGGGGGAGGGGTGGGAGGAAATGGGGTCCTGTATAGTACAGGGAACTATGTCTAATTACATGTAACAAATCCATATATGTACATGTAACCGGGTCACCACGCAGTACAGTTGGAAAATTTGATAGAAATCTGTAAACCAGCTATAATGCAAAATAAATAAATAAATATTAAAAAAATAAAAATTTGAAAAGTAGCATGCATGTGATTCCTTAAAGGAATAGAGGAGGCAAAGAGGAGGAATATTACTGATGCAAATCTAATCATGGGGCCCAAGGTGAAATATGGCTGTCAGTTTTAAGTAGACAAGCCTGGAAACTTATGTAACTCTCACAAATAAGCCCATCCCAACTAATCCAAAGCAGACTTTTACAAATCTGGCTGGGCTCGCAGAATAGCTTTGGTGGCTGTCATTTCTCCCACATAATTATTGTCAATCCACAAAGATTAGGGTGCCTTTAAGAAATCCCGAAGTGTTGAGTTTGTTATCCTGAAGGCAGCCCCTGGTGGCCTATATCCTTACTGTTCAAATGGATCAGTGTCATCAGCATCACCTGAAAGCTTGTTAGAAATAGACTCTCAGATGCCATCTCAAACTTATTAAACTAGAATTTGTATTTGTAGGAGAGGGGAAAAATTTTTTTTTCTCCACCCATTTAGGTTCAATGACTGAGGCCCTGGAAATTAACAACAACAAGTCAAGACAGAAAAACCAGAGTTTAGAAATATAAGTATTTATTGCTGAGTACACGTAGGGGAAACTCAGAGATGAATGACTCAAGAATGTGATTCGAACTTGGATCTTATAATAGCATCTTAACAAAGAGCAATAACTTTGTACTGAAGTAACAAGACAAAAGAAAAGGGGTTTAAGCTTTTAGACGTGACAAACTGTGGAAAGGCAGATATATGGAAAAAACTAAGGGAAGATAAGGGTTGTTTTTATGTAGATTCCTCGTAGTGTTGTTCCTGGGCTCTAAGAGTCTAGAGCCATCGTTTCTTGCTGCCGAGGGAGGGAGACACCCCCCCCAACACATGGAAATATGCATCCTGTTCTCAGGCAAATAGAGGAGGAGGGCAGAGAGCTTGCTTGGCATCTGCTCTTTCTCAGCTATCTTCAGTTCAGAATAATCCTTATGGCATATTTTGAGGTGGCATAGTCTGATCCCCTACAATTTTAATCCAACTCCCAGGTAATTCAGATGCACAGTAAAGCTTAAGAGGTGCTGGCTTTCAGCCCTTAGGTTTACTGGAGAGGATGGTTTTTGTATGCAAATATTGATGCAGGTCAAATTGTAATCGGGTCTGGCTGCTTGCTGCTTACAAAATCAAATTCAGAAGTGTTAACAGAAAAGAAAGTTGTCTTTAATCAGAATGCCAGCAATCTGGGGAGCTGGTGGACTCAGCATCCCCCCAAACTACCCCCAAAGATTCTGCTAGGCCATGAAAGCTTTTCAGGGAGGAAGGGAAAAAATCTCAGTAAATCATTGAGATGGGGTCAGTGTCCTCACCATCCTTCCTGCAGGCAAGCTCGTCCACTTCTTCTTCTTCTTTTTTTTTTTTTTTTGTCTTTTTGTCATCTTAGGGCTGCACCTGCAGCATGTGGAGGTTCCCAGGCTAGGGGTCTAACAGGAGCTGTAGCTGCCGGCCTTCGCCACAGCCACAGCAACGCGGGATCCGAGCCGCGTCTGCAACCTACACCACAGCTCACGGCAACGCCAGATCTTTAACCCACTGAGCGAGGCCAGGGATCGAACCCGCAACCTCATGGTTCCTAGTCAGATTCATTTCTGCTGAGCCACAACGGGAACTCCAGAAGCTTTCCACTTCTTGTCACCTTCCTCTAGACTCTATCTTGTTCACACAGTTTGGTCCCACAGTTTGTTTTGGAGATTACTGAAGGGGAAGCTGGGGGAGATATCTGGTCATCTGTTAATTACTTATTCTTCATTTCTACTTGTTTGATCTATGGAAAGAACCAAGTTAGGCAAGGTATTGTGTGATTAAAAAGGTTGAAAGGTGTGCTCCGGCTGGAGATGAGTAGAGCATGGGGGCACCTGGTTTAAAAGTTAATTACAATACAGCTTCGCTAAAGTAACAAGAAGCTTTCTGAGAGCCTTGTTCCCTGCAAAGAGCTACTTACAAAATGGTGCAGTGGGCCTGGTCTCTAGCTCAATCTCACCACCATCTCACTCAAAATCAGCAGGAAGAAGATTGAGTTTCTGGTGACAGTGTAGATGCTAATGCCCTGATATGACAGAAAATGGAATTTGGGGCAAGAATTGGATTAGTTACTATCTATCAAAATAAATAAAAATATACTGAACTTTAGCAAGGCTGCTCCTTGACACAGACAGTGCTTTAGAAGGTATTCATTTTTGTTCTCAGATCTCTCTGGGGAACATTTAAGGCTTAGTACATTAAATCAACAAGATGGCTCTTTCTCTTCCAGTCCTAGGAAAAGTGAGATCAACAGGCATCCATGTAGACACGGCCAGGTCCAAAAACCACACCATGCACAACCATTCCCAAAACTGGCATTAGGAAACCCCAATCACAAAGATATGAATCTCTTAAGGGGATGGACCCCAAGTTCCTTAGGAAGATGTACTTTGCCAAGAAGTATAAGAAGAGCCTAAAGAAGATGCAGGCCAACAATGTCAAGGTCATGGGTGCATGAGCCAAGGTTATCAAGGCCCTCATAAAATCCAAGGAGGTCAAGCCCAAGATCTCAAAGGGTGGCAACCCCAAGCTTATTCAACCTGCCTACATCTCCTCACACCAAACTTAGGAAACATCATTATGCCTGCATTACCAAGGGTCTCAGGCTCTACTGACCAAAGTCCGAGGCCAAGGCTTTTGCTGTGGCTCCAGCTCTGGCTCCAACTCAGGCCCAGGCTCCCAAGTGTGCCCAGGCCCCCAAGAAAGACTCCAAGGTAGAAGTCTGCTGATTCAAGGACAGAAGGACAGGTATGACCCCTGGGTGCTTTCTGCATGGGGCTGGGGTCCTCTGTGTTATTTGTACAAATATACCTGAGGCAAGATCTGTCAAAAAAAATCAATAAGGTGAACTTAAAAGTCAGAGTCAAAACAGAATACAAACAAAAGCGGGGACATAAAATTGAGTTTCGGTTTAAAAACGCACACCGTGAAGTCCTAAACTCTTATCATGAGTGGATCACAAATTTAGTGCTGTGTTCTAGTAGCTGAACATGAGAACAAAGTCCAGTCAGTTAGACTGAATCGCCGTTCTCAAATGATTAAAAAAAAAAGGCTAAGAAGGAACATGTTATTCTGGGTTCCTTTTCACAGTAAAACTTCTCAGAGGTGATGTTTTCAAGCTGCCCCCACCTCCTTACCTCTGGTTCTCTCTTTGACACCCCCCTCCTCTGGTTTCTGCCTCCCCAGTCTACAGAAGTTACTCTTGACAAGTTCACTGTGGTCTCCATGGTGCCAAATGCAATGGCCAGTGGTCATTTCTCTGTTCCAACCTCATTTGACTTCTCAGCACATTTCCTCCTGGTGGACCACTTGTTATTAGAACATCATCCTCTTTGGCCTTCTGCAATACAACTTCTCCTTGTTTTCCTCCTGGTTCACTGGTTGTTCCTTCCTTCCACAGGGAAGGAAGGACCTGGTTTCTTCAGGATATTGTGTCCTGGGATCTCCTTCCTTCTGTGTCACCAAGTGATCTCATACTACTATAGCTTTAAATGTGCTCTGTGCTAAAGTCGTCCAGTGGTCTTCTTGTGGACCTTCTCTCTCTTCTGGCCTCCAGATGCAGATACAACTGCCCCTTCAACACTGCCACTGAGCTGTACCGAATAGTGTTCAAAATGGTGTTCAAACAAAAGATTCTTTATTTTATACTCAAACCAGGTCCTTCTCCACTTTTCTCAAGAAATCACATTACCATGCAGCCAGTAACTATTGCCAGAAGCATCCTCCTTAACTTCTTCCTTTCCCTAATCCCTTCACAGCCAATGCTAAGTCCAATCAATTCTGCCTTCAAACTACCTCAAATACATCCCATCTTTACCATCACTACTTACACCAGATGCCCTTAAGTGGATAAGGCAGTTTCTAAGTGCACATCTCACTTTCTTTTCAGATTTACATGGCAGGTGTTCCCTAAGGGAAGATGGCACATCTTACAGAGTCACTGGTGCCAACATGTACTAAAGGGAATGGAAAGAAGACACCATCAGCATATAGCTTTTATCAAGTAAGTCTCCAGAAACTATTCACAAATAACATAGAATTGATATCGTGGCAGGTGTTAGGATTGACTTCCCCGACTTGATCTGAATGACCTTAGGCAAATAGCTATTTTGCTATTTGATCTAGCTCTCTTTCACATGAGGGTAATGGTTATTATGTACCTCAATAGGTTTGATAGGAATTTAAATTTAAGAGAATATATGATGTGACCAGCAAAATGTCTAACACAGTAGGCATTCAGCAGCTACTGACTCTAGTGATTAAGCTTTACTTGAAATTCATGTATTAGCAGTTAAAAATCCTCACTCTAACCCTTGTTGCTAGCACTGAGTTGCTACCAACAACAGGAATTTCTCCAAGGTGACTGTCCACCCTCCCCCATCTTCTTTTTTCTCCTTCCCCAAACCTCAAATCACCCTCAATCTTTTATCTACTTTCCTCCTCCAAGAAGAATGGTACAGCTGAGCCCTTAAAAATCAGAAGCAGGAAAGAGACTCCTGGGTTCATCTAACAACTATCTTTTCCAAGAGCTCGCACACAGAGAGGGGCCCCTGATATCTCAGCATCATAGGTCCACTTAGAAATTATGATATGCGGTTGCAGAAGAAAAATAATGCAAAATGAGAAAATAAATGGATGGAAAATTAAAAACCCAGAAAGGAAACATTGCAGTGTCTTTGGGCTCAGATTCTACTGGGGACATGAATAATTAACAAAAGAAGAGGCGTTCCCATTATGCCGCATCGGAAACAAATCTGACTGGGAACCATGAGGTTGGAGGTTAGATCCCTGGCCTCACTCAGTGAGTTAAGGATCTGGCTTTGCTGTTGCTGTGGCTGGCAGCTGTAGCTCCGATTAGACCCCTAGCCTGGGAACCTCCTTATGCCACAGGTATGGCAAAATAAATAAATAAACAAACAAATAAATAAATAAGATACATAAAGACAATATTAACTGAAGTCTTATTATATCGAAATGCTTCATCGGCCCCTCCAACATCTTCTTCTCCCCACCATACCCACTAAATACACACACACACACACACACACACACACACACACACACACACCTCTCTAAATGCAGACAACTTCACTTGGAATCAAAGTGAAGGCCTCAGGGTCATGGGCATGCAAATAATTGCAAATACCTAGATTGGTAACTACCTCCATCACTTATTAGCTTAGGCAAGGTATGTAACCTCCCAAAGGCTCAGATTTTTAATCTGTAAAGTAGGCATGCTAGTAGGTAATTCATGGCTATAGGAATTAAACAGATCATGCATATAAAGTACTAAGCACAGTGCCGCACTCACAGAAAGTGCTTAATAAATGTTAATTGTCATCCTTGCCATTGTACTTGTTGGTTAAGTGACGTCAATCTGCTTGCCTCTGTGTGTGTGTGTGTGTGTGTGTGTGTGTGTGTGTGCGCGCCCATTGCATGTGGAAGTTCCAGAGCCAGGGATTAAATCCATGCCACAGCAGCCACCTGAGCCACCGAAGTGATAACTCTGGATTCTTAACTTGCTGTGCCACAGGGAACTCTACCAGTCTGCCTTTCTATACCAAAGATCTTTGGTAATATGTCATGAGTGGCTAATTTTTAGTGATTGATGCCACAGTACACAAGACAAAACTAAACTCTGAACCTTCAATCCCTTTTGATTGGAAAAAACAGGACAAAATATATGTCCATGCTCTGAAATTAAATTTGAGTGAACACCGGTATTCCTTCTTGCCAGTTTCCACAGTGTCACTTTAAAAATATGTACCACCTAAAGGTTGAGAGCTAAATTTTTGGGGGGCAAAATGAGGACTCTAGCCTAGGAGGCAACACTCCAGCCAGGTCTGAAATACCTCTCCAAGGATATAGGGGGACTGTTAGTATAAACGTGATTTCAAAGAAGGGTGAGGTACACGCAACCAAGCACACATTTTTACATAAGGTTACTGCTGGTCACCAGGGGCACGTGTCACCACACAGGATTTTACTGCTTTTTTAGATATGAGGAGATGTGAGAATTAGGCTCATAAAATCTCCTGAAAATATCTAACTATCTGAAGACCTGTTCTGCCAGTTTTCCCAGAGCACAGAGTACCTCACTCCTGATCTCCACCCTGAGCGCCTTTCAGGGGGTGTTGAGGACCTGGCTGCAGCAGTGGTTCCATCCGTGTGGAGGCAGATGGCAAGGGCCAATCTCCAGTTCACAGGGCTTGCCCATAGTCAGAAATTCAACCATAGTTTTAGGAGTCATTCATGACCATTTTTGTCCCATGGAGCTAGAAATGCTCATTCCCAGGTCTGACAAATATCTCATTGATAGATTACTCAATGTGCTGTTACTAGACTAGGCCTTATTAACAGCACCCAAAAGTCTCCAGACCACCTATCTGTTATGGTCCATGAAAATATTCCCTCTTGTTGCATCTTCCCTTATCTAGAGTTATACCCTTACAAGTCATTGGTCTGGTAAAGCATCATATATTTGATCAACTGCTTCAAGTCACCTAGTCATTATTATTATTATTATTATTATTATTATTATTATTATTATTAGCTTTTAAGGGCCACACCTGAAGCATATGGAAGATCCCAGGATAAGGGTTGAAACAGAGCTGCAGCTGCTGGCCTACACCACAGCCACAGCAACTCAGGATCAGAGCCATGTCTGTGAACTACCCCACAGCTCACAGAAATGCTGGATCCCTGACTCATTGAGTCCTAGTGGATGCTAGTCAGATTCATTTCTTCTGCACCACAGCTGGAACTCCTAGTCATTATTATTTTTGTTGGAGGCTCATTTACACATTAAACAATAAAATTGTAAAAAGTAAAATGGTTAATTACATTAATAGAGTGATAAGTAAATTTCTGAGCCAAGAACTTCCTACACCAAACCAGTTCTTGAAGATGTCATCAAGGCTAATGTGTGAGTCACTTAAGGCAGAAATCTGATTTTTCATGTGGTTCATTAAACGTTTTGTATTAGAGGACTCACCAGGTATGTAAACACAGCATTCAGTTTGAATTATGGTGCAGGCACCTCCCTGAGATACTGTGAGGATGTCAAGGGCCGTGTGGTTTTGTAACACCACTGTTCTTATTATAGACACCTCAGGATTCATAGGCCAATAACCTGGTTACTATCCTCTAAAGCCTGTTGAGTGAATTTTGTTAAGCCTTCGATATGGCTGACTACAGTCTCCAGTCCTAATGAAGGCACAAAAGTAGCTGCTAAACGGTCATGCCAGTGGAATACAGATCTCTAGATCCATCAAGCTCCGTACCAGTGGTAGAGTGGCTGGGGTCATCTTTCGATTGTTATGTATATGGCCTTGAACCCAAGAGAATCCTAGGGTGCATCTTCCTATCCAAGAAGCCATGGCCATGAATTAGTACCACAAATCCACTGAGTTCTATTAGGAGCAACCCAGTGTAACTCTGGCTGTCTGACCCAGTCAGTTCCATACCATTCATTATCTCTAAGGGTAATAATATGTAGATGTTGCTCATAAGGCACCCAGCTTAATTTCCTAATGTTACTAGGCTAATCATCCTTAGTATAATTTAATTGTTCCCAACATAGAGGAGCCTGTAACTTAATTGACCATAGCCTGGCATTAAGTGCATATATCTGTCCCACGAATGTGGAAGGTTGCCTTCTAGTAAACAAGAGGTTACAGTTTTGGATTGTGACTTATCTCATTGTTCTGATTGAACTTGAACGGTTCTTAAAGAAAATTTGCATTTATGCCCAGAGTCAGTGCAAGCCTTTTTTTTTTTTTAGGTTGGATTTGGTTTGTTGTTGCTTGGTTTGTTTTTGTTTTTTGGGTTTTTTTTTTTTTTTTTGGTCTTTTAAGGGCTGCACCTGCAGCATATGGAAGTTCCCAGGCTAGAGGTTGAATCAGAGCTACAGCTGCTGGCCTATGCCACAGCAACAGCAGTGCCAGATCCAAGCCACATCTGCGACCTACACCATAGCTCATGGCAATGTGATATCCTTAACCCACTGAGAGAGGCCAGGGATCAAAAGTGCATCCTCATGGATTCTAGTAAAATTCATCTCCACTAAGCCACAACGGAAACTCCATTTTTTGTTTTTTTTTTTTTGTTTTTTTTTTTGTCTTGTTTGTTTATTGTTTGCTTTTTAGGGCCACACCTATGGCATATGGACTTTCCCAGGCTAGGGGTCAAATTTGCGCTGCAGCTGCCAGCCTACAAAACAGCCACAGCAGTGCAGGACATGTGACCACAGCTCATGGTAACACTGTATCCTTAACCCACCCAGCAAGCCAGGCATTGAACCTACATCTTCACTGATACTAGTTGGGTTTGTAACTTGCTGAGACAGGAACTCCCCAGAACAAGTATTATTAATTGGCCAGGTAAGAAAACCCTACCCAGTAATAAAATAAATTTCCTGAGGGCTATCCAATCAGAGCCTTGGTGGTGAGAAGTATACCATGGTAACCCAGAAGAACTAGACACAGAAAATTGGCCAAATACCCAATAACTGGATTGATTTTTTTTTGTCTTTTTAGGGCCACACCCAAGGCATATGGAGGTTCCCAGGCTAGGGGTCAAATCGGAGCTACAACTGCTGGCCTACATCACAGCAACATAGGATCTGAGTCATGTCCATGACCTACACCATAGCTCATGGCAACACTGGATCCCTGACCCATTGAGTGAAGTCAGGGATGGAACCCACAACCTCATGGTTACTAGTCGGATTCGTTTCTGCTGCACCACAACAGGAACTCCTGGATTGATTTTTAAAATTAGCATAGGATTGTGCCCATGATAGAAAAACATTTGATTCACATGCAAAAGTCCAAGAAATAAAGAGAACACTATAAGTCATCATACGAGTCAGGTCTAGCATTTTGGGTCAGCTCTCCACTTCTGATGTCATCTTCTTCTTGTCCTGGTGTCCATTTGAACATTGTTTTAAGGTGATTTTGAGGTCAGCAATCCTCTCTGTAGACCAGTCTGGTGCAGGGGCCCTTTTTAAATAGGAAATGTGAATCCAAGAGTCAATTCCTTGAGTTTTGTTGTACATGAGCTAGTTAAGAGTACCTGGTGAGGGCTTTCCATCTGAGGTGTAGTGAGTCTTTAAATGATGTCTTTTCCAATGTACATAGTCTCCTGGTTGTAGCTCATGGGATACCTGACCTTCATCCAAAGACAGATGACTATGATAAGCTTCAGAAACAAACTTAAAATGTCCTTTCAGAAGCTCAATTAAACATTTACAATAATGTAACGTATCGTCTTTTGTTTTATTTATTTTTAGTTTTTATTTTTAATGATTTTTATTTTTTTCCCATTATAGCTGGTTTATAGTGTTCCGTCAGTTTTCTACTGCACAGCAAGTTGACCCAGTCACACATACATATATACATTCCTTTTCTCACATTATCGTGCTCCATCATAAGTGACTAGATATAATTCCCAGTACCATACAGCAGGATCTCATTGCTTATCCATTCCAAAGGCAATAGTTTGCATCTATTAACCCCAAATTCCCTGTCCATCCCACTCCCTCCCCCTCCACCTTGGCAATCATTAGTCTGTTCTCCATGTCCATGATTTTCTTTTCTGTGGAAAGGTTCATTTGTGCCATGTATTAGATTCCAGATATGTGATATCATATGGTATTTGTCTTTCTTTTTCTGACTTACTTCATTTAGTATGAGAGTAGTAGTATAGGTTCATACAATCCTTGACCTAATCTCATTGGTCTCCCAGTGATAATTTCAAAAAGAGACAAACATGTTTTCCAAAGGGGGTAGCTCTTAGGTTGAAGAGAACCAATGGAAGGGCCTTTGGCCAGGGTAAAAATAAATATCTATAATTTTATCTAACTGGGTTTTAACTGTTCCATTTCTTCTTTCTACTAGCCCAGAGGACTGAGAGTTGTAAGCACAATGGAAGTACTGCATAATTGACCAGACTTTACAAATTTCCTTGACAATTTGTCCAGTAAAATGGGTTCTCCTATCACTATGTGTTTCTGCAGGGATTCCCCAAATGGTAATCATCCATTCTAAAATTATTTTGCCTACTGACTGTGCATTAGAAGGACTGTGCATTAGTCCTTCTGCATGGGAATGCCTCAACCCAATATGAAAACATAAAAATCACTGGTAATCTTGAGAGGGAGGTTTGGATAAACTCAATCTGCCAAATTTCAAAAGGGCCTTCAGGTAATGGAAATCTTCCTTGAGAACTGCATAATGGATTTCTGGTTTGTATTTTGGGCAAATTTGCATCTGGAATAAACCTTCTGAGCTATAGCAAAAGGCTTTTAAAAATATTGTTTACCCCGCCGTACGACTTTGTCTGTATTCCCATGAGTTAACTCATGAATATATTGTAAAATGGGGTATTGAGCTCCAAAGGAAAGGATAGGCTTTCTGTTTGGGCCCATCAAGAGCCCTTCATTGGAGTCAAATTTTCCTCCTTTTTGTTTCCAAATATCCTTTTCTACTTTTGGTGCCATTTTCACTCTGAAAATTTAACAGAGTGAGAAATGAAGCTCTAAGCCCCCTGTCTCTCCTCGAGTTAGTGAGGAACCCTCATTAGATACTCGCAAAGGGAGGAGGAGGATGACAGCTTATTTTCAAAGCTCCCTAAGGGAGAGGCATCTTCCTGGAAACCACGAAGACCATCTCCACCACCACCACCACTGCTACCCACATGTCATCTCTTTGACCAGATTGGCTATATCAGCCTCCGTCTGTAAAGGGGACGGGCTCTTATCACTGGGCTCTTATGTTCTCTGGAGCAAGGAGCTATCTCTACATGACCAGCTTCAGAGCAAATATTCCCTCCCCACACCCCACCCTTCAGTGTTCAGGTTTGGACAGAACTGGCAAACAACAAAGCCTTAAAATGGCATTTTTCTGCTTATAGCTGCCCACATTGACTTCGCCATTTTCAAGGATTATAGCACTGACTGATGATTAATTGCCCCACAGTGTTCCTTAGAGTTAAATTGATGATAGTCCTGTATGTTACAGATGGAAAGTGATAGTTATGGAGGGAGTCAGTGACTTTTGTGGTCATAAGAACTTGAATAATTTTTCTGCAAATAGTCACACCTACTCCTTCCCACCATAGGATGCACATATTCCCCACTAAACTGATTTTGAACTTGGCCATATGACTTGCTTTGTCCATGGAGTATGAGCAGATAGGATAGAGTGCCAACTCCTGGCCTGGGCCTTCAAAGACCTTGTGTATTTCTGCTTGGCCTTCTTGGACCTTTGACTTTCACCTTGAGAAGAACACACCCTAGGTAACCATGAGTCCAAAAAGTACAGAAAATGTGGAGTAGACCTAGACCCTGCCTCCACCAAGAACCTGGAATCCAGCTTCACTAGCCAAACTTCAGATGATCCTCACACCCAGGGATGAGAAATAAATGACTATTGCACTAAGCCACAGAGTTCTGGGAAAGTTTGATATGCAATATTATGGTGGCAGTAATTAACTAAGACAGGCAACCTGCATGTCACTGCAGAGATTAGAGTTCAGATTGTTTCTTGGGCCCAGAAAACAAATGGGTACACCGTACCCCAAACTACAATGAACTGACTCATGAACTCCAGGCCTAGAATACAATAGAAGGCCCTGTCTACTCACATCTTTACTTTTCCTTTACTTGCCTATAAAGACCACTTCACAAAATGAGAAATGGGGAGGGAGGAGAGTGTAAAGAAAAGTGACAGAAGAAGGAAAATCAAAAAAAGAGGAAAAAGCCTGATTCCGATGGCAACTCAATCCAGGATCCATCAGTTTTTCCCTCAGCCTCCACCAGGGTTTTTTTCTCTTGAGTTGATTTCAGTTGCACTCTGATAAGAGTGCTTCTGTCTCTGGAGAGCTCGAAGATTTAAGGGGCACCATCTGCCTACTGCTCTGGGCATGCGGAGCTGGGGGGCAGTAATTGTGGGTACCACTTATGGAGGAGACCCCAAAGGCACAGGGCTCTTCTGTGGGAGATGCCAAGTCCCTGACTCTGGCTCAGGCAGGTGAGGCTGGGAAGAAACCTGATTCCAGCTCTTAACAGTGAGTATAAAAGCGGGATGCTTCTTTAAGTGTTCCCATTCCCCAATTCCTGTCCCAAAAGTCAGACTGGAACCAGGAGAGGTTTCCTCAGCCCTTCTCAGATCTAACCAATGCATAATGATGATGTCTAAGTCCCCTAACAACATATATATGAGTTAAAGTTGGAACATAAAATATAAATATATATAACATAGTAAGTCATAAATGAGTCATAATTTAATGTAGTCAGAGTTATCAGACTGCAAGAGCCAAGAGGAAGAGTTAAGCATGAAAAGAGAAGGAGAAGCAAAGCAAAATGATTTTGTATTTTAAGTTTTTTCAATCTGTGCCTTAAAATACATAATAATACATATAAACAGACCTCACTCATATTTTGAAATAATTTAATAAATTGTTTCAAAAATATCATATACATTCTATAAGCAAAACAAATTCAGGCCAAGGAGTACACTTATCAAACAGATCTTGGTTTCTAAATGCAATTCTCTACTAAAAGGAACCATGGATGCATGAAGAAATGACCCAATTCTAGGGCTGGGGGAGGGCAAGTTCAATGGGATCTGGAACATCTTGCTCCAGAAACCAAGGACGTGATGTAAATGGTGTCCTAACAAAAGAACATGGGATCTGGTTTGAAAAGACTCCTACCAGAAAATCTGGGATAAGTTGTGCATCAACAATAAGTAAACAGGAGTTCCCGTCGTGGCTCAATGGTTAATGAATCCGACTAGGAACCATGAGGTTGCGGGTTTGATCCCTGGCCTTGCTCAGTGGGTTAAAGATCTGGTGCTTCCGTGAGCTATGGTGTAGGTCGCATATGCGGCTTGGATCCCTCATTGCTGTGGCTCTGGCATAGGCCGGCAGCTACAGCTCCTGTTAGACCCCTACCCTGGGAACCTCCATATGCTGTGGGTGCGGCCCGAGATAAGGCGAAAAGACAAAAAAAAAAAAAAAAGTAAGTAAACAAATGAGGGTAATAATATGTTCTTATCGAATTAAAAAAAGAAACCATGGCAATCATCAAAAGAAGGTAATGAAGATCACAGAGGAGGAGGAGAATGCAGAAGTTGTGAAGGAAAGCAGCTAAATAATATAGAAGTAATGACAGAATTTGCAGAAGTGCTGTTTTTAAACTTGCAGTGTAACAATCAATACAGGCTTGGATATCCCATGAGACAGACAGCTTATACTCTCCAATAATGTTTGATGATGGCCTCAAGGGCCATTTCGGGTAAGGAATGAGGACAGGGCTGAAGGAAGGACCTTCTTACTATACCCCTCGAGTGAGATCAACCAAAAACCCTAGTAACAGGTCATCCAGCCTGGCTGCTCCTGTGTTTGTACCACAGGGGACCTCTTTTATCATTTTACCTATAGGGATCCATTGTCTTCTCATTCACTCAACATTCAATAAGTATTTATTGAGCACCTACCTAGTAAGAGAGGATATAAGAGAGGCAAACCTGGCAATACCCTTACTTCTGTGGAGCTCAAAGGCTAGATAGTAATGAAATAAACTTATGTCTGTATGAAAAACTGCAACCCTAAGAAAATGACATATGCCAAAATCAGACAGGTGGGTAGATGTTAACGGAACTAAGACCAGAAGGGAAGCGCTGGATCATGGCCAAGCCTAATTTCGATTAGTATGTGTTGACTAGTGGCTCAAGTCCCCTTTATTGCTTAGAGATTCTCACTCATAAACAAACCTCCAATTCAAATTCCTTGTGTTGCATATGAGAAAAATGAGGCCCGGCTGCTGAAAGGTCTCATGGCTTCTTTCTCGAAGAAAATATCAGATGGGTACTACTAAGATGGGTACCAAGACTTTTATTTGATCAATTTTTCAGAAACACTCAGTTCTATAACCCAAACAGAGAGCAAGGAATTCACTTGTCACCCAATTCTCTCCAGTTTGCGAATTCATAGAAGAACTCCCTGAATCTGAGTGGCTATGGAGTTCAGATATTCAGTGGATGATAAGAAACTGAGGTGACTGTACTCATACTTGACTGAAAATGGTCCTCAATTTCCCCAAAAGCCTTATTCTACCAAGGAAACTGCCTCAAAGCAGAAATAAGAAATGAAAGGAAATATTTACAAGCCTCGTAAAAGTGTTCAAAAAGTTTTCGAGTCCATTCCACAACCACCTCTGAGTTACGTCTCCTTTTTTTGGTATTAAATATAATTTTGATGTCTGCCAGATTGTTACCTACTTGACCAATTTATGCTCTCAAGGTTAAGTGTTATAATTGTCCTTAATAAGCATAACTACCAGCCTGCTTTTGCTTAATGGTTATAAAGTTTATGTCTTTTAATAACCCTCCTACAGGTAGAACATCAGTTTTTTCAGAGAACTGACTTTCAGCTCTGTATCAAGTGTCAACCAAAATCAGAGTCTTGCTTTTGTTCACCAGAACAACATGAGCTTGAAAATGTGGGGTTGGGAGAAAGAGCACATGCAAAAAATGTTCTTTCAAGAAAACTGGCAAACCAAGGAAATCCCACACAGATTTTGCAACAAAACTCGTCTCCTAGAATACTTTTTCTCTACAGATAGAATTCAAGTGCAAGAAGAAAAATTATTTTTTCTAGATTTAAGCCTACATAGATGGGCCTCTTTTTATCCCGTGTGTTTTATAATCTTCTCTAGCAATACTTACAGTCAAGTTTTTGGAGCTGATACCCTTGTCTCTTTGGCTTGCAATGTGGCACTTTTCATATCACACGCCTACCTCTTTCCACCTTGGGTTGTTGCTGTTATTGGTTCCATCCATGTAAGTGCCTTATTTTCAACTGGAGCTGGGGTTCTGGAACTTCTTTCTATGGGCGCATGTCCCTATTGACTCCCATCCTTACACTCGAGTGGAATTTAGATGTTTTACTTGTGTTTCATACTCATGTGGAGTCAAGTAAAGAAAACCTGTACTTAGTAAGCAGAGATCATAGGCAATGGGATTATTATAAAGGAAGGGAAATAGACTATCACAGTAGGGAATAACTTTGACTGTAAGATCTGCAGATGTCTCAGTGTTCATGTAAAAAGGAGTTTTATTTTACAGGGAGGAGTAAGCAAGCTAGAAAGAACCATGTAGGGAAAGGAGTGTGGAGCAGCAGCTAGAGGATCAAGTAGAGAATATTTCACCCTGATGCCAACCTGTTCTCAGGAGGGGCCATCGAGGAGGGGCTGTGTGCTGGCTCAGGATGAGAGTTGGATCCAAGTTCAGGGACACAAGAGAAGGAGAGAATCTTAACCAAAGTTTGGTTAACAAGGATTTTGCTCCAATTAATCAGTGGGAGCAAGCAGTTCAGCCAATTGTGATGAGGAAAAGAATGGGAACCTGAAGGGGCTGTGTTTGGCCTATAGGTGAGCCGGGTAGAAGGGGGGTGCCCTATCTAAATCTTACGGGCAAGAGTGGTTTTTTTGCAGTAAGCACTTTTCCCCCCCAAACACAAAAGGGCAAGAGGATTTCTGAACTATTATCCAGAAATAACGGACAATGGGAAAATCCAACATTGTCAATGGTCACATGTAAGGCCAGACTCCAAGAGGCCTGAACATACCATGTGATGCTTTGCTGGTCCAGAAGCAGAAAGGAGCATCTATGTTATGAGAACAAGTGCGCAGAGTTGTCCCATCAGGGACATACGTAAGCTTTGCTCGTGCCTTCATCTTCTTCCTCCCCTGTTCAGTCTCATTTGGGAGCAAGTATGAGTTCCCTATGAGCTGGAAAACACTAAAAATCTGGAGGATTCTTTCAGTTCTGCAACTTTCTTTCTATACCCTTATGGGTTGCAAACACAATGATCTCATTTTAGAATTTTAACTCTCTCCCATTAGTCACTACTTTCAGGAAATGACACTTTACCTGGCTGTTAGAATACTGTATATTCATCAGTGATTGTATGGAGAATATGCCAATTAAATAAAAAAACAGCAACAAAATCATGCCATGTTCTACAAACTAAGAGGTAATCACAGTTAATATTTAGTCATATTTCCTTTCAAGACTTTAAAAAATGCCTAAACCTCTGTGTGTGCTCTTTCTCCATTGTATTTTCCTTACCCATTAATGTAGGATATATGAAGGTTTATGGTTGTTGATGCTGTTACACTGTTATTGTTGTATATGTGTTTTCTATTAGTCACCTTTCAATGTCCACTGGCTGAAGACCTCCAGGAACATATCTGTAGTTGAACAAATTGGGTTTATTGATCATTAAAACGGGTTGAATTTTGGGATGATGCTGATGTCTAAGAAGATTATTCTTTAGCATATTGAACAAAGCTCCTTCTTGTCTCAGTTTATTCAGGAATGACTAATTTTATCAAATACTTCTTCTGCATCTATAAAGACAATTATATTTTCTCCTTTTCTCTACTGATCTGTTAAATTATATTAATGAATTTACCATTATTAAAAAATCCTAGGAGTTTCCACTGTGGTACAGTGAAAACAAATCCGACTAGTAACCACAAAGATGCGGGTTCAATACCTGGCCTCGCTCAGTGGGTTAAGGATCTGGCATTGCCGTGAGCTGTGGTGTAGGTCACAGATGTGGTTCAGATTTTGCATTGCTGTGACTGTGGCATAGGCTGGCAGCTGCAGCTCAGATTCTATCCCTAGTCTGGGAACCTCCGCATGCCGCAGGCATAGCCCTAAAAATTGAAAAACAAACAAACAAAAATCCTTGTACTTGTAGAATGCAAGTGTTGGATTATTCCTGACTGAGTATCTAGAGTTGAAGTTTCAGAGGTTTATTCAAATGTCTGCACCTATTCACACACGAGACTGGTTTCTAACATTCGTGATGACATCTTGGCTGTGTTTGGTATCAAAATTATTACAGATTTGCAGAATAAATTAGAAAACTCATGGCCTCTTTATGTGCCTGGAAATAGGTTACACAACATAAAAATCTATTATTTTAAGAGTAACGCTGGCCCATGTGCTGTCCAGTATGGCAGTCACTAGTCACATGTGGCTATTTAGCAACAGAGGAACTGACTTTTTTTTGGGGGGGGGGTCTTTTTTGCCTTTTCTAGGGCCGCACTGGCAGCATATGGAAGTTCCCAGGCTAGGGGTCTAACAGGAGCTGTAGCCGCCGGCCTTCGCCACAGCCACAGCAACGCGGGATCCGAGCCGCGTCTGCAACCTACACCACAGCTCACAGCAATGCTGGATCCTTAGCCCACTGAGCAAGGCCAAGGATTGAACCTGTAACCTCATGGTTTCTAGTCGGATTCATTAACCACTGAGCTACGACGGGAACACCGAGGAACTGACTTTTTAATTGTATCTAATTTTTTTTTTTTTTGGCTGCACCTGCAGCATATGGAAGTTCCTGGGCCAAGGACTGAATCCAAACAATATCAGATCCTTGAACCACTGTGCCATGTGGGAAAGCCAAATTGTATTTAATTTTAACTAATTTAAATTTAAATAGCTACATGTGACTTGTCACATTGTATTAGGCAACACAATGTTAGAGTTTGAATGAAATAATCTGTGAAACCATATGTGTCCAAAACCATTTTATTGTTTTTGGCCATGCCCGTGGCATGCAGAAATTTCCAGGCCAGGGACTGAACCCGAGCCACGGCAGTGACACACTAGATCCTTAACCCAGTAGGCCACCAGGGAATACCAACATCTTAATTTCCTTTTTTTTTTTTCTTTTTTCTTTTCCTGGTCACACTAGGAGCATATGGAAGTTCCCAGGCTAGGGGCTGAATCAGAACTGTAGCTGAGGCCTACACCACAGCCAAGGCAACATCATATCTGAGCCACATTTGCAACCTATGCCATGACTTGTGGTGAAGCTGTATCCTTAACCCACTGAGCAAGGCCAGGAATTGTAGCTGCATCCTCATGGACACTGTGTCAGGTCCTTAACCCTCAGAGTCACTATGGAACTCCTTCAACTCCTTGCTTGATGTAATTCTCTGGCAGCTGTTTCCTTTTTTTTTTTTTTAATTGTTGAGTTGTATGAACTGTTTCCTTGTTTTTTTTTAATTACTCAATGAATTGTGTTGTATTTATAGTTGTATTAACAATCATCATGACTAAATTTTATAGCATTTCCATCCCAAACCCTCAGTGCATCCCCCCACCCCCCAACCTGTTTCATTTGGAAACTGTAAGTTTTTCAAAGTCTGTGAGTCAGAATCTTTTCTGCAAAGAAGTTCATTGTGTCCTTTTTTTTAGATTCCGCATGTAAGTAATAGCATTTGATGTTGGTGTCTCATTGTCTGACTGACTTCACTTAGCATGATAATTTCTAGGTCCATCCATGTTGCTGCAAATGCTATTATTTCTTTCCTTTTGATGGCTGAGCAATACTCCATTGTGTACATGTACCACATCTTCTTTATCCACCCTCTGTCAATGGACATTTAGGTTGTTTCCATGTCTTGGCTATTGTATAGAGTGCTTCAATGAACACTGGAGTACATGTGTCTTTTTGAGTCATGGTTTTCTCTGGATAGATGCCCAGGAGTGGGATTGATGGATTAAATGGTAATTATATTTTTAGTTTTCTGAGGAATCTCCATACTGTTTTCCACAGTGGTTGCACCAATTTACATCCCCACCAACAGTGTAATAGGGTTCCCTTTTCTCCACACCCTCTCCAACACTTATTGTTTACTTTTTGATGATGGCCATTCTGGCTGGTGTAAGGTGGTACCTCATAGTGGTTTTGATTTGCCTTTCTCTAATAATGAGTGATGTTGAACATGTTTTCATGTGTTTTTTGGCCATCTGTATGTCTTCTTTGGAGAACTGTCTGTTTAGATCTTCTGCACATTTTTCAGCGGGGTTCTTTGTTTTTTGGTGTTGAGCTGCAGGAGATATTTATAAATTTTGGAGATTCATCCATTGTCAGTTACTTCATTTGCAAATATTTCCTCCCATTCTGTGGGTTGTCTTTTCATTTAGGATTTCCTTTGCTGTGAAGAAACTTTTAAGTTTAATTAAGTCCCGTTTGTTTATTTTGCTTTTTATTGTCATTAACAGGTGAATCTGAGATGTTGCTGTTTTTTATGTCGGAGAGTGTTTGGCCTATGTTTTCCTCTAAGAGTTTTGTAGTATCTTGTCTTATATCTAGGTCTTTAATCCATTTCGAGTCCATTTTTGTGTATGGTGTTAAGAAGTGTTCTAATTTCATTCTTTTACATGTGGTGGTCCAGTTTTCCCAGCACCACTTATTGAAGGGGTTGTGTTCTCTCCATTGTATATTCTTGTGTCCTTTGTCATAGATTAGTTGACTGTAGGTGTGTGGGTTTAATTATGGGTTTTCTGTCTTGTTCCACTGGTCTATATTTCTGTCTTTGTGCCAATACCAAATGGTTTTGCTGACTGTGGCTTTGTAGTATCTGAAGACAGGGAGCCTGATTCCTTCAGCTCCATTTTTCTTTTTCAGGATGTCTTTGGCTATTCTGGGTCTTATGTGCTTCCAAACAAACTTTAAAATATTTTGTTCTAGTTCTGTGAAAAATGTTCTTGGTAATTTGGTAGGGATTGCATTGAATCTGTAGATTGCCTTGGGCAGTATAGACATTTTGATAATATTGACTCTTCCAATCCAGGAGCATGGTATATCTTTCCATCTGTTTGTGTCATCTTTGACTTCTTTCATCATCTTATAGTTTTCAGAGTATAGGTCTTTTGTCTCTTTAGGTAGGTTTATTCCTAAGTATTTTGTTCTTTTTGATGCGATGGTAAATGGCATTGCTTCCATAATATCTCTTTTGGATCTTTTGTTGTTAGTATATAGAAATGCAGTCGATTCCTATGTATTAATTTTGTATCCTGCAACTTTGCCAAATTCATGGATGAGCTCTAACAGTTTTCTGGTAGTCTTTAGGATTCTCTAGATACAGTATCATGCTATCTGCAAATAGTGATAGTTTTACTTCTTCCTTTCCGATTTGGATTCCTGTTATTCTCTTTACTTCTCTGATTGCTGAGGCTAAGATTTCCAAAACTATGTTGAATAGTAGTGGCAAGAGTGGACATCCTTGTCTTGTTCCTTATCTCGGTGGGAATTCTTTCAGCTTTTCACCATTGAGAATGATGTTAGCTCTGGATCTGTAATAGATGGCCTTTATTATGTTGAGGTAGGTTCCCTCTATGCCCACTTTCTGAAGGGTTTTCATCACAAATGGGTGTTGGATTTTGTCAAAGTTTTCTGCATCTATTGTGAGGATCATATCGGTTTTATTCTTCAGTTTGTTAATGTGGTGTATCACACTGATTGATTTGTGGATAGTGAAGAATCCTTGCATTGCTGGGATAAATCTCACTTGATCATGATGTACAATCCTTTTAATGCATTGTTGGATTTGGTATTTTGTTGAGGATTTTTGCATCTATGTTCATCACTAATTGGTCTGTAATTTTCTTTTTTTGTGGTATCTTTGTCTGGTTTTGGTATCAGGGTGATGGTGGCCTCATAGAATGAGTTTGGGAGTGTCCCTTCCTCTGCATTTTTTTGGAATAGTTTCATAAGGATAGGTGTTAGCTCTTCTCTAAATGTTTAATAGAATTCTCCTGTGAAGCCATCTGGTCCTGGACTTTTGTTTGTTGGAAAATTTTTAATCACAGTTTCAGTTTCATTACTTGTGATTGGTTCATTCATCTTTTCTATTTTGTCTTGGTTTAGTCTTGGAAGATTGTACTTTTCTAAGAATTTGTCCATTTCTTCTAGGTTTTCCATTTTATTGGCATATAGTTGCATGCAGTAGTCTCTTGTGATACTTCATATTTCTGTGATGTCCGTGTAACTTCTCCTTTTTCATTTCTAATTTTGTTGATTTGAGTCCTCTCTTTTTTTCTTGATAAGTCTGGTTAAGGGTTTATCAATTTTGTTGATCTTTTCAAAGTACCAGCTTTTAGTTTCTTTGATCTTTTCTATGGTTTTCTTCATTTCTATTTCATTGATTTCTGCTCTGATCTTTGATTCTTTCCTTCTACCAACTTTGGGTCTTGTCTTTTCTTCTCTCTCTAACTACTTTATATGTAAAATTGAGTTGTTTATTTGACCTTTTTCTTGTTTCCTGGGGCAGGCTTGTAATGCTATAAACTTCCCTCTTAGAACTGCTTTTGCTGCATCCCATAGGTTTTGGAGTGTCATATCTTTGTCATTTCCTTCTAGGTATTTTTTAATTTCCTCTTTGATTTCTTCAATGATCCATTTGTTGTTTGCTAGCATGTTGTTTAGTGTCTACATGTTAGTGGGGTGTTTGTTTTGGAGCATTTTTTTCTTATTGTTGAATTCCAGTCATATAGCATTGTGGTCAGAAAAGATGCTTGATATGATTTCAATTTTCAAAGTTACTGAGGCTTGATTTGTGGCCCAGAATGTGACCAATCTTAGAGAATGCTCCAGGTGCACTTGAGAAGAATGTGTATTCTGTTGCTTTTGGGTGGAATGTCCTATAAATATCTATTAAGTCCATCTTGTTTAATGCTTCATTCAGAGCCTGTGTTTCCTTATTGATTTTCTGTCTGGGTGATCTGTCCATTGCTGTAAGTGGGGTGTTAAAGTCCCCACTATTATTGTGTTATTGTCAACTTCTCCGTTTAAGGTTGTTAGCAGATGCCTTATAGACTGTGGTGATCCTATGTTGGGTGCATAAATATTTAAAATTGTTGTATCTTCTTCTTGGATTGATCCTTTGATCATTATGTAATCCTTATCCTTCCTTGTCTCTTAAAATATTCTTTATTTTAAGGTCTATTTTGTCTGATATGAGTATTGCTGCTTCAACTTTCTTTTGATTCCCATTTGCATGTAATAGTTTCTTCCATCCTCTCACTTTCAATTTGTATGTTTCCCTAGAACTGAAGTGGATCTTCTGAAGGCAGCATATATATGGGTCTTATTTTTGTATCCATTCAGCCAGTCTATGTCTTTTGGTTGAGGCATTTAGTCCATTAACATTTAAGGTAATTATTGATATGTATGCTCTTATTGCCATTTTATTAACTGTCTTGGATTTGTTTTTGTTGCTCTTTTTCTTCTCTTGTTCTCTCCTCTTGTGGTTTGATGACTATCCTTAGTGTTGTATTTGTGTTGATTTTTCTTATTTGTTTGTGTATCAATTATAGATTTTTGGTTTGCATTTGCCCTGAAATTTTGATATAGGAGTCTATATATACATGAGATTGTTTTAAGTTGTAGGTCTCTTAATTGCAAGTGCATCTCCAGGGTCCTGTTTTTGTACCCTCCTCTTCTCATGATTTCTTTCTTTCTTTTTTTTTTATCTTTTATCCTTTTAGGGCCACACCCGCAGCATGTGGATGTTTGCAGGCTAAGGGTCTAATTGGAGCTACAGCTGCCAACCTATGCCACAGCCACAACAATGTGGGATCCGAGCCGCATCTGCAGCCTACACCACAGCTCACGGCAACACAAGATCCTTAACCCACTGAGCGAGGCCGGGTATTGAACCTGGCACCCCATGGTTTCTAGTCAGATTTGTTTCTGCTGAGCCATGATGAGAACTCCATGGTTTCCGATTTTGATAGCATAATTGTGCATGGATGATTTCCTATCTTTACAGTATATATGCTTTTACTGGTGAGCCTTCTCATTTGGTATTTTTGGTTCTGGTTGCGGCATTTTCTTTTCTGCCTAGAGAAGCTCCTTTAGTATTTGTTGTAAAGCTGGTTTAGTGTTGCTGAGTTCTCTTAGCTTTAGCTTATCTGTAAAGCTTTTGATTTCTCCTTTAAATCTGAATAAGACCTTTGCTGGGAAGAATAACCTTTGTTGGAGTTTTTTCCTTTCAACACATTAAGTATATTGTGCCACAGCCTTCTGATCTGCAGAATTTCTGCTGAAAAATCTGCCAATAACTTTATCAGGATTCCCTTGTATGTTATTTGTTTCTTTTCCCTAGCTGCTTTCAATATTTTCTCTTTGTCTTTAATATTGGTCAGTTTGAATAATATGTGTCTCAGGGTGTTCCTCCTTGGGTTTATTTTATGTGCTTCCTGGATTTGAGTGAGTAGTTCTTTTCCCTTGTCAGGAAAGTTTTCAGCTATTATCTCTTCAAATATTTTTTCTGTTCCTTTTTCTCACTCTTCTCCTATTAGCACCCCTATAGTATGAATATTGGTGACTTTAACGTTGTCCCAGTGTTCCCTGAGACTTTCTTCATTTCTTTTCAATCTTTTTTTCTCTTTTCTGTTCCACATCAGTGATTTCCACTAGTCTCTCCTCCATCTCACCTATTCGTTCTTCTGCCTCCTGTATTCTGCTGTTGGTTGCTTATACTGAATTTTTTATTTCATTTATTGTATTTTGCATCTCTGCTTGCTTAAGTTTTAAATCTTGTATTTATTTGCTCATTGTTTCCTGTAAATTATCAGTCTTTGCCTCCAGTTTATTTCCATTGTCTGACATCATCTTCAGCATCAACAGTCTAAAGTCTTTTTCCTGGAGGCTGATAATCTCCAGATAAAAGCTGTTTTTCTGGTTTTTTTTCTTTCTCCTTTATCTGAGTTAGAGTTCTCTGTCTTTTCATTTTTATATGTTTTTAGGGTGGTGTCCTTTTTGCAGACAGTAAGTTGTAGCCTCTCTTATTTCTGGTGTCTGCCCCACTTGTGGCTGAAGTTGGTACGGGGGCTTGTTGTAGGCTTCATGATGGAAAGGACTAGGTTCCTGCCTACTTGTAGGTGGGGCTGACGCCTATCCCTCTTGTGGGTGGGACTTTGGGTGAGATTAGAGGCAACTGTGTGCCTGATGGGTCTATAGGCAGCCTGTTTACTGATGGGTGGGGCCAGATTTTCCCAAAATGGCCACCTCCAGAGAAATGCACACTGGTGAATATTCCCCAGAGTTTTGCCCAATGTCCTTCCCCCACGGTGAGCCACAGTCATCCCCTCTTTTCCCAGGAGATCCTCCAAGAACTGCAATCAGGTCCAACCCAGATTCCTATAGAGCCTTTGCTTTTCCCTGGGACCCAGTGTACCTGAAATCCTGTGTGCATCATTCAAGAATGGGGTGTCCATTTCCCCCAGTCCCATGCAGCTCCTGCACACAAGCCCCACTTACTTTCAATGTCAGATGCTCTGAGGATTTTCTCCCAGTGCCAGTTCCCCAGGCATGGACACTTGACGAGACCTCTCACTCCTGTAGGTGAGTCTCTGTGATACAGTTATTTTTCTGTCTGTGGGCTTCCCATGTGGGAGTTATGGGGCTGCTTATATCATGTAATCAACCCTTCTACCTCTTGATATGGCCTCCTCTTTGTCTTTGAAAGTTTCCAGTCCATTTGACTGAAGGTTGCTCAGCATTTGGTTCTAAGTTTTTTGTTTTTATGAGAGAAGTTGAGCTCCAGTCCTTCTATTCTGCCATCTTAATATCTAGATTTCTCACAGCTCTGGAGGCTGTATGTCTGAGATCAGGGTGCCAGTGTGGTCAGTCTGGTGATGGCCCCTCTTCCAGGCTGCTGACTGCTGACTTCTCAACATGTCCTCACATAGTGAAAGGACCTGTTTCCATTTTTTTACATGGTTATTAGTGTCACTTTTCTATCCTATGAAGCAATTCTGGCAGTTGGCAACTAATAATTGTCTTAGAAAAAAATTTCCTCTGAATGTTCAAATTCTTCAGTTTAGGGTGATACATCATTTTGCTTACACTGGTTTTAATCTCATTTATATCTTCCATAATATTCCCTTTTTAAAATTTTTGTTATTTTTTATTTTTATTTTCTTTAATATTATAATGATTTTTACTTTTTCCATTAGAGCTGGTTTATAGTGTTCTGTCAATTTTCTACTGTACAGCAAGGTGACCCAGTCACACATACATGTATTCATTTTTTTCTCACATTATCATGCTCCATCATAAGTGACTAGATATAGTTCCCAGTGCTATACATCAGGATCTCATTGCTTATCCATTCCAAATGCAATAGTTTACATCTATCATCCCCAAATTCCCAGTCCATCTCATTCCCTCCCCCTTCCCCTCGCAACCACAAGTCTGTTCTCCATGTACACGACTTTTTCCTTGTGATAAGGTTCATTTGTGCCATACATTAGATTCCAGATATAAGTGATATCATATGATATTTGTCTTTTTCTGATTTACTTCAGTTAGTATGAGAGTCTCTAGTTTCATCCATGTTACTGCAAATAGCATTGTTTTGTTCTTTTTTATGGTTGAGTAGTATTGCATTGTGTATGTATTCCATGTCTTCTTAATCCAGTCATCTGTCAATGGACATTTAGGTTGTTTCCATGTCTTGGCTCTTCTGAATACTGCTGCAAAGAACATGTGGGTGCATGTGTCTTTTCAAAGAAACTTTTGTCTGGATATATGCCCAAGAGTGGAATTGCTGGGTCATGTGGTAGTTCTATGTACAGCTTTCTAAGGTATTTCCATACTGTTTTCCATAGTGGCTGTACCAATTGACATTCCCACCAACAGTGCAGGAGGGTTCCCTTTTCTCCACACCCTCTCCAACATTTGTTGTTGGTGGACTTATTAGTGATGGCCATTCTGACTGGTGTGAGGTGATACCTCATGGTAGTTTTGATTTGCATTTCTCTAATAATCAGCGATGTTGAGCATTTTTTCATGTGCCTGTTGGCCATCTGTATATCTTCTTTGGCGAAATATCTACTCAGGTCTTTTGTCCATTTTTCTGTTGGGTTGTTGGCTTTTTTGCTGTTAAGTTGTTTGTATATTTTAGAGATTAAGCCCTTGTCAGTTGCATCATTTGAAACTATTTTGTTCCATCCTGTAAGTTGTCTTTTTGGGTTTTTTTAAGGATTCCTTTGCTGTGCAAAAGCTTGTCAGTTTGGTTAGGTCCCATTGGTTTATTTTTGCTTTTATTTCCATTGCTTTGGGAGACTGACCTGAGAAAACATTTGTAAGACTGATATCAGAGAATGTTTTGCCTAAGTTCTCTTCTAGGAGTTTGATGGTACCTTGTCTTACATTTAAGTCTTTAAGCCATTTTGAATTTATTTTTGTGCATGGTGTGAGGTTGTGTTCCAGTTTCACTGATTTACATGCAGCTGTCCAGTTTTCCCAGTAATACTTGCTGAAAAGATGGTCTTTTCCCTGTTTTGTATTCTTGCCTCCTTTGTCTAAGATTAACTGATTGTAGATGTCTGGGTTTACTTTTGGGTTCTCTATTCTATTCCATTGGTCTGTATGTCTGTTTTGGTACCAATACCACACTGTCTTGATTACTGTGGCTTTGTAATATTGCCTGAAGTCTGGGAGAGTTATGCCTCCTGTTTGGTTTTTGTTCCTCGGGATTGCTTTGGCAATTCTGGTCTTTTGTGGTTCCATATAAATTTTTGGATTGTTTGTTCTAGCTCTGTGAAAAATGTAATGGGTAATTTCACAGCGATTGCACTGAATCTGTAGATTGCTTTGGGTAGTATAGCCATTTTTACAATATTAATTTTTCCAACCAGGAGAATGGAATATCCTTCCATTTCTTTGAATCCTCTTTAATTTCCTTGGTTAATGTTTTATAGTTCTCAGTGTATAAGTGTTTGACCTCCTTGGACAGGTTTATTCCAAGGTATTTAATTTTCTGAGGTGCAATTTTAAAAGGTATTGTATTTTTGTATTTCTTTTCTAATATTTCATTGTTCTATCAGAAATGCGACTGATTTCTGAATGTTAATCTTGTATCCTGCTACTTTGCTGAATTTGTTGATCAGTTCGAGCAGTTTTTGGGTTGAGTCCTTAGAGTATTCTATATATAATATCATGTCATCTGCATACAGTGACAATTTTACCTCTTCTCTTCCAATTTGGATACCTTGTATTTCTTTTCTTTGTCTGATTGCTGTGGCTAGGACTTCTAATACTATGTTGAATAACTGTGGTGAGGGTGGTCATCCTTGTCTAACATTCCACATTTTAGTGAGAAGGCTTTCAGCTTTTCTCCATTGAGTATTATATTTGCTCTGGGTTTGTTGTAAGTGGCTTTTATTATGTTATGTTCCCTCTGTACCCACTTTAGTAAGAGTTTTTACCATGAATGGATGTTGAATTTTGTTAAATGCTTTTTCTGCATCTATTGAGGTGGTCATGTGGTTTTTGACTTTTCTTTTGTTAATGTGTATGACATTGATTGATTTGCATATGTTGAACCATCCTTGTGAACCTGGGTTGATTCTTATTTGGTCGTGGTATATGATCTTTTTTACATGTTGTTGGATTTGGTTGGCTAAAATTTTGTTGAGAAATTTTGCATCTATATTCATGAAAGATATTGGCCTCTAGTTTTTTTTTTTTTTTTTTTTTGGTGGTATCTTTGTCTGGTTTTGATATTAGGATGATGGTGGCATCATAGAATGTCTTTGGGAGTGTTCCTTCTTCAACCTTTTGGAAAAGTTTAAGGAGGATGGGTATAGGTTCTTCTTTGTATGTTTGGCAGAATTCGCTTGAGAAGCCATATGGTCCTGAACTTTTACTTGTAGGTATTGCTTTTATTACATCTACAGTTTTACTTCTAGTGATCAGTCTGATGAGTTGGTACATTTTTTGTTGATTCAGTTTTGGCAGGCTCTAAGTTTCTAGAAAGTTGTCCATTTCTTCTATGTTGTCAAATTTGTTGGCATACAATTGTTCATAGTATTCTCTTATTTTTTTTTTTGTATTTCTGCATTATCTGTTGTGATTTCTCCTTTTTCGTTTCTTTTGGGGGGGTTCTCTCCTCCTCTTGCTGAGTCTGGCCAGAGATTTGTCAGTTTTGTTAACTTTTTCAAAGAACCAGTACTTGGTTTTATCGATTTTTTTTCTACAGTTTTTTGAATCTCTATTTTATTGATTTCCTCTCTGATCTTTATGATTTCCTTCCTTCTGCTGACTTTAGGTTTTGTTTGTTCTTCTTATTCTAATACATTTAGGTGGTGGGTTAAGTTGTCAATTTGAGATTTTTCTTCTTTTCTGAGGAAGGTCTGTATTGCTATGAATTTCCCTCTGAGCACTGCTTTTTGCAACATCCCATAGATTTGGAGTTGTGTCTTCATTATCATTTCTCTTGAAGTATTTTTTAGTTTCCTTCTTGATTTCCTCATTGACCCATTGGTTTTTTAGTAGTGTGTCATCAGTCTCCATGTAGTTAGTTTTTTCTCATTTCTTATCCTGTGGCTGATTTCTACTTTCATGCCATTGTGGTGAGAGAAGATACTTGGAATAATTTCTATACTCTTAGATTTGGTGAGGTTAGCTTTGTGCCCAGTATGTGATCAATCCTTGAGAATGTTCCATGTGCCCTTGAGAAGAATGTATATTCTGATTTTTGGGGATGTAATGTCCTGAAAATGTCAATTAAGTCTAACTTTTCTATTGTGTCATTTAGGATCTCTGTTGCCTTATTTATTTTCTATCTAGAGGATCTGTCCATTGATGTGAGTGGAGTGTTAAAGTCTCCTACAATTATTGTATTACCATCAATTTCTCCTTTAATGACTGTTAGTATTTGTTGTATGTATCTGGGTGCTCCTATATTAGGTGCATATATATTGACAATTGTAATATCCTCTTCTTAAATGGATCCTTTTACTATTAAATAGTGTCCTTCTTTGTTTTCCTTTATGGCCTTTATTTTAAAGTCTATTTTGTCTGATATGAGTATCGTAACTCTTGATTTCCTGTCTTGTCCATTGGTATAAAGTATTTTTTCCCATCCCTTTACTTTCAATCTATATGTGACCTTTGCCCTAAGATGAGTCTCTCAAAAAGGCAGATTTTAGGTTTTTGCTTTCTTATCCAATCTGCCACTCTGTGTCTTTTGATTAGAGCACTCAGTCCATTGACATTTAAGGTAATTATTTATAGATATGTATTTATTGCCATTTTAAGCCTTGTTTTCCAGTTGATTCTATGTTTCTTTTTTCTTCCTTTCTTTTTTGGGTTGGATGATTTCCATTTATTTTGTGCTTGGGTACTTTGATTTTTAGTTTTCTGAGTGTAATGTTTGGTTTTTGTTTTGTGGTTACCCTGTTTTTTAATTATGTTAACCCCTTCCTGTATCTCCTTTCTTTAGCCTGATACTCATATAGGCACAAACATGTTATTAAAAAAAAGAATCTATTGTATTTTTTTACTTTCCTTCCCCACATTCTATGACTTTGAAGTCCTTTTTTAACATCTTCATGTTTGTCCTTTTTCTGTTCCTTGTGTTTACCATTGCTTTTATGGTAGGTTTTTGTCATCCCCCCCCCCCTCCTTTTAGATCTGCCTGCTGGCTTATTTAAATGATTACATTCCAATTTTGTTTTCCTCCATCCTATTTCTCTTACTTCTTTTTATATTTAGAGAAGCCCTTTCAGTATTTCTTTTAGAACGGGTTTAGTATTGTTGTACTCTTTTAGCTTTTGTTTGTTGGAGAAGTTCTTTATTTCCCCTTCCATTTTAAATGGTGTTCTTGCTGGATAGAGTATTCTAGGTTGAAATTTTTTCTTTTTAGAAATTTAAATATATTCTGCCACTCCCTTCTGGCCTATAGTGTTTCTATAGAGTAATGAGCTGATAGTCTTATGGTGGTTCCTTTATAATTAATGCTTTGTTTTTCTCTTGCTGCCTTGAGAATTCCCTCTTTAACTTTTGCCATTTTTGTTATAATATATGTCTTGGTATGGGCCTATTTGGGTTCAACTTGTTTGGGGCCTTCTCTGTTTCTGGTATCTTGATATCAGTTTCCTGTAGATTTGGAAAGTTTTCAGACATAATTTCTTCCAATATATTTTCAATCCCCTTTTCTTTTTCTTCACCTTCTGGAATTCCTCTTACACTTAGATTGGCCCCCTTTATGTTATCCCATAGATCTCTTATACTGCTTTCATGTTTCTTCATTTGGTTTTCTGTCTGCTGTCCTGATTGGGTGATTTCCATTATTCTATCTTCCAGGTCACTAATTCGTTCCTCTGCATTATTCATTCTGCTCTCTAGTGACTTTAGCTCAGTTTATGTCTCTGCAAATGAGTTTTCTAATTTTTCTGTGTTCCTCCATGTATTTTCTAGTTCCTTTCTAAAGGAATCTGCATTACTGTTCATATCTGCTCTTAATTTCTTGATATTCAGCCTAATTCCTTCAGTATTTTCACTATCTCCCTTTTGGACTCAGTGTCTGTCAGACTGCAGAGGTCTTTTTCATTGTTTGCTGCTTCATGTGAATTCTGTTCCTTTAACTGAGAATGGTTTCTGCTTATGTTTTTCTTTTTCTGTGAGTTGAGGGAAGCCAAACTGTAGTCTTGGATGGTTACCCCTTTGTATTTTCTGGGGTGTTACTATTTATTTTTGGAATGAGAGTTTGAATATTTGCTGTATCTTTCTTCATTGTGAGCAGGCTGTTATCCCCAGGGTACTGAGTGTGTGTCCAGGAATAAGGAGGCAATGGGTGGGGCTAGTAGTCAGTGCCTGGCTGCTGGGCTCTCAACAGCAGCAAGGACCTGCAAGAAGGTGGCACAGGCTACACCTAGCTGCAGGGCCCTGGGAAGTGACAATGAGGCGTAGGCAGATTTACAAGGTTCCCAGAGCATTTGTCAATGGCAGCAGCAGGGCATGTGAGCTCCCAGGGGAGTGAGAGAAACAACGGGTAGCATTCGATTGCAATGCCCTCCTCTGAGGTGATTGGTGCCACAAGTGGTGCCTGTTCCAGGACCCCTGGTAGTAGCAGGCCACGCCTATCTCTGGAGTCAGTGATAACTGTGGTGGTTTGCCCCCACCACCTGCAGACCATGCAAGAGCACCATGTCTCACTTATCCCACACAGGATGTGCTGCACAGGCTGCTCCTAGTTGCAAGATCCTGGGAAGTGACAGAGATGAAACATGTGGGCAGTGCCCAGAGCATTTGACAGTGGCAGCAGCAGGGCTGGTGTGCTCCCAGGGGTGCAAGAGCAACAACAGGTGGTGTTTGGTCACAGTGCCCTCCTCTGTGGTTCCCTTAAGGTGACTGGGCCCACAAATGGTGTCTGTTCATGGACCTCAAGTGTTGGCAGGCTACACCCACCTCTGGAGTCAGAGATAATTGAGGTGATTTGCCCCCTGCCAGCTTCAGACCACTCAAGAAGCACTTCATCCTGCTTAGCCCCCACAGAAGGTGCTGCACCAGCTGCTCCTAGTTGTAGGTTCCTGGAAAGGGACAGTGATCAAGCATCTGGGTGCTTCCCAGAACATTTGGCAGTGGCAGCTACAGGGCAGGTGTGTTCCCAGGGGGGTGAGAGCAACAATGTATGGTGCTTCCTGCAGTGCCCTCTTTTTTATGCTGACCCCTGAGGTAACTGGGGCCACAGGTGGAGCCCACTCACAGGAATTCAGTGGTGGCAGGCCATGCCTCCCTCTGGCCTCTGAGATGACTGCCACAGCCTGTCCCCACCACCTGTAGATCACGTAAGAGGCACTACATCGCACTTAGCCCCCCACTGATTTTAGCCCACACAAGAGGTACCCAGCCACCCGCTGCCTGCACAAGAAGTGCCCAGTCTCCCATAGCCTGAGCAAGTGGCTTCTTGCCACCCATGGCCTGCACCAGAGGCGCCCTGAGCATGTGTGCACAGGGAGATTCCTATGGTGGTCTGCCCCCCCTCATCTCACTCTCCCCAACAATGGCACCTTGCCTCTCTTGTGGGCCCAGACCTCCTCCTGGATTCTCTCTGCCCTCTGCCATGGTGATTCACTCCCCAGCCCTTAGCACACCACTCCACCGCCCATGGCACAGTGCTCCTTATTGCATTAGGCTGTCCTCACACTCCTGTCCTCTCCCAGGGACTGACCTCTGGAGACTGTGTCAGTGTCCAGCCCCTGCCCAAGTGTCTCAGGCTGTGGTGTCCCAGCCAGTGGTGCAGATGATCTGTGCAGCCCTCACTCTACTTTGCTGTCCTTGGTTCACCTGCTGCAGTTTTCTTGGCAACTTCAAGGTCCCTCTGTCTTGGCTGATCTCCCCATCAGTTAGGTGGCTGCCCGGGATGTGTTTCCTTTCCTTCTTCATGGCTCCCTCTCAGGAATGCTACTCCCATCCTCATTCCTTTTCTCTCTCTTTTTCTTTTTTTCTACCCAGTTGTATCAAGAGTTTCTTGTCCTTTTTGGAGGTTTAAGTCCTTCTGCCAGCCTTCAGTAGATGTTCTGTATGAGTCATTTTACACGTAGATATGCTCTTTTGATGTGTTTGTGGGAGAAGGTGAGTGCAATGTCTTACTCCTACACCATCTTGATCCGCCCCATATTTTTTTATTTTAGGGCCACACCCACAATATATTGAGATTTCCAGGCTAGAGTCCCAGAGCTGTAGCTGCTTGCCTATGCCACAGTCACAGGAATGCCAGATCCAAACCATGTCTGTGACCTACACCACAGCTCATGACAATGCCAGATACTCAACCCAATGAGCGAGGTCAGGGATTGAACTGCCAACCTCATGGATGCTAGTCAGATCTGTTTCCGCTGAGCCATGACAGAAACTCCCCCCCTTTTCTGTTATTAATGTTACATATTTGCATTTTCTCAGTTAAGCTTGTCAGGGGTTTTCCTCTCTCATAGGATGTCAAACACAAATGCCAAAGTGGCCAGGCAAATGAGCATTTGTGGGTGAATGCCTTAAGAAGCACTCATGCTCTTACTGGCCATCAATCCCTATACCAGTCACCTTTCTCCTGGTCTGCTAAATTCTCCCATTAGCACTTAGATATGTTCTAATCACTTGGATTTTCTCTTTCCAACTACCTCCTAGTCTCTCTTCAATCTCCCTCCTCTACTTTATGGTCGTATTAGTTACTTATTGCTCCATAACAAATAAATCCCCAGAATATAGCAGCTTAAAAACAAAAACATGTGTTTTCTTTCTAAGAATGTGGGTCTATCTCATGGTGTCTCCTGAGGTTGCAGGCTAGATGTTGTTGGAGGCTGTAATCATCTGAAGACTGGCCAGAGCAGGAGGGTCATCGAGTGGCTGATGGTAGGAGGGCCTTAGTTCCTCCCCTCATAGGCCTCCCCATTAAGCTGCTCATGACATAGTAGCTTGACTCCTCCAAAAAAGATAAAGAGAGCCACCAAGACAGAACTATGGTGTCTCTATAAACTAGTCTTGGAAGTGACAGACTACCACTTCTGGCATGTTCCATTGGTCACACAGGCCTACCCTGATTCCCCACACAGGCAGGGATCTTTAGGGGCCATCTTGGAGGGTGGACACTAATGGTCTTAACAATTACTTTTTATTTATGCTAGGATTTTGTCCTTAGATCAAGAAATTTTTCTTCTGGAGTTCCCTGTGGATCAGTGGGTTATTGATATGGAGTTGTCACTGCTGTGTCTCTGGTTACAGCTGTGGCTCAGTTTTCATCACTGTCCTGGAAACTTCTGAGTGCTTCAGGCAGAAAAAAAAAAAGGAAACATTTCTTTTTATCACCGGATATCTCTGTGCATTGCATCTAATCTTCACATTTATCAGTTTTCTGATGGTGAGTCTTCTTCCTCCCTCCTCACTGCCTACTTTTTTTTTTTGTCTTTTTGCCTTATCTAGGACCACACCCATGGCATATGGAAGTTCCCAGGCTAGGGGTCTAACAGGAGCTGTAGCTGCCGGCCTTTGCCACAGCCACAGCAATGGGCATCCGAGCTGCATCTGCAACCTACACCATAGCTCACAACAACGCCGGATCATTAACCCACTGAGCAAGGCCAGGGATCGAACCCACAACCTCATGGTTTCTAGTCGGATTCGTTAACCACTGAGCCACACCAGGAACTTCACTGCCTACTACTTTTCATCTTACATCTTTTTCTCAATATTCTAGGAAACTTTTCAAGTTTTCTCTTCCCATCAATGATTTAATTTTATGCAGGTCTGATTCAGCTTTACTAATCTTTTGAAGATTTAAATTCTGGAACTAAACTCTTCCTTATCTTTTTTTTTTTTGGTCTTTTTAGGGCCACACCCATAGAATATGGAAATTCCCAGGCTAGGGGTCAAATCAGAACTGTGGCTGCCAGCCTACACTACAGACACAGCAATGCCAGATCCGAGCCACATCTGTCAGGTTACAGCAAAGCCAGATCCTTAACCCATTGAGCAAGGCCAGGGATCCAACCCAAGTCCTTGTGGATAACAGTCGGGTTCATTACCACTGAGCCCCAATGGGTATTCCTCTTCCTTATCTTTCAATCCTCGTTATGACTGCTCATCACCCACCTACCTCATCACCTCTGATGTATTATCACACACTATTCATCTCTTACTTCAAATCCATACCTTAATTATATTAAGAATACATTGCAGGTGTTTTCTAGAACAGCTCTCCTTTCTTGAATTAAGTATTTTTCACAAATAAATCTGCCCTTTGTATCTCGATTCTCCATCTATTAGTCATAAAATAATTTCTTAGCTGCCATATTATTGTTTCTTTTTACTTGTTTTTGAACAATAACAACAAGTCAATCTAATCCTGATGTTTGGATTGTGGATTAAAAAAAAAAATTTTTCCTCACTGTAGGCCCCTTTGCTGGTAGTATCTTTCTCTCACATGGTTCTTAGGCTAGAAATCCAGGTGATATAAACTTGCATTTCCAGTTTTACAATTTAGCAACTCTAGCAAGAAAGAGAAGGAAAGCAGTCCCATACTCTCCCATCAAGGGAATTTTCTCTCTCCTCTTCTCTACTGGGCAAAACTACTATGCAATAACTCCCTGTTTCTAAATTGCTGTGTGACTGTGTAATGAAGAATTTGGCCTCCCTCAAAATGAAGTCTAGCCTTTTCCTTCGGTTTTGGGGAGCAATCTATACCATATTTGGTTGACGTGTCTTTAAGGCAGGGGCTGACCACATTGAATGAGTTTGGAACACCCAACATGCCAGAAAACCAACCATGTGATTTGGGCTGAGTGCTTTGGGGCAGTGTGGTACCAATTACCTGGAGACTGAGTCAAGTCACGTGGACAATCAATTCATCATTTCTTTTTTTTAATTTTTAATTTTTTATGATAGTTGATTTATAGTGTTCTGCCAATCCCCGCTGCACAGCAAAGTGACCCAGCCATACATATATATACTTTCTTTTTTCTCACATTATCCCCTACAACCATCAATTCTGCCTTCATAATGAAGTCCCAATAAAAACTCTGGACTGTGAAGCTCTGGTGAACTTCCCTGATTAATAATACTCTGTATTGTCCTACACTATGTGGAGAGAGTAACATGGCTCCAGTGAGGTGAGGACAACAGAAGCTTCACAAGTGGAACCCTCTCAGATTCTGCCTATATGATTCCTCCCTTTGCTGATTTTAATCTGTATCCTTTCCCTGTTTCCCTGCCACAAACCAGGGAATGTAATAGTGAGTATAACAGTTTTCTGTGCATTCCATATGTATTTCTAATGAATTATCATACCCAAGAGTGGCTTGGGAGAATCTGCAAATTTACAGTTGATGTCAGAAAAGAGAACGTTCTTGTGTGGAGACTATTGCATTTCAGCTAACTCCAGGTAGTGGACTATGCCAGATGCCAGCTGGGGCTGTACACCATCTTTCCTGTCTGCTGCTTTAAGTCAGCTAAAACCAATGCTGAGCAAAAGGCAACTTAGATATTAAAATCCTCTCATTTGTTCCTAACACCTATGCCTCCAAGTCTCATCACCTAAGTTAGAAAGTTCCGACTGGATGTCATCAACTCACCTGAAGAGGGATATGAAAGCCTCAATCTTTTCCTCAGTGTTGTCCTCCCACATATAGTACACATCCCTTGAAATCCCTATCCCCTTACTGCTGAGACTACTTTTGCCTATTTTTCATACTCAGTTATTTTAAGAGCTACCATAGATCGTAAAATGATAAGTGAGGAGTCACATGGTGAAAGAAAAAAATTTCTTATGACTGCACCCACAGCATATGGAAGTTCCCAGGCCAGGGGTTGAGTCCTAGCTGCAGCTGGGACCTACACTGCAGCTGGACCTTCACTGCAGCTGTGACAACACTGGATACTTTAATCCATTGTGCAGGGCTGGGTATCAAATCTGCACCTCAGCATTAACCCAAACCACTATAGTCAGATTCTTGTCCCACTGCACCACAGTAGGGACTCTGGTGAAGGGAACTATATTAAAATTTAAACGGGAAAAAATGGACTAGATCTAAAACAAGATTTAACCTAGCTCAAAGTGTAATATTTATTGGAGGAGGAAAGCCATTAGAAAACCACACATTTATTTTTAGTCTTTTCCTCATTTATCTGTTCTTTCTACACCTACCTTCCCCTCTTCATTGAAATATGAAGTGAGCCCATTCCAATCCCATCTCTAGCCTTTCTTATGTTCTAGCTGTAAGTGTGAGTTCATCATTGCTACCGGAGTTACCAACAATAGAATATATCATCTCCATGACAACAAGAAAACCTAGGGCAGTGGCTGATTTTAACCATTTGGTTATAAGCTTGTTTCTCCTCTTTCCACAAGGGCTTACTGTTTATACTGAATGCAGGCACACTGCTAAACAGACAGGATAATACCCACGCTGTCTGCTAGGAAAGGTAAGACTAGATATGTATGTGACAAATGCTGTGTCAATAGTTGACAGGAGAGGGGACATCTTCCCACTAAAGAAATGAGGGAGGCTTCTTGGTATTCCCATTTGAATGCAAGTGAGTTTTACTGGGGGAGGTCACACAGGGAGAGTATCACCAGCATACAAATATGCAGAGGAGGAAGAAAGGGAAAGTAAGTTCAAGGAATAATGATGAACTCACTCTGGATTTATTCAGGGAAGTGGGGGAGATAAAAAATATAATATGCCTTATCATCCCCATTGTGGAGACTTGAATGGTTAACTGAAGAGTTTAGACTCACTTCAGAGTCAATTCTCCTTGAGTTACATGTCTACTCCCCCTAGACGGCACACGTTTTTGTGCCACATCAACTAACAGTGCTTTGCCTAGTGATGGTCCCAAAATAGTTTGTTGATTTCTATTGAAAATATTAAATAGGAGTTCCCATTGTGGCTCAGGAGTAATGAATTGGACTAGTATCTGTAAGGACACAGGTTCAATCCCTGACCTCGCTCAGTAAGTTAAGAATCCAGTGTTGCCATAAGCTGTGGATAGGTTGCAGATGTGGTTCAGAACCCAAGTTGCTGTGGCTGTGGTGTAGGCTGGCAGCTGCAGCTCTGGTTTGACCCTTAACCTAGGAACTTCCATATGCCATGAGTGCATATTCCATGAGCCCTAAAAAGATGAAAAAAAAATGAAAGTATTAGACAGAGAAGTCATTAATAGGTTCTGAGAAGAGAAATATCTACAAGAACTTACAACATGTTCTGTTGCATTCTCACCACCCCTCAGTCCTCTACTTACCAAGCATAGAAAAAAACTCCTTTTTTCCCCATTAATGAATTTTACTACAATTACAGGTGTACAAAAATCATCACAACTCACTTTTATAGAATTTCCTTCCCAAACCTTCAGTGCATCCCTCCACCCCCCAGATTGTCTCATTTTGAAAACCACAGGTTTTCCAAAGTCTGTGAGTCATTATCTGTTCTGCAAAGAAGTTCATTATGTCCTTTTTTTAGTTTCCACATGTAAGCAGTAGCATTTGATGTTGGTGTATATTTGTGTGACTGGTTTCACTTTGAATGATAATTTCTAGGTCCATCCATGTTGCTATTTCATTCCTTTTAATGGCTGAGTAATATTCCATTGTGTATATGTACCAGATCTTCCCTATCCACTCTCCTATCGATGGGCATTTAGGTTGTTTCCATGACTTGTACATTGTATACAGTGCTGCAATGAATACTGGAGTACATGTGTCTTTTTGAGTCATGGTTTCCTCTGGATAGATGCCCAGGAGTGGGATTGCTGGATCAAATGGTAATTCTATTTTTAGTTTTCTAAGGAATCTCCATACTGTTTTCCACAGTGGTTGCACCAATTTGCATTCCCACCAACAATGTAATAGGGATCTTTTTTCTCCACACCCTCTCCAGCACTTATTGTTTGTAGACTTTTTGATGATGGCCATTCTGGCTGGCGTAAGGTGGTACCTCATAGTGGTTTTGATTTGACTTTCTCTAATAATGAGTGATGTTGAACATGTTTTCTTGTGTTTTGGGGCCATCGTATGTCTTCTTTGGAGAATTGTCTGTTTAGATCTTCTGCCCATTTTTTAATGGGGTTGTTTGTTTTTTTGGTATTGAGCGGTAGGAGGTGTTTGTAAATATAGTAACTCTTCTGCATACATCTCCAACACCCTCCCCTCTCTCACCTGGTAAAACCCCAACCCTGGTTTAATCCAACACTCACCTCATGAAAGAAGGAAGAAGATATAGTCCATGATTTTAAAAATTTGGATTAGGACTTAGATACTAACACACACTCACTGGAATTTCAGACTGAGAAACACCACACAAAGTTCTCCAGTATTAGAGTAAACAATTAGTCTCCATTCAAGCAACTTAAAAAAAAAACAAACAAACACCAAGCTCCAACATGCAAAGAGCTTAGAAGTCATCATATCCATCTGTGCAAGAAAAAGCTGGACAATGGGAATATAATTTGCTTTTCTTGGAACCATCCAAGAACTGAGGTCACATGGGAAGCTACTATCTTGAACTCTTGAGATGCACACCAAGATTGTCTACCTGGAGTTGAAGCCACTAGGATCAATGAGCTGGCAGAAGCACATAAATCATCAGTTTGATGAACTGCAGTAATCTTAGTGCTGACTTGTGTGATGCTGAGACACTCTAGTAAGCACCTGTAGTCATGGTGGTTGGGGGAACCACACTTTCATGGGCTGTCACTCCAGGAACACCACAATATTCCTATAGGGATGATCTGAAAAAGATTCTTTTCTAGTCCAAATGGGAGCAGAGTAGACATTTTTGAACCTGCACAGACTCTTATTACCCTAACAATATCCAGAGAAATAATTTTTTAAAATGTGAAGGGGAAATAAATATTTCCACAGACAAATGGAAACTGGGAAAACTCTGGATAACAGTCAAGATGGTGGAGTAGAAAGACCCTGAGTTCAGCTCCTCTCACAGGCACACCAAACTCACAACTATCTGCAGAATAATCTTTGATGAAAATGACTGGAACCAACAAGAAAAAAATCTACAACTAAAGACACAAATAAGGAGCCACAGTAAGATGGGTCAGAGGGGCAAATTCATGATATAATCAAACCCCATGACCACCAGGTGGGCAATCCACAAACTGGAGAATAATTATATTGCAGAGATTCTCCCACAAGAGTGAGAATTCTGAGTCCCAAGTCAGGCTTTCTTTCTAGTCTGGAGGTCCAGCACCAGGAAGACGAGCCCCCAGAGCATTTGATTTGAAGGCCAGTGGGGCTTAATTGCAGGAGCCTCTTAGGACTGGGGGAAGTAGAGACTTCACTCTTAAAGGGTACACACAAAACCTCATATGTACTGGGACAAAGGGCAAAAGCAGTAATCTGATAGAAGCCCGGGAAAGACCTACCTGCTGCTCTTGGAGAGTCTCCTTGAAAGGTAAAGAGTGACTGCGATTCACCCTGGGGATGTAGACAATGGGGGCAGACATACTGAGGAACATTCAAATGCATGGACACTATTGCTGATGGCTGCCATCTTGGCTCATTAATGCCAAGACACAGCCCCACTCAGTAGTGGGCAGGTACCAGCCCTTGCTGCCAGGAAACTGCACTAGCCTCTAGGCTACCCTCACCCATCAGGGGCCAGACACCAGAAGCAAAAAACCACAGTCCCACAGCTGGCAGCCTGAGCCCATCAACAGCAAACCAGACCCCACCCTGAGACCAACTGGGCCCTGGTCCTGCCTGCCCTGGGTTAGGCCAATGCAAACATTAGGACAGCCTGGAGCCCACATCCAAATGTGCCAAGAACCAGCCCTCTCCCCACCAATGACCTGAAATCAGCTCTGAGATCCATGGTCCCTGAAGCCAGACCCCAGAAAACAGCTCTGTCTGTCAGCAGTCTGGCACATCCCCAGGATCTGGCTTCAACTGCCAGTGGGTGGGCAACAGCCTCAGAGTCTTTGGGACCCTGACTTCACCCACCAGTGAGCCAGACTAGTTTAAGGGCCCACCACTGCAACCAGCCACTTTATGGCTAGGCCCCAACAAACAGCAGCCAGCAACATCCACACAAGTCAGGGTCTGGAAACTTACAGGACTAGAAGCCAAAGAAGCCTACCAGGCCACCCACATAGTCAGCCCACCACAACAGATGGACCCAAACAGCCCTCTTAGGGGGGAACCCCTAGAGCATACAGCTAGGGCAATATAAGGGGAGTGCACTGCTGGGATGCATAGGACATCTCCTACAGAAGGCAACTTCTCCAAGGTCAAGAAACATAACTAACCTACCACATATATAAAAATACAAAGAGCAACTCAGCCAAAGTGAGGCAGCAGAAGAATATGTTTCAGACAAAGGAACAAGATAAAACCCCAGGATAAGAACTAAGTAAAGTGGAGATAGGTGATCTACCCAGGAAAGAATTCAGGGTAATGATCATAAAGATGATCAAATAATTCAGAAGAAGAATGTATGCACAGAATGAGAAGATAGAAGTATTAAAAAAAGGTGGGAGTTCCCTTTGTGGCTCAGTGGGTTACGAACCCAACTAGTATCCATGAGGATGCGGGTTCAATCCCTGGCCTCACACATTGGGTTAAGGATCCAGCATTGCCATGTTCAGCTCAGGTCACAGATGTGGTTTAGATCCTGTGTTGCTGTGGCTGTGGCATAGGCCAGCAGCTGCAACTCCAATTTGATCCCTAGCCTGGGAACTTACATAGGCCACAGGTGCAGCCCTAAAAAAAAAAAAAAAAAGAAAATTAAACAAAGATTTATAAAATATAAAGAACAACCAAACAGAGATGAAGAATACAATCACTGAAATAAAAAACACACTAGTACACTAGAAGGAATAAATAGACTAAGTGATACAGAAGAATGGAGAACAGAGTAGTGGAAATCACTGCAGCTGAACAGAAAAAAAAAAGGATGAAAAGAAAGAAGAACAGTTTAAGAGACTTCTATTTGCATTATAGGGGTCTCAGAAGGAGAAGAGAGAGAGAGAGAAAGAGTCAGAGAAAATATTTGAAGATATAATAGCCTAAAATGTCCCTAACATGAGTAAGAAAATAGTCACAACAGTCCAGGAAGTGCAGAGTCCCATACAGGATTAACCCAAGAAGGAACACACCAAGGCACACTGTAATCAAAGTGACAAAAATTAAAGACAGAGAGAATATTAAAAAGCAGCAAGGAAAAGCAACAAATAGCACAGAAAGGAACTTTCATAAGGATGCTCATTTTTCAGCAGAAACTGTAGGTCATAAGGGAGTGGCATGATATGGTTAAAGTGAATACAGTCAAGAATATTCCACCAAGCAAGATCTTATTCAGATTTTCACAATGGAATCACAAGCTTTATAGATAAGCAAAAGTTAAAAGAATTTAGCACCACTGAGCCAAATTTACAACAAATATTAAAGGAACTTAATATTGTCTAGAAACAACACTAACAACAAAAACAAGAACAAAACAAAACAAAAAACCTAAGCCTGAAACCCCACAACAACAAGAAAATTATGAAACGAAAAAGTCACTGGTAAAAGCAAACATACAATAAAGGTAAGAAATCATCCACACATAAAACTAGTAAGGAGGGTAAAATACAAAAGTAGTGGAGTTCCCACTGTGGAATGGCAGGTTAAGGATGCAACATTGACTCTGTGGCAGCCCAGATTCAAGTTTCAGCTCAGCACAGAGGGTTAGAAGAATCCAGCATTGCTGCAACTGTGGCATAGGTCAGAGCTGTGGCTCAGATTCAATCCGTGGCCTGGGAACTTGCATATACTGTGATGTCAACAGAAGAGAAAAAGAAAGGCAAAGTAGTAAAATCATCTGTATCCACAAGAAGCAGTTAAGGAATACACAAAGCAGCTAGATATAAAATACGATATCAAAACAGTAATTGTGAGAGGAGAGAGTCCAAATACAGGGTTTTTAAAATGTATTGATATTAAGAGATCAGCAACTTAAAACAATCACATACATATAAACTACTATATAAAAACCTAATGGTTACCACAAAATAAAAATATATAATAGATATACACACAAAAAAGGAAGAGGAATTCCAACATAACACTAAAGATAGGCATAAAATCACAAGAGAATAAAAAGACCTACAAAAAAGGCAACAAGAACATACATATCAATAACTATCTTCAATATAAATGGATTAAATGCTCCAACCAAAAGACATAGACTGGCTGAATGGATACAAAAACAAGACCCATAAGGACTTCCCATCATGGCACAGCAGAAACAAATCCAACTAGGAACCATGAGGTTGCAGGTTTAATCCCAGGCCTCACTTAGTAGGTTAAGGATCCGGCATTGCCATGAGCTGTGGTGTACATCTCAGACATGGCTCATATCCTGTGTTTCTGTGGCTGTTGTGTAGGCTGGCGACTACAGCTCCAATTGGACCCCTAGCCTGGGAACCTCCATATAGCATGTATGCAGCCCTTAAAAGCAAGAAAAATAAAAAATAAAAAAATAAAAATAAAAAGACCCATGTATTTGCTGTCTACAAGAGACTCACATCAGGTCTAGAGACATATACAGATTGAGGAGATGGAAAGAGGTTTTCCATGCAAATGAAAATCAAAAGAAAGTAGGATCAGCAATACTCATATCAGACAAAATAGTCTGCAAATGTTAACAGATGTAAAAGGAGAAATTGACAGTAACACAATAATAATGGGGAACTTTAACACCCCACTATAGCAATGGACAAATCATCCAGACAGAAAAATCAATGAAGAAACAGAGGCCTTAAATGACATATTAGACCACACGAACTTAACTTAATTGATATGTACAGATAGAATTCCATCTGAAAGTAGAACAATACACATTCTTTTCACATACACATGGACATTCTTTAGTTTAGATCACATGCTAGGCCACAAAACAAGCCTCTGGTAAATTTAAGAAAATTGAAATCACATTTGTTTTCAATGCTAGAAATAAACTACAAGGGGAAAAAACTTGGAAAAAACCCACAAACATGGGAAAGCTAAACAGTACGCTACTAAAGAACAAAAGGATCATTGGAGAAATCAAAGATGAAATCAAAAATAGCTAGAGACAAATAAAAATGAAAATATAATGATCCAAAACCTATGGGATGAAGCAAAAGGGGTTTTAAGAAGGAAGTTTATAGCTATACAAGCTACCTCAGGAAATAAGAAAAATCTCAAATAAACAACCTAAACTGATACATAAAGGAACTAGAGAAGGAAGAATAAACAAAATCCAAAGTTAGTAAAAGGAATGAAATCATAAAATCAGAATAGAAATAAATAAGATAGCTACCAAAAACACATGAGAAAAGATAAAAAAACTAAAACATTGTTCTTTGAAATAAATAAAATTGATAAACCTTTATCCAGACTCATGAGGAAAAAAAGGAAGAGGCCCCAAATCAATAAAATCAAAAAGGAAAAAGGAACACAACACCAAAAGAAATGGAAAGTCATAAGAGACTACTACAAGCAGCTATACATCAATAAAATGGACAGCTTAGAAGAAATGGACAAGTTCTTAGAAATGTACGATCTCCCAAAGCTAAGCAAGGAAGAAATAAAACATATGAACACACCAATTTCTAGTATTAAAGTTGAATCCCTAATTAAAAAAAAAAAAAAAAAAAACTCCCAACAAACAAAGTCCAGGACAAGATGGCTTCACAGGTGAATTCTACCAAACATTTAGAGAAGATTTAATACATATACTTTGGAAACTATCCCCCAAAACTGCAGAGGAAAGAACACTTCCAAATTCATTCTATGAGTCCAGCATCATGCTCAAAATAAAATCAGACAAAGATATTACAATATTGCTGATAAACATAGATGCAAAAATTCTCAACAAAATACTAGCAAATTTTTTTTCAGTATCCACAAATCCATCAATGTGATACACCACATAAACAAACTGAAAAATAAAAACCATCTCAATAGATGTAGAAAAAGCTGCTGATAAAATTGAACACCCATCTATGAAAACTCTCCAGGAAGTGGGCATAGAGCGAATCTACCTCAACATAGTAAGAGCTATATATGACAAAACCCCAATTAACATCCTACTTATTTATGAAAGCTGAAAGCATTCCCTCTAAGATCAGGAACAAGACAAGGATGTCCACTTTTGCTGCTTTTACTTAACACAGTATTGGGAGTCCTAGCCACAGTAACCAGAGAAAAGAAAAAAAGAAAAATAGTCCAAACTAGAAAGGAAGAAGTAAAAATGTCACTGTTACAGATGATACGATACTTAGGAAATCCTAGAGAATTTACTTTAAAACTACTAGTGCTTGTCAATGAATTTAGTAAAGGTGCAAGATACAAAATTAATATGCATAAATTTGTTTCATTTCTATACACTAAACAATGAAATACCATAAAGAAATCAAGGACACAATCCCATTTACCATCACATCAAAAAGAATAAAATATTTAGGAATAAAAATCACCTAAGGAGGCAAAAGATATATACTCTGAAAACCATAAGATGCTGATGAAAGAAACTGAAGATGGAGTTCCTATTGTGGCTCAGTGGGTTAAGAACCCAATATAGTCTCCATGAGGATGTGGATTTGATCCCTGGCCTTGCTCAGTGGGTTAAGGATCTGGCATTGATACAAGCTTCAGTGTAGGTCACAGATGCAGCCCTGATCTGGCATAGCCAGGGCTATGGTGTAGGCCTGCAGCTGTAGCTCTGATTCGACCCCTAGCCTAGGATGTTCCCTATGCCACAAGTGCAGCCCTAAAAAGAAAAAAACTAAAAAGAAATTGAAGATAAGACAAACATATGGAAAGATAATCTTGGATTGAAACAATCAATATTGTTAAAATGACCACAGTACCCAAGGCAATCTACAGCTTCAATGCAATCCCTATCAAGTTACCAATGGCATTTTTCATAGAACTAGAATAAGTGATTTTTAAAATTTGAAAAGAGACATAACAGATTCCAAATAGCAAAATCAATATTGAAAGAGAAGAATAGAGCTAGAAGGAATCACATTCCCTGACTTCAGACTATACTACAAAGCTACAGTAATCAAAACAGTATGGTACAGGCATAAAAACAGATACATAGATCAATGGAACAGGATAGAAAATCCATAAATAAACCCAATAGTGTGACAAATTAGGCAAGAATCTATAATGGAGAAAAGATAGTCTCTAGATAGTTCCTATGGTGGCTCAGTGGAAACAAAACTGACTAGCATCCATGAGGATGCAGGTTCAATCCCTGGTCTTGCTCAGTGGGTTAAGTATCCAGTGTTGCTGTGAGCTATGATGTAGGTTGCAGACACAGCTCCAATCCAACCCTTAGCCTGGGAACCTCCATATGCCTCAGGTGTGGCCCTAAAAAGGCAAAGAAGAAGGAGAAGAAAGAAAAAAGATAAGTACTGCTGGGAAATCTGGAGAACTACATGCAAAAAAAAATGAAATTATAATATTCCCTAAAACCATATACAAAAATAAACTCAAAATGGATTAAAGACTTAAATGTAAGGCCAGATACCATAAACTACTAGAGGAGGTCCTTTGTGGCTCAGTGGATTAAGGAACCAGCATTGCCACTACTATGGCTCAAATTCAATCCCTAATCCAGGAACTTCCACATGCCATGTGTGCAGCCAAAAAGAAATAAAAAGGGAAGAAAGAAATAAAACTGCTAAAGGGAGAACACCCTTTCAACATAAATTGCAGCAGTATTTTTTTTTGGATCTGTCTCCTAGAGCAATAGAAATAAAATCAAAAATAAACAAATGGGATCTAATTAAACTTGAAACATTTTGCACAGCAAAGGAAAACTTAAAATAAAAAGACAACCTACAGAATGTGAGAAAATAATTGCAAATGATGCAACTGACAAAAGGGATTAATCTCCAAAATATAGAAAGTGCTCATACAGCTCAATATTAAAAACAATGACCCAATCAAAAAAATGGGCAGAAAAACCTAAATAAATATTTACGCAAAGAAGACATGCAGATGGCCAACAGGCACATGAAAAGATGCTCAAGACTGGTAATTATTATAGAACTGGAAATCAAAATTACAATGAGATATCACCTCACTCAGGTCAGAATGTCTATCACCATTAAAAAGTCTACCCTGTGGTGCAGCAGCTTAAGTATCCATTGTCACTGCAGTGGACTGGGTTGCTGCTATGGTGTGAGTTCAGTCCCTGGCCCAGCAACTTCCACATGCTGCAGGCACAGCCAAAAAAAAAAAAAAATTCCACAAATAATAAAATCTGGAGCGAAAGTGTGTGTAGGGGAGAACCTCTTATGCCATTGGTGAGAATGTAAAATTGATAGAGGTGTTCCCTTTAAAAAACTAAAAATAGAGTTACCATATAATCTAGCAATTCCACCCCGAGCATATCTACAGGAAAGATGAAAATTCTAATTCGAAAAGATACATGCACTCCAATGTTTAGAGCAGCACTATTTACAATAGCCAGACATAGAAACAACCTCATTGTCCATCAGCAGATGAATGAGTAAAGAAGATATGGTGAACACCCACCCCACACACACACACAATGGAATATTACTCAGCCATAAAAAAGAATGAAATAATGTCAATTGCAGCAACATTTATGGACCTAAAGATTATCATACTAAGTGAAATAAGTCAGACAGAGAAAGAAACATATTATATGATATCACTTCTATGTGGAAACTAAAAAGTGATACAAATGAACTTATTTACAAAACAGAAATAGACTTGCAAACATAGAAAACAGACTTACGGTTACCTAAGGGGAAAGAAGAGGGAGGGATAAATTAGGAGTTTGGGACTTACAGATACACTACTATATATAAAACTGAATCACTTTTCTATACACCTGAGCTAATACAACTATACTTTAATTAAAAAAAAAACTCCAAAACCAGACAAAGGCACCACAAAAAAAGAAAACTATAGGCCAATATCTTTGATGAATATAGATGCAAAAATTCTCAACAAAATTCTATCCAACCAAATCCAACAACATATAAAAAAGATCATACGCCATGACCAGGTGGGATCCATCCCAGGTGCACAAGGATGGTTCAAGATACACAAATCAATTAATGTCATACACCACATTAACAGAAGAAAAGTCAAAAACCACATGATCAGCTCAATAGATGCAGAAAAAGCATTTCACGAAGTCCAACATCCATTCATGATCAAACTCTTACCAAAGTGGGAATACAGGAAACATTCCTTAACATAATAAAGGCCATATACGAAAAACCCATGGCAAATATAATACTCAATGGAGAAAAGCTGAAAGCCTTCCCACTAAAATCTGGAACAAGATGAGTATGCCCACTCTCACCACTGTTATTCAACATAGTATTGGAAGTCCTAGCTACAGCAATCAGACAAACAAAAGAATAGGAAGAGAAGAGGTAAAACTGTCACTGTATGCAGATGACATGATACTTTATATAGAAAACCCCAAGGACTCAATCCCAAAATTACTTGAACTGATCAACAAATTCAGCAAAGTAGCAGGATATAAGGTTAACCTTCAGAAATCAATCGCATTTCTGTATACTAACAATGAAATATTAGAAAAAGAATACCAAAATACTTTACCTTTTAAAATAGCACCCCAAAAAATCAAATACCTGGGAATAAACTTGACCAAGGAGGTGAAAGACTTATATGCAGAGAACTACAAAGCATCAATCAAGGAGATCAAAGAAGATACAAAGAAATGGAAAGATATTCCATGCTCATGGGCCAGAAAAATAAATATTGTAAAAATGGTTATACTACCCAAAGCAACTTACAAATTCAGTGCAATCCTATCAAACTACCCATGACATTCTTCACAGAACTAGAACAAACAATCCAAAAATTTATATGGAACCACAAAAGACCCAGGATTGCCCAAGCAATCCTGAGGAACAAAAACCAAGCAGGAGGCATAACTCTCCCAGACTTCAGGCAATTTTACAGGGCCACAGTAATCAAGACAGTGTGGTACTGGTACCAAAGCAGACATATGGGCCAAGGAACAGAATAGAGAACCCAGAAATAAACCCAGATGCGTACGGTCATTTGATCTTTGACAAAGGAGGCAAGAACATAAAATAGGAAAAAGACAGTCTGTGCAGTAAGCATCGCTGGGAAACCTGGACAGCTGCATGCAAATCAATGAAACTAGAACATATTCTCACACCATGCACAAAAATAAACTCTAAATGGCTTAGAGACTTAAATATAAGACAAGACACCATTAAACTCCTGGAAAAAAACATTCTCTGACATCAGCCTTACAAACGTTTTCTCAGGTCAGTCTCCCAAAGTGACAGAAATGAAAGCAAAGATTAAACCAATGGGACTTAATCAAGCTGACAAGCTTTTGCACAGCAAAGGAAACCAAAAAGAAAACTAAAAGACAACTTACAGAATGGGAGAAAATAGTGTCAAATGATGCAACTGACAAGGGCTTAATCTCTAAAATATACAAACAACTTATGCAGCTCAACAGCTAAAAAGCCAACAACCCCATTGAAAAGTGGGGAAAGGACCTGAATAGACATTTCTCCAAAGAAGATATGCAAATGGCCAACAAACACATCACTGATGATTAGAGAAATGCAAATCAAAACTACCATGAGATATCACCTCACACCAGTCAGAATGGCCACCATTAACAGGTCCACAAATGACAAATGCTGGAGGGGCTGTGGAGAAAAGGGAACCCTCCTACACTGTTGGTGGGAATGTAAGCTGGTACAACCACTATGGAAAACAGCATGGACGTACCTTAGAAAACTATACATAGAACTACCATATGACCCAGAAATCCCACTCTTGGGCATATATCTGGACAAAACTTTCCTTGAAAAAGACACTTGCACACACTTGTTCATTGCAGCACTCTTCACAATAGCCAAGACATGGAAACAACCCAAATGTCCATCGACAGATGACTGGATTAGGAAGATGTGGTATATATACATGATGGAATACTATTCAGCCATAAAAAAAGGATAAAATAATGTCATTCGCAGCAACATGGATGGAATTAGAAACCCTCATACTGAGTGAAGCAAGTCAGAAGGAGAAAGACAGATGTCATATGAAATCTCTTATATCTGGAATCTAATATACTGTGCAAATGAATCTTTCTACAGAAAAGAAAATCATGGACTTGGAGAACAGACTTGTGGTTGCCAAGAGGGTGGGGAAGGGAGTGGGATGGTCTGGGGGTCTGGGGTTCACAGTTGTGGACTATTGCCTTTGGGATGGAAAAGCAAGGATCCTGCTGTATAGCACTGGGAACTCTGTCTAATCACTTATAATGAATCCATATATGTACATATAACAGGGTCACCATGCTGTGCAGTTGGAAAATTGACAGAAATCTGCAAACCAACTGTAATGGAATAAATAGATAGATAGATAGATAGATAAATAAATAAATAAAAACTGAGAGAATTCATTGCAGCAAGAAGGCTGAAGAAGTTTTTCAGACAGAAATCGACTTAGGTCAGAAATTTGAAGGACGAGTATCAGAGAAAGAATAAATGAAGGTAAAATATTTTTATTCTTAATTATTCTAATATAAAACTGTTTTACAACAATAACAGTAACAAGGTATTACACGCTTATAACATATGAATAAGTGAAATGGGTTGTATCAGTGTCACAACAGATAGGAGAGAGACCTTGAGCATGTGCTGCAAAGGGCGGTGGCGGGAGAAGCAGAATCTACTTATCCAGAATTAATCACAGTTAATATTTGGATGCATGTCCCCACAATCTTTTTTTTTTCCGTCTTTTTTAGGGCCACACCTGCTGCATATGAAGGTTCCCAGGTTAGGGGTCAAATCTGAGCTTGGAGTCACTGGCTTATGCCACAGCCACAGCAACACCAGATCAGAGCTACATCTGCAACCTACACCAGAGCTCATGGCCACGCAGGATCCTTAATCCACTGAGTGACGCCAGGGATTGAACCTGCCTCCTCATGGATGCTAGTCAGATTTATTTCTGCTGAGCCATGACAGGAACTCCCCCAACATTCCTTTTTTTTTTTTTTTTTGCCTTATCTAGGACCGCACCCGCGGCATATGGAGGTTCCCAGGCTAGGGGTCTAATAGGAACTGTAGCTGCCGGCCTTCGCCACAGCCACAGCAACGCAGGATCTGAGCCGCGTCTGCAACCTACACCACAGCTCACGGCAATGACGGATCCTTAACCCACTGAGCAAGGCCAGGGATCAAACCCGCAACCTCATGGTTCCTAGTCGGATTCGTTAACCACTGAGCCACAATGGGAACTCCCCCCCACTTTCTTTTTATTTACACTTTTTTACATAGTTGTTATTACTCTGTACAATCTAATCTAATTCCTTTTTTTTAAGTTCCGGTGTACAACATTATAATTCAACACCTGTATACACTATAAAGTGATCTACCACAAGTCTAGTTACCATCATCATCAGAGAGTTGACCCCCTGCACCCATTTCACCCACCTCCCAACTCCCTCCCCCTGTGGCAACCACTAATCTGATCTCTGTATCTATGAGTTTGCTTTTGTTTTAGTTTGTTCATTTGTTTTGGCTTTTTTTTTTTTTTTAGATTCCACATTTGAGTCAAATCACACTGTATTTGTCTTTCTCTGTCTGTCTCATTTCACTTGGCCCAATATCTTCAGGTTCCCTCTGTGTTGTTGCAAATGGTGGGATTTTATTCTCTTTGTGAATGAATAGTATTCCGTTGTATATATGTACCACATCTTCCTTATCAATTCATCCATTGATGGTCATTTTGATTGTTTCCACATATTACCTATTTGTAAATAGTGCTGCAGTGAACACAGAGATGCATACCTCTTTTCAAATCAGTGTTTTTGTGTTCCTTGAATAAATACCCAGAAGTGGAATAGCTAGGTCACACAGCAGTTTTAATTTTTTGTGGACAATTTTATTCCTAAATATAGTTAACAAAGAACACTTCAGATATTCCAGAGGGCAAATTACAAATGATATAGAGGCTTATAGAAGGGCTAAAAGTTAAGCCATATAGTGAGTCAGTAGTCTTTCCTAATCAATAAAGCCCAAATAGATCATTCACGATGAGTTTTAAAAGTACAAAAGTCCATAGGAAAAAAAACAGTAACTTTTCTATTAGTCCTTGAGGGTTAAACAGTTGGGTCACCAGAAGCGATACTAGAATCCAACAGCACATGCTATTGTTCTGAGTTCCATGGTGTAGTAGAACTTGTGTGACAAACACATTTTCTGATTCTGGGAAAGCCAAAGAAACAGGAAAGGAAGAGCATGGAGGGTCAGGTTTAGTATTGCAACAGACACCACATCATCCAGTAAGAATTCAGACTTTGGAGTCCAGGCTGAATAATTCCTTTGTTCTGCAACATTCTTATTGGGGAAGAGAGGCAGAGTGGGAGCCATGCTCAAAGGAAAAAATTATAGCCTTAAATGGTCCCATTGTTAAATGAGAAGAAATGGAAAATTTACATGCATTCAGCACAATAATATCATGGAGATTGAAGGGAGAAATTAATAAAGATAAAAGTAGCGACTCATGATTTATAAAAAGAAAAATCTGTGAAATGATAAATCCATTCAAGAGCTGGTTTCCAGGCTGTGGGTCAATTCAGTAGAAACAATTTGCTGAGGATCAAATCCTCTCTCTGTACTTGCAGGTGAGGCCTTGGCTTTCACTCTAGGGAGAAAAGAGAAGCCGACAGAGGAATCTTTCTACATACTCCCACCCCACATCTATCTGCCAGCTTGCTTTCTTCTGGGCCTGTGCTCTATCTCCTCTCCTATTACTTGGGATCAACTGTCTATACACCAATCAAAGACCAGCCTCCCTATCTGTACAATCCATCCCATCTCCTCTCACTTACTCAAGGGTGTCCCTCTCTCTCCCAAATCATCATTGTTCCATCAGTATACAAACATTCTGTTAGAAGAAACTTTCCCTCAGAGTTCCCTGGAGGCCTAACAGTTAGAATTCACTCTTGTCACTGCTGTGGCTCATGTTGGATCCCTGGCTCAGGAACTTTGCATGCCGGTGACACAGCCAAAAAAAAAAAAAAGCAACTCTCCCTCAACCTCATGTCTGTCTTCTTTCCCTAGATCCTATGATTTCATTCCTGGAATTTGAAAGCGACCATTGAAAAAAACCTTAGGAACAATTGAAAAACTTAGAAAGGTGACAGTTTATGAGATACAAAAACCAAAAGTCTTCTCTGTAATCAGACACCACTTAAAAATAAAATGAAAGAAAAATCCCATTCACAACAGTAAGAAAAATAAGTAATTTATATGGACATATTTTTGATAAGAAATGTACATGATCCATAAATTTTTTTTAAATGTAGAAAAGAGATTTGAATAAACAATAGTATTAATGTATTTTTTTTGTAATTACAGTCCAGGCACTGAGTTATATAGAGTCCAAGCACTGAGTTAGGGGCTGTTTCTGGTACTCCTCCAATTAATCCAATGAAGAGGGTGTTATTATCCCTGCTCACCATGGGAAAATATAATATGGTAAAAAGGTTGATCCTTTCTAACACAGACTGTCTTAAATGAGGACCCAATCAAAACAGCACGAGAATAATTCTGAGTTCCACTGTGAATTTGTATTGTAACTGTATTGCAATCTATGCCTACAGTAGTGCTCACAGGTGGAGGTTCCCCTCAGCAGCAAGTCTGCAAACACAGCCCTGCACCATCCAGAGAGGAAATGGCGTCCCCAGGGGAAAAGAGGAGCTCCTTGAAGAAAGGTGAAACTGCCCCGCTCTTCCCCTTCACAGAGCCCCTGCACCACCTTGTCCCAGCCCCTAGTCTTTGTTGACATTGATGCTTCAATAATAATCTGACATTAGCATTGTCTTTCCATCTCCCATAACTCCCCCCCCCAAAAAAAAAAGAAGTGAAACTCTTACAGGACATGTACTTCAAAGCCACACCTAATTCTGTGACATAGTTGCAGCTCTCTAACAATGGATTTTACAGATTTTTCTCTCTTATCACAAAGGATGTCCAAGAAATTCTGGCTTAGAAATGTGTGTGCTCCCGGGGTGTCAGAAATACAGCCCATCCTCTCCAGCTGGGAAATTAGGAGACTCACGGCTAATGTAAGCCTGCGATGACTGTCAACATAGGAACTTGAGCACAATGTTTGCCACCTCGTCCATTCTCTACACAGCAGCATACTGGTCACCTAGAAACGTATGCCTAACCATATGTCCTCCCTGCTCAAGGTGGCTCCCTGCTGTAGCTCAGTACACAAAGAAAATCCCACCTCCATCACCAGCACCTACTGCCTCTGTGCCCAGAGCACCACTTTCCCAGTTGCCCATGAGGCTTGTCTCTTATTTCCTTTAATTATCTACTCAAATGGGAAGAAGTCATGGCTAGAGATGTAAATTTGGGTGTCACGGCAAACAGATATTGCCTAAATCCATGCGTCTAGATGACATAACTCGGAGAGAGTAAATGAAGGCCTTGGGCACAAGACCATATACAGTAGAGGGGAGGTGACAGCAAGAGAAGTTGAGGAGCCAGGGAGAGATGAGGGGGCCAGGAATGTGGCTCTCCTGGGACAAGCATGGCTGGAGGAGGATGGAATTATCAGCACATCCAGATAAGAACAGCAGCTTGAAAGCACAATAGGCAGGGAGTTCCTACCATTGCTCAGGGGTAACAAGCCCAACTAATATCCATGAGGATGCAGGTTTGATCCCTGGCCCTGCTCAGTGGGTTAAGGATCTGGCATTGCTGTGAGCTGTGGTGTAGGTCACAGACACAGCTCAGATCCCACATTGCTGTAGCCATGGTGTAGGCCAGCAGCTGCAGTTCTGATTTGACCCCTAGTCTGGGAACTTTCATATGCTGAGGGGGATTCGACCCTAAGACAACAACAACAAAAAAGCAAAAATGGTCCAACACAGGGAGAATGGGAGGGGAGACTACAGCAACAGCATTTTAGAAACTAGAAAGCAGATGCGTGAAAAGTAAATGATGTCTCTGATCCAGTGAATTCAAACCCTGAACTGGCAGTGGGGAAAGCAGAAAGCCTACACTATTTACACTGCTGAATTTCCCAAAGGTCCAAAATTGGTGACACCTGTTCCCTCTGGAAGTAGAGATACAGGGAGAAAACCTAAAGAAAAGAGGACTTAGTTAAGATACTGGGTCAGCCATGATGAGATCCTCAGATCTCCTCAGTTCTGTTCAGCCAGGTCACTGCCTTCCATTCTCCTCCGCAGAAGCCTGTACATTTACTTCCTGGAGAGGGTGACTAGGAGATCTGATTAGGAGACACTAAACTCAACGGAAAGCAGAGGAAATACATGCAGGTGGGCATTCTGGATGCCGAGATAACTTTCACCAAGACTTGTCCCTCATTCAGTTCCCAGAATGCCAGCTACCATTCCAATAGGAAACTGAGAAAGGTGAAAAGTGAAAGGACTCAGCTGTAGCTAACAAACTTCATTTGTATATTTAGAGCTTCCAGTCGTCTGTTAAATGTTCACTTTAGATGTGAGCAGGCAGCCTGACATCTGAGGAAAACATCTACCCCAAAAGGCAAATCCAAAACAGACACAAAATAATCACTTGGGAGAAACTGAAACAATTCAAGAAGGAAAAAAAACTTTAAAATAATATTATCATGAATTCCCTGCTGTAAAGAAGAGAAGAAATATTATGCACGAAATGGTAACAATTATCCGTGCAATGATATAAAGCGCACTGCCCCAGAGGCTGAAAAAAGAATACTTAAAATCCCTACAGAACTGAGACACAAAGAAGAAGGAATCATGGAAGATAAAGTTGAGGAAGCCTCCAGAAGGTAGAGGCAAAACACATAGAACTGGAAAGCAGGGGAAAAGAAAAGAGAAGGAAACCAGTCTAGGAGGCTGAGTGTCTGATTAGTAGGTCCTGCATAAAACAAGAACAGAGAAATTGGAGGGGAAGAAGCTTTCAAAGAAAATTTTAGGCAGATTTCCCAGAACTGAAAAATGTGGTATTCCATATCGTGACCAAGCCCAAAGTACATCACTACGGAATTTAAGAGCACTGGAAATAGGATATCTTAGGAGCTTTCAGATGGGAGAAGAATTCACATACAGGAGGCCAGGAGTCGGAATAGTTTTCAGATTTCTCAACAGCAACTCTGGAAGCCAGAAACAACGGAGCAATGCCTGAAAAACTCTGAAGAAAAAAATGCATCTAATCTAAAATTCTATACCCCAAAAAACTACATATTAAGTTTGAGGGTAAAATAAAGATATTTTCAGAAATGCAATATTCAATATATTGCAAAGAGACAGAGAAAGAACTTACAAATATAACCACCTAGAGGCCAATTTATCTGAAGTATAGAGTGCCTCATCCTGTTTTCTCATCCTGAATTCTTTGCAGGATGTATGGCTGGTAGACAACTGCAGTGGGTTGTGACTTAACCCTTGAATGTATAACTGATTGATGAGTGACGCTCCTCTTTTTTTGTTGTTCACATGTCCTTACAATGTATTCCACCAAAATGAAAGAGGGAGAAAAGGGGCACCAGGAAGAGGAGACCCAGCATAAGAGCAGCAATGTTCATCGCCAGGATAGTGGAAAAGGGAGAATTCAGGATTGATGGCTATGGAGACAGGAGCAGTCAAAAACTGCAGGAGAACCTTTTTCAGAAAGAAGAAAATAATGAGTTACAGATGCATTTGAATGCATTGAGAGATTTACACAACTGGAAAATAGTTTGGGGTTGGATTCGTGGTAATACAAGAAATATAAGTAAGCTATAAATAATTATAGTTCACTACATGGCTCAGTTGTGAAAAACACTTTCAGATCCTGATTTTTTTTTTTTTTTTTTTTTTAGGGCTGCGCTTGCAGCATATGGAAGTTCCTAAGCTAGGGGTGGAATTGCGGTTGTAGCCAGTGGCCTACACCACAGCCACAGCAACATGGGATCCAGGCCAGGTCTGTGACCTATACCACAGCTCACGGCAATTCTGGATCCTTAACCCACTGAGGGAGGCCAGGGATCGCACCTGCATCCTCATGGATACTAGTCAGATTCATTTCCCCTGCGCCACAAAGGGAACTCCCAGATCCTGACACTTTAAACACCAAATATTGATCTACGTAAAATTACAGTGTATCTTTACTGGCGTGATGGGGCGAGGAATGGGGAAAGTAAAGGTAAAGGTGGGAGGCTGATGAGAAGGAAAGACAAAGAGAGAAATTGTCATCTTCTATAATGGGATGTGAGAACGTAAAGTTTATAACTAAAAAATCAAGGAGTATCAGTGAAAGTCTGTTATTAGCAATATAAAGATAGATAACAGAAATAATTATCTAAAAGTCATGTATTTTCTTCTAGAAAAGAAAAAGTTGGAGGAGGAAGGCTGCTAATTTCTTCACAAATTCTGTGGAACTGTTTGACTCTGTATAATAGTATAACTTATGTAAAAGTGAATAGTTAAATTACAAACAAAGTTGCCTTTTAAAACTTATTGTTGAGTGTTCCCATTGTGGCTCAGTGGAAACAAATCTGACTGGTATCCATGAGGACACAGGTTCGACCCCTGGCCTCGCTCAGTGGATTAGGGCTCTGGCATTGCCTTGACCTGTGGTGTAGCTTGCAGACTCAGCTTGGATCTGGCATTGCTGTAGCTGTGCTGTAGGCCAGTGGCTAAAGCTCTGATTTGACCCATAGCCTGGGAACCTCCATATGCTGCCAGTGTGGCCCTAAAAAGCCCACCAAACTTATTGTTGGATATTACGTTCCTAAGGGTTGAAAGAAGAATAAACATGATCCTCATCTTTCTGAAGTTCATAATAAAAAAGAAAAAAATTAGATGTAAACACAGGATGATAAAAATGCTGTCCCAGCGATATAAAAAAGTCCACTGTGTACTTGGAGGCACAGACTTCATGTGTTTGTATGTCCATTATCCCGCTTAGCACCTGGCAGGCAAGAGTGTATTACTGACAAGTGAATGAAAGAAAATATATATGCAAGTATGTTGCACTAAAAACAGAAAATAGAATATTTTGCTATGTTTATATGGTAGAAGAAAACAAATCCAGGAAGATTTCACAGCATATGTGATATTTGAATGTGGAACTAGAAATATACCAAGGATTTACCCAGATGGACAAAGATGGGGAGAATATACAAAGCAAGGAGAACAACTTATAAAAAAAAGATGAGAGAGTAGTATGGTATCAGTTAGAATATTAACAACGTTACGTAAAAACTACCCAAACCTCAGGGACAGGCAGCACTAACTTTGTTTTTCACTCACATACCTGCAGGTCAGCTGGATTGGGCTGATAGACTGGGTTTAGCAGGTTTGTATCTTAACTGCAGTTTGGGTCCAGGAGTGGTCCACTTTCTTTGGACCAAGAGCATGAAGCAAGCTCTTCTGATGAAGATGGAAGAGCAAGAGGAAAGCACATTTTAAGATTCTGGCCATGTGGTATCCACTCCCCTGCCACTGGCCTAAGTAATTTACATGGACAAGCTCAATATCAATGGGTTGGAGGAAGGACATTCTTCCCACATTAGGGTTTTGCTGAACATTATTCCTGAAGAAAAATCTAAACTCACAAGAATGTTTGAGCAGTAGCATGAAAACATGTAACTTCTGAAAACTTTCTGTTTGCATTTCCCCCACAAATAAAAGTTAATCAGAATAAACCAATGCAGCTATTAAGCACTTGAAGTGTGGCAGGTGTGACCGAGGAACTGAATTTCAGTTTTATTGTTTTTATTAATTTAAAGATAAATGGCCACATTTATTAAGGTGGCTTAATGCTACCATAGAGAATATACGCAACAGTTAAAACCGAAATTTTGATCTGATATCCTTTCATGATGTCAATTCTGAAATTTTAGCATTCTACATATATACATTCATTCAATCATGAATTTTAAGATTTTGATGACATACTTCTCCCTGATGAAGCAGGCTTAGAATTGACCATGGAGTCCATGTAGGCCAAATTTGCTCAATTCCTGACAAAATCTGCCTCTCTACCGATCCCCAACCTCCTTACCAATCAATGTGTGTCTCCAGGACAAGAAAAACTAGGAGAGCGTGTAAAAAAATTACAATAAATCTAGTAACATCATTAGAAAAATAACTCAAGTGGATACGTCTTATTATGATCAACATCAGATGGTCACACAGGAATGATATTTCCTAACTGGATAATCTTGTATTATTGTCACATAATTTTTACATTTATAAATCCTGCAAATATTAATCATCTATTTTTCTACTGGGAAGGAATATAACAATTCTGGCCAACAAACATAAGGGCAGTGTGCATACAAATGCTTCTATATAACCATTTGAGCCCCCAAAACTGAGAAATTTAAAAATACTAATAGAAGTGTAAGAATTTAAGATTCTTTTTCTTTCTCATTCCTTAGTCTCCACTCTTTAAAGAAAAAAAAATTTTTTTTGGCCGCACTGTAGCATGTGGAATTTCCCTGGCCAGGACAGCTGTGACACCAGATCCTTGACCTGCTGAGCCACAGAGGAACTCTTCCACTCTTTTTTTTTTTTTCCTTTTTAGGGTGGCCCCTGTGGCATATGGAAGTTCCCAGGAGAGGGATCCAATAGGAGCTGGAACTGCAGCTGCAGGCCTACTCCACAGCTCACAGCAATGCAGGATCCTTAACCCACTGAGCGAGGCCAGGTATTGAACCCCCATCCTAATGGAAACTAGTCAGGTTTCACAACCTGCTGAGCCACAGCAAGAGCTCCCACTCTTTTCTTTCTTTCCTTTTTTCTTTTTCTTTCTTTCTTTCTTTCTTTTTCTTTCTTTCTTTCTTTCTTTCTTTCTTTCTTTCTTTCTTTCTTTCTTTCTTTCTTATGCTACTTCTGTCCTCAATGAAGTTAATGTGTATGGTAGAGGAAAACATGCCTTAGAAGTCTATTTTATAATAGCTTTATTTTAAAGGGCTAGTCCCAAATTTTAAATGTCCTGGTGGAAAGGAAAAGTTATCTTAGTCTCTATCCATTTAAGGAAAAAAGGCCAATCAAGAAAATTTATGCAATAGGATTGCTGCAGTTGGAGTTCCCACTGTGGCACAGCAGATTAAGGATCCTCAGAGGTCACAGCTGTGGCTTAGATTTGATGTCTGGCCCAGGGAAACTTCCATATGCTATCGGTGCAGCCAGAAAAAAAAATGCTGCAATTGATGCAGTTTTTTATAAAAAAAATAATAATACATTGAAAGAGAAGTTTTTTTAAAAAATAATAAAGGAGTAAAGTATATTACACAATAAGGAAGAGGAATCCCAAAGAGAATGAAGGTACTTTCTCAGAAGTCTGATAAGGAAAAAAAAAAAGATTCTCACCTTTCTATATTTTTCCCACTCCACTTTCTTTCATAACTCCACATATTTTTCTGGCTCATTTCTAAAGGAAGATATCTTTAGAGAGTATTCCAGGTCAAATACAATCGCATTCACAAAGGTTACCAGAAAACTTTGTGGGTGAAAAATCAGGAATAGAAGTAGCTGGTTTCCTTAAAAAGCAAAATGAGAAAAGAGATAAGCTACCAATGGACAAGAGAAAAGACTGGTGAGAGGTGCTTCCTCCTCACTTTGTCTCTTGAGATGCTTTGTAAAAGCCAGGATATCACATTTTAATTTTGTAGCAATCAAAAAGCTTGAATTATTCATTAAAATAAGTAAATATCATCTTTGCTTATTGGCAATGTTAGGGGAAAATGTAATACTGTGCTGGAAGCTTTGGAACACACTTTTGTGGGAGTGTAAATTGGTACAACCACTCTGGTCCTATGCTCCAAAATCCTAAAAATAAGTGCCCATCCTTTGTGTATGTTCTACCCTGGCAACTTATTTAGCTGCCACGATGTTCTTTCCAGCTACGAACGGAATGCTGTGCAAAATTAGTGTTGCATAAAGTGTTGTTATAGAGGTGAGGAGGTGGGGAGGTTACTAGTTCAAAAATCATGATTGCATTTGGGTAAGTAAAAACTGTATGTACACATAAGTTAATTTGAAAGGGATAGAATTATCAATATTTTTATTTTCTTTATGTTTTAAACTATGTTTCTATAGAAAATTATATTTTCTGTATTAATGTATAGAGGATATTATTGCTTTTGCAAGAAAAATTTTTAATTATTAAAAATTATTTAAAATTTTATTGTCATAAAATAGGAGGGGGAAAGAACAAGCTGTTTTGCTGCATGAGGTCTGGTTGTCTCCCATGTGGGTGTGGTCATCTACTGTTACAGGATAACAATTTTTTTCATTATATTGTTTTCATTATATTATATTGTCTCATTATAAACAAACCAGAGATTGGCTGAGTAGATTTCTTTTCCTTGTTCTCTGATTCTTTAAACCAAACTTAAAATTATCTAGAGATAACTGGTCAAACAAAAAAAATTCACTTGTTGATTTGTAGCATTCAAGCCCCTCCACCACCATTTCCACTTCCAAAGGCTTTAAGACTGTGGGAATAAACTCAAATCTTCAATATCTGAAGTGATTAATTATGTCACGTATAGTTGTACAGAAGGGTTAAGTAGGGTCTCCGTGTCATCTCAGACAGACAGCTGCCTAGAAGGTGGAAGTTTGGGTTTCAATTTGAGCCACAAGGATGACACTCCACTATCACACACAAGTTTTTACCTCCCTAAGATGTGATTTAAGTAGGTCTGGAGACCTGACTGCTTAACGCAAACAAGAGTATCTGACTCTTTTCTAACCCTCGAGCCTCTGAGTCCCTTTGACCCCTAGGGTGCTTTTCAGTCTCAAGGTGGTTCTCCTTGGCAGAAAAATCAGAAGCAAAATAAGAAGCTGTACAACCCAGAGTTTTCAGGGTAATTTTTCAGACTGTTTTTCTAACAGCTTTTTTTTTTCTTTTTACAGTCCCACCTGCAGCATACGGAAGTTCCCAGGCCAGGGGTCAATTCAGAGCTGTAGCTGAGGCCTATGCCACAGCCATGCAACACCAGATCTGAGTCACACCTGTGACCTACACCACAGCTTGCAGTAACACCAGATCAGATCCATAACCCACTGAGCCAGGGCAGGGTTGAACCCACATCCTCAAAGAGACATAGTCGGATCATTAACCTGCTGAGCCACAATGGGAACTCCCAGATTGCTTTAAATGGTAGCATTTCCAATCCTGATTTGTCTTATTTTCTCCAATAGAAAAATGAAAGAGTGAATACGACTGAGTATAAGCTTCAACAAGATCTCCAAACATTTTTACATGCATAGTGTTAATTCTGCCATTCAATTTTGCTTCCACTGTATGTCATTAATTTCTTTTTCAAATGTCACTGACTTAAAATTTTTTCTGGTGTTCTTTTTTGTTGCCCCAGTCACACAATTACAAGTTACATAAAGCCAGCCCTGCCTTCAATTCTGTCTTGGCATAAAGTCACATTCAAAGATATTACGGTCCATCAGAAGATTAAGACAAAGTCTTTACGTGCCTTTCAAGAAAGTACAGGACTAGTACACAAAATTTCTGAAAACAAGACAGATAATACGAGTTGGAATAGGGTCCACAGGTGCAGAGTTGGAATTCTAATATGTGAGATAGCAATATGCAGTCACACCAAGGCCTTGGAGGGAAAGAATAGAACATATGGTCAGAGCAGCAGGCCTGGAAGCTGACCCTGGCTGGTAAAACTCAAAACAAAACAGGAAAGTTCCAGCTGAGAGGCTGGCCAGAGGGGGCTGCCGGAGTCTTGGCAAAGCATAGGAGCAGGTGAGAGTCTAGAAGGGGACACAATTGTTAGCTGTGATGTGGAGGATGCTTAAAGATGTGACTTGCAAACGCAACATCTGTGAAGGCTGACCTAGGCAGTATTATTTAGGAGTGATTTTCCTTACACAATGATTGAAAAGTTAATACCATTCTGACATATTTTCATACTTTTATTTCAAAAAAATCTTGCACTACATGCAGATTGTTAGGAACTCATCAAAAGCAAGTCCGTTCACCGTGAAGGTGAAAACAACCTCAGGATGAATACAGTATATGCAAATTGTATTTTTATTAGCCGAGATGGGGAAGAAAACCAAAGAGGAAATACTCTTCCTTTATAAAAGCTTCTTTATTTTTATTGCTCCCACTTAGACAAGGCCTGGCTGAAGGTCTTGAATGTGAGTAAAAAACTCCTAGCACCAAAGACAGTTTTGGGAAACATCTGGGTTCTTCATCGGCTAGTATAGGACCTACTTCCCTGATACGCACGTTATGGCAACACAAGGATTTTTAAGAATGCAGAAGTATGCATTCATACATACTTGTGATGATCAAGTTCATTTCTGAGGCCCAATGACCGTGGGAGCCAGGTCTCCTCCATGGACCACAGCCGTAACTACTAGAGAGGTTCTGGAAGGTTCAGGACACCAGACCCTCCAAACCCAGAGCCACACAGTATCCCAAGCAGAAGTGAGAACACGTCTTTTTCCTTTTCTTTGATTTCACTAGCATGCCAGTAACTTATCTAAGGTTCATTAGGAAAAACAATTTCATTTTACCACCCACCCACAGAACTCTCAACACAGGACTCAGAACTTTGTCCACAGGGGCTGGGCCAAGACAGACAAATACAAGAGACAGATCGTCTTTGCTACTAAGCCAAGCTTTGCTTGTCAAATTGTAATAGGGAAGAACAAATCCGACTCCATATTAGATCTGGTCCTTTTCCTTTATCTTTACCTAACTTTTGTCCTCTGTTCCTTGTGCATAGTCATCCTGGTTCTGTACACTTTGCAAAAGGATGCTGCCTATAACTTGAAATATACAGGATGACCTATTTTAAGGCTAGGACCTTTAGGGGTATTATTTTTTTGGAGTTTCCTTTGTGGTTTCGTGGTAATGAACCCAACTAGTATCCCTGAGGATGTGGGTTCGATCCCTGGCCTCTCTCAGTGAGTTAAGGATCCAGTGTTGCTGTGAGCTATGGTGTAGTCCCCAGACGAGGCTCGGATCCTATTGCTGTCAATGGTGTAGACTGGCAGCTTCAGCTTCAATTCAACACTTAGTCTGGAAACTTACAATATGCCTCAGGTGCGGCTCTAAAAAGCAAAAAAAAAAAAAAAGTATTATGTTTTTAGATTAAAAAGTTGCAGAAGAGAGCATAACATTGTTTTGTGAGAAGTTTGAGGGTACACCATGATTGACAACCAACCATCCTCCTCCCATTTCTCATATAAAAGGAGTCTGAATTCTCTCTGAGGGAAGATGGTTCTTTGAGACAGACGTTAGTCTGCGAATCTTCTCCATCTGCTTTTTTCCAAATAAAGTCATTATTCCTTGCCCCAACAACTCGCTTCCCTATTTATTGGCCTGTCATGCAGAGAGCAGAACAAGTTTGGACTCAGTAACAGACTTTATCAACCTTCAGACAAATCCACTCCAAGGGGCCTGCTGGCAGGCATGGCCCAATAGCGTGTCAGGCCCTTAACTCAACTGTGATCCAGAGCTGGACACAGCTCCGGCTAAAGCTGAAACCCCACCCCACCCCAGCCATTCCTTCCCGCAGGAGCCCCTCCTCCAGCACAAGAGCCCACACAGAAATTAAACCCACAGCCTTGAAGACCCACAGAACGCCCAAAGGAGCAAGCCTAGGGTGAGAATGCCAGCCTCTTGGGCTGAACCTGGGAAGACAATGTTGCTCTCAGATCAGAAGCGACATCAGGTACAATATGTTTTAAAAGCAGTATGTTTTGGCAAAAGAGAGTGCCTGAAGAAGCAGATTAGAAATAGAGAAAATGCCAGACTCTCTGCTCTGTACCAATTCCCAGAACAGCCTCAGAAAAGCAGAAATGTATCCAAAAACTTATAATGGGTTCACCACCCACATTCCAATTTTCAGGTACTTTCTACCAGAGTGACTTAGAGCAACTAGCACCGAGAGTGCTCCTAAGACAGAAAGAAAGGGTCAGGGCTCAGGGGCCAAGCCCTGCCACCCTCCTTGCTACACTGGAGACCCTCACCCTGGAGCTGGCTAGTGAAGACGACACTGATCTGAAAATCAACTTCCTTAAAAACATTTAGCAGGGGTATCTTGCCAAGTCCATCTTGAGGATGATGAAAACATATTATCAACAAGCCTTTCACAAGGACTCATAGTCTTAGAAATAGATCTTTCTCTCCCGCATCTGGGTCACAAGCCTGTGGACCACACCCTCCTCCTCTTTACCACATGCACACATGCAAACATTGCACAAATAAAATTAGAACCATAGTAAAATATCAAATTGCATTTTCATGCATATTTTTGTTTTGTTTTTATTTTCTGACTCACAAACCTCCACAGACCTCCACAGCAGCATTTATTTCTGTGACTATGTGCTGCAGTTACTCTTCCCCTTTAAATCACTATTTGAATATTTCCTGGAAAACGCCCAAATGACTTTCTCCCTAACAGTGCCTACTTTCACATTAGTCATAGCCTTCCTTCCTTCCTGCTGCAAATGTAAGGTGTTTGTGAGTCAGAAAATAAAGACAAAACAAAAATATGCGGGAAAATGCAATTTGATGTTTTACTATGCTTCTAATTTTATTTGTGCAATGTTTGAGGGAGTGGTTTCAATGCTTTCTTTTTATGGATGAATTAATTGTGCAAATTTCTAAGTATCATTGTCAGAAATACAAATAAATCTTGCCGAGTTCAAGGCTGTCAGCAGCCAGACTTTCTATTATGAGAGGCATATACACCCATTGACACAACCCTGGCATTCGGAATAGCAATCCAATAAGAGATGTGCGTGCCCTTTATAAAGAAAACTCCAAAACTGTGTCTTTTAGTTTGGAATGCACCAAAAGGCGGCACTGAGACTCAGATGGTATAATTGGGAAGTGATACCAGGAATCAAAGTGAGGAAGTGGGAAACCTGAAACATGTAAGGGAGAAAAGCCAGGAAAAGAGAGCCATTTATCCTTGCAGGTAAGTGGGGCTTATCCCACAGGGACTTTCTATAAGATAATGGGAACACACCTCAGGGCATCCAACAGCAGGAAGAGGAAGCTGGAGCATGGATCTACCAGCTCACGTCTCCCATGGGTGAGAACTGCCCCCAACAGCCCTGACTTCCCACACTTTGCGAGTGCTGCTGATGGGGACAGGGCAAGCTGAGATGATGCCAGAGAAAGAGCTCAGGCACAGAAGAGAGATGCAAGCCTTGAGGTGGGAAGGTGTAGGGGGTTTGAGCCTGTTACAGGTGAGCCACAGAGATGTAGTATCTGCTCTGAGTCTATTGAGAGCTACACAAAACCCCCTGAGGAAACAGATTCATGTTATTTTCCTGGATATAGGAACATTGTATTTTTACATGTCTCGACGAAGTACCACAGATGCGGTGGTTTAAACAACAGAAATGTACTTCTCACAGTTCTGGAGGGAGGCCGGAGAGATCAAGACACAGGTCAATCCAGTTCCTAGTGAGGAATCTTCCTAGTTTGCAAACAGAGCTGCGTTCTTGCTGTGCCCTCACTGGGCTGAAAGAGCAATCATCTCTCATGTCTCTTTTAAAAAAAAATTATTATAGTTGATTTACAATGTTGTATCAATTTCTGCTATACAGCAAAGTGACCCAGTTATACATTTATATACATTCCTTTTTTCACATTATCCTCCATCATCTTTCATGTCTCTTTTTATAAGGGCACTAAGCCACAGTAAGGATGGAGCCCCACCTCCAAATACCATCACATTGGGAACTAGGGTTCAATGTGTAACGTGAGGGGGATTACAAACATTCAGTTCATAGCACGTATAGATGTCAATCCTGCAGATTTTCCTAGTGGCGCAGCAGGTTAGGGATCCAGCATTGTCACTGCAGTGGTTTGGCTCATTGCTATCGTGGGTGGATCCCTGGCCTGGGAACTTCTGCATCCCGTGGGTGAGGCCAAAAAAAAAAAAAAGTCAACCCTGCACATATTTATTCATAAATACACTGCCATTCCAACAAACAAAATCCCAACCACAGGTTTCTTGGAATTAAACATGATTATATAATTAAACTAGCAAGAGAAAGTAAGAATATCAGAGAGATTCTAAAGCAAAGAGAGGATAATGGGTAATATTAGTCCTACTGGGTATTGAAGCATATTTTAAAGCTTTTACTCATTTCACATGCTAGTATAAATGTGGGTTTAATAAAGCATGAGAGGAAAAGCCTCTTCCTCCAGTTGTGAATTTGAATTGTTCTGATAATTGCAGAATCTATGCAAAGAGCTATATACACCACAGGAGGGACCAAGGGTGGCAGCTTATTGTTCACCAGTGTGGTATTGTGAATCACTCAGGTCTTCATCCATTCTTCCTGGAATGTTCCCAATATCCTTGGAATTTCCTGAGGAATAAGAGCAGTGGGAACATCTTTTGTCATAATATTTGGTCTCTTCGCACTGTCCCTGAAATCACTTCAGAGTCATAAAGGTGAACTGGTTGTCTTGTTACTAATGACAAGCCCCCTTCTATAACTACTGTGTTTTTTTTTTTTTTTTTTTTTGTCTTTTTGCCTTATCTAGAACCGCACCTGCAGCATATGGAGGTTCCCAGGCTAGGGGTCCAACGGGAGCTGCAGCCGCCGGCCTTCGCCACAGCCACAGCAACGCGGGATCCGAGCCGCATCTGCAACCTACACCACAGCTCACGGCAACGCCGGATCCTTAACCCACTGAGCAAGGCCAGGGATCGAACCCACAACCTCATGGTTCTTAGTCGGATTCGTTAACCACTGAGCCACGAAGGGAACTCCTATTACTGCTGGGTTTTATTTAAAGACTTTTGGAAAGCACCTGAGGATGGGGGTTGCCAGAGGAACCAAACTTGAATTGAGGCTTTGGAAATTTCAGTCCCACCTCATGATTTCTGGGGAGGGGAGAGGAACTATTGTTTGAATCTATCACCAATGGCCAATAATTTTTTTTTTTTTTGTCTTTTTAGGGCCACACCTGCTGCATATGGAGGTTCCCATGCTAGGGGTCCAACTGGAGCTGAAGCCTCTGGCCTACACCACAGCCACTGCAACGCAGGATCTGAGCTGTGTCTGTGACCCAAACCACAGCTCATGGCAACGCCGGAACCTCAACCCACTGAGCAAGGCCAGGGATCAAACCTGCATCCTCATGTATGCCAGTCAGTTTCATTAACTGCAGAACCACAACAGGAACTCCAACAGCCAGTGATTTAATCAATGAAATCTAATGAATCCTCCATAAAACCCCAAAGGACAGGTTTGGAGAGCTTCCTGGTTGGTGAAGATGTGACAATTTAGGGAGCATAATGCGCTCAGAGAGGGTGTGGAAACTCCAACCCCTGTCCCCATTTCTTGCCCTCTCTTCCATCTGACTGTTTCTGAATTATAACCTTTTATTAGATTTAAGAAAACTGTTTAATAAAAGTGATCTAGTGAGAAAAATATGCTTCTGTGAGTTTTGTGACCCACTCTAGCAAGTCAATCACATGCAAGGAGGTGGCGGTGTGTCACTGGAACCTCCAATCTATGGCAGGTCTGTCAGAAGCACAGATGATGACCTGGACTTACAACTGGTGTCTGAGTGAGGTAGGGGAGTAGTTTTGTAAGCCAAATCCCTAACCTATGGGTTCTGATGCTATCTCTGGGCAGATAATGTCAGAATTGAGTTGAATTATAGGACACCCAGTGATGCTGGAGAATTACTTGATGCCAGGGAAACCACCACCATACCTATACACATACACACACATTGAAATTGAGTGTTAGAATCATTATAACCAGTGATAAGAAAGATTACCAATAGCATAGGAACTGCCAGTGGAAGCACAGAAAGTGTCAGAGTCCAATACAATAGAACAAGTCAGAAGCCAAGCCTGGAGTGGGAGATAAAGAAATGCTGATGAAAATCAGACAGTTTGTTCTGCAAAATCTGCGACCAGGAAGAAAGCAAGCGAAGGACCCAAGTGTGGCATAGGTTCTGGGGGACACTCAACATGGTTTTGGGTAGTTTGGGTACTACACACAGGGCTAGACAGAAAGTGAAAAGGAAAAATTCTGGTGGATCCATGGGAAAATAGGAACAAGAGCAAAAGGAGTGGACAGGAGAGGTAACCGCACTTGGGACATTGTTTAACTGGTTGTTCTGGGAGCCTACCATCTGCAAAGCCCTGAGGCTCTCCTCCCAAGCAATTTATAACCTAATTAATCAGTGACAGATAAATAATAGGGCAGACCAAAATGGGGCTGGATGATACAAGACAGTTGTTGCTGGAACAGAAGGAAGGTGAGAAGATAGGAAAAGATTTCACAGAAGAGAGGGGGCTAAAGGAATTTGGAGCTGAAGAAATTGCTTGAGCAGAGCCTCAGCATGGTAACTAAAGCAGGGACAAGTGGCCCAGCAGGACTGCAGCCTAGTGGGTCACAAGGAGAAAGGCTGTCAGAAATGCAGTTGTTGTGGTCTGAGTGTGGGTTGGAAAAAGAATTTCCAGACTCATAGCAGGGTGAAAAGAAAGATAAATTTATCAGGATAAGAGACACTGCTGGTGCAGGGGGATGACTTCCTGATGATCAGGGAGAGCTGATTCTGAGCGTATGGTTGCCCAGGGAGAGAGGCGAGGTCTTAAGATATACTTGCTGGTTGGTTGAGGGAGTACAATGCCCCTGTAGAGGCAGGGTGAGGAGTGGGCCACATACCTTCCCTAGCAGGGGGCAGGAAGGAGTAGGCTGGGTTGCTCAAGGTGGGAGAGGGGGCATCACAATGAGATGGGTGGGGTGATAAGGGTCTGGTAATTCCTATTTTGGCCAGAGGCTTTGAGTTTTAACTCCTTGAGGCCTTGAAGCCCCAGAGTGGTCAGGGCTCTTTCACTAAACCTGAACCCCAACCTCGGAGTTTAGCCATTAAGGAATGATATTATGTGTTTAAAGAGTAAAGAGACATGAGTCCCCCTATAATGTGTCTGCAGCATTACGGTTTCTCTTTAAATTCACAATCACTCATCCTTAGAGAAAATATGATTTCCCTTTTTTTTCTTCCTTTTTTTTTTTTTTTTTTTGGTTTGGTTTGTAGGGCCAGACTCAAGGCATATGGAAGTTCCCAGGCTAGCAGTTGGGTCAGACCTACAGCTGCTGTCCCATACCACAGCCACAGCAATGCAGGATCCAAGCCACATCTATGACCTACACCACCACTCATAGCAACTCTGGATCCTTAACTCAATGGGTGAGGCCAGGGATCAATGAAACCTCATGGTTACTAGTCGGATTTGTTTCTGCTGAAACACTATGGGAACTCTGAGAAAATATGATTTCTGATGCAATACCTCAAATTGTTGCCACCACCAGTCTCCACTCTAGGGAGGCCAGAGTGGCGACAGGAAAGGAATGAGGTCTCTGAGGACATGGAGACCCTAATAAATGGGCCCACCCTGAAGAGGACCCTCACTGTTAGAGTTCAAAATACCCTCCTTTATACTCACACTGCCTTCCAGCCACTGTCCAATTCTCTGCTCCCCTCAGGATAAAACTTCTCACAAGAGTTGTCTCTATTCCCTCTGTCCTTGTCACTCTCTTGATTGAAACTGCTCTCACCAATTTCCCAGTATACACCTCCATGTCACCAAACCCAGTGAGCTTTCCCTGCCTCCACTCTAATGGTCTCTCCATAGTGACTCCTGCCTTCTTGAAACACCTCCTCTCTCACTGTCTTGGTTTCCTCCTACCTCAATGGCCATCATTTCTTACTTTCCCTTGCTAGCTCCTCTTCCTCCAATTCAAAGTGTATCCCACCAGATCAGCAACATCTAGGAACCCACTAGAAATGCAGATTCTCGGACCGCATCCCAGAACTACTTAATCAGAATCTCTGAGCTGGGCCCAGCAATCTACGTTTCATCCAGTCCTCTATGTGACACACACTAAAGGTTGAGAAGTGTGACCTACCTACCATGAGATACCACCTCACACCAGTCAGAATGGCCATCACTAACAAGTCCACAAACAGCAGTTGCTGGAGGGGGTGTGGAGAAAAGGGAACCCTCCTGCACTGTTGGTGGGAATGTAAGCTGGTACAACCACTATGGAAAACATTATGGAGATACCTTAGAAAACTATTCATAGAACTACCATATGACCAGCAATCCCACTCTTGGGCATATATCCAGACAAAAATTTCCTTGAAAAAGACACTTGCACATGCATATTCATTGCAGCACTATTCACAATAGCCAAGACATGGAAACAACCCAAATGTCCAACGACAGATGATGGGATTAGGAAGATGTGGTCTATATACATTATGGAATACTATTGAGTCATAAAAAAGAATAAAATAATGTCATTTGCAGCAACATGGATGGAATTAGAGACCCTCATACTGAGTGAAGCAAGTCAGAAGGAGAAAGACAGATACCATATGATATTACTTATACCTAGAATCTAATATACTGCACAAATGAACCTTTCTACAGAAAAGAAAACACGAACTTGGAGAGCAGACTTGTGGTTGCCAAGAGGGTAGGGGAGGGAGTGGGAGGGTGTGGGAGTCTGGGGTTAACTATTGACTCAGGGATGGAAAAGCAAGGAGATCCAGCTGCATTGCACTGGGAACTATGACTAATCACATGTGACAAATCCATATATGTACATGTAACAGGGTCACCATGCGGTGCAGTTGGAAAATTTGACAGAAATCTGTAAACCAGCTATAATGGAAAAATAAAAATAAAATAAAATCATCAGGACTTCTTAGCATTCAGTCCTCATTCCTCTGAAAATCATCTAAATACTGAAAACCTTTTTTTTTTTTTGGCCACACTCACAGCATATGGAAATTCCTGGGCCAGGGATTGAATCCGAGCTGCAGCTGTGACCTGTGCCAGAGCTGTGGCAATACAGAATCCTTAACCCACTGTGCCAGGCTGGGGATCATACCCATGCTGCTGCAGTGACCTGAGCCACTGCAATCAGATCCTTAACACACTATGCCACAGCAAGAACTCCCTAAATACTGACAACTTCTAAATGCATGTCTTCAGCACCAAACCTCCATCTAAGGGTTACACTTAAATTCTCTCAGAATGGAAGAAACTTCTCTAAAATCTGTTCCCTCTAAAACTTGGTCTTCCTCCATGTTTCACCATTTCAGAATTCCTCTATCACCATGCCCCACCATTGCCCCCTCAGGCTCCACACAATGACTAGAGTAGTCTTTGAAGGCAGGTCATGTCACCACCCTGATTAAATCTTCAAGGGCTTCTTAACACATTAAATTAAAATTTAAACACTTCGTCATGGGCTATTAGGCCCTGTGTAACCTGGTCACTTTCTATGTGACTTACTGTATTCCCTTTGTTCTCTGATGTCAGAGACTGCAGGTATCTAATTCACAACAGGTGCTCTGTAAATTATTTGTTTAATGAAATAATTCTCCTACACATAAGATAAATTTTGAGTTTGACGTCTTTAGCTTCTCCATGTTTGCTGAGGAGGATCTATGTGATATTAACAAATAACTTTGAGCCAGGACCCAGGAAATACAAAGGGACACTTTCAAAGAATATCTTCATGATGTCATGACCTCAGCAAGTGCAGCAGGGACCCTAGGAGACAAACCCTCACCACATTCCCCATCCAGCCCAGAAACTGGCCTCCTTGTTTATGATGGGACATGGTAGTTGTGGTGATGGGAGAGGCAACTGTGAATGAGGTTGGAATGGGGAATGAATGATATAGGGCTGTTTGCAAAACTTCCTCCTATGGGCTGCCCACCCTGGTGCTGTTCGTGACGCCAATGGAAGCCCCTAAGAATCTATAGGCCAGACCACCAACCCCCATAATGGCAGTTTTCCAAAATGGCCACAAATTCTTTGATACTCCTCCCATTGAGAGGTAGGCTCTATGTGCCCTTGAATCTGGGTGGGCATATGACAACTTCGGTCAATAGCATTCAGTGGAAGTGCTGTTATGTGACTTCCGAGATTACGTGGGAAGTGGCAATGCAAGTTCCATGTTGTTTGCTGAAACCCTCACACTTGGAGTCCTCTTTGGACTACTTAATCCATACAAGAAGGCCATCAAACCTGAGGCTGCTATGCTGGGATGGCAAAGTCACTTCAATCAGCACAACTAACCTTCAGTTGTAGGTATTTCCAGTCCAGGTGCCAGCCATGCAAGTGAAAGAGCCTTCAATTGATTCCAACCCCCAGCTATAACGTCAGCCTCAGACAGTGAGTCTTTCTGCCTATAGCGTTAGACATCATGGGGCAGAGTCAAGTCCCCACTGTGCCTGTCAAACTCTCTGGGCTACACAATCCATGGGCATAATAAAATCGAGGTTGCATTACACCACTAGGTTTTGTAGTAGTTGCTACATTGCAATAATAGCCAGAATAGGACAAAAGGCAATCCTTTTGTGTTCCCTCAACAGAATACAAACTACCCCCCCCCAACTCGTCTGCTTTTTGAGCATTTTCCTGATTGGAGGAAGGGAGGAAAGCATTGAGCCAGTAGAACCGGGATTCCTATGAACAAAAACCTGAGTTTGGCATCTTCTAACCAAGCTTTACAGGGCCCCTCCTGGCAGGGGAAAGTCAGCCCCTTGCCCAGTCTGATCTGGTCACCCAATCCCAGCCCCACCCCAGCTCAAGACTCAAAGAGCTGCTGCACTGCACTCAGGTCACCTCCCAACAAACCGTCTTTGAGGAAAGAACATAAGGCTCTAAAAGCAATTATCCTAATGTAAGGCTGGATAGAAAACAACCCTGGCATTATTGCCTAAGGCTCATTTCTAACTGAGCACAATCCAATTCAACTGCTACTGAATTATCTCCATTCCATGCCCAAGCTTTATAGACCTCTCAGTTTCCCTTCCCAATGGGCATTTCAGGCCTCCACCCACGTTCATATAAACATCACCAGGACTGTTTCACCCCCACTTATATAAACACGACCCCAGTGCTATTTCACATCATTCCCCTCTACATAATTCTCCTGGCTTCTCTCCTCCCTCACCACTTATCCCCTCCCACTTCAGTATCTGCCCTGGGATATGGGTATTTCATCTAAATCCGGTTTCTAGTGGGTGTCTCAATATTTTTAAATCTCTTTTCTTAAAAGCTTAATGGAGCCCCTTGCCCATAACAAGGGAATCTGATGTCTCATTTCTCCCAGGTTTATGTCAATTGACCCAGTATAATTAATCTTGGAAACACCTTTCAAGTGCCAGAATTTGGGCAATAATGTATATGACCCTAACTCCTGTCTTCTATCACTTCTCCCCTTGCCATTCCTTACAAAACTGTTGGCTGAAAAAAAAAGGGCACACCCTAAAGATTGAGAATTATATTTTTCATTCAGCAAACAAAACTGAGGACTCGGGCAGGGCACGCAGCATCTCAGATGACTTTCAGTGACTGCTCCGAACAGCAAGGAGGGATTATATGAGTTTTTGCAACAAAGACTAGGTATGACCATTAATTAAAGATGACCATTAATTAAAGAAGACCAGCTATCTCAGGTCAAGGAATCAGCACTCTTTTATATATGGGAAGATGCAAGAGTGTAGGCTCACTGAAACTCCTTTGACATGCACCTCAGCTCTCTGGGGCCACATCCTGTGCTTTCGCATCCTGAGTCTCCTCCAGGTGCACGTCTAGGGTGGCCGCAGTAGTTGACCCCTAGATGTTAGACATTCTGTTTCTACCCTGAGTTCCCTCAGGGCTTGCTGTGGGGGCCCTGTAATGCAAGGGCTTCATGGCTGCAACATTCTTTGTTTACTGATACAGCAGGCAATATTTTTCATGCACAAAACCAACTCCTAATTTCTTGAGCCCACCATATTTTATGCAAGAAACCTCTGGCTAACGTTCAGAGAGAACTCGTTAAATGGAGCACACTTTTCTCATTTGTGGATAATAAAGTCCAAGTCATCTCTTTTGAATATAGTGAGCAAGAACTGAGCAAATGGAGCACACTTTTCTCATTTGTGGATAATAAAGTCCAAGTCATCTCTTTTGAATATAGTGAGCAAGAACTGAGCAAATGAAGGAAGAGATGAGGGCTAATGTCCTTTCTAGGCCGCAAATTTTCAGGATGTATGCGGACATCAGCAAACTTTGGGCTCAATCCAGGGTAGGAGAATATTTTTTTTCTCTTTAGAAATTTCCTGTTACCAATGGACCGGAAATTCCTCATTTTCTCGCGTTTTCCATTATGTAACGGGGAACTGGGGCTTTAAGCTAACTTTTCCTTTAAAGATGATTTTTACAGTCAATGAACATACCTAGGAAGGATGAGCCAAGGAGGCGGTACAATCTGACATCAGCGGTCGAGCGAGTCTTCCCCCCCCTCGCAGCGACTCAGATTCCCTGCTTGTCTTGGCAGGTCACGGGCGCCGGAGAGCCAGAGCGCGCGCGCCGCCGCCTCCCTTCCCCGCCCCCGTGCCTCGCTCGCCCTCGGCGCCAGTCGCTGACAGCCGCCGAGCTGCGAGCTTCTTCGCTTCCAGCGGCGGCAGGTAAACAGCCGGGTGGCCCTGAGGGCTGGGGTGGGGGGAGGCGAGGTCAGGAGTCAGAGTCAGAGTCCCCGCCTTGGAGACGAGGCGCGAGGGTGCGCCGTCCAGTCGGGGCATGAGAAAGGGGGCATGAGAAAGACCTTGACAGAGAGGAGGGCGGGGGACTTCGTGGGCGAGGGGCCTGCGCCCGGACGCGCGTTGCCTTCCCGGTTAGGCGAGCGCCCTTTCCTCGGACTGGGGCTTGGTGGGGGAAGGGGGCTCCTAGGGGTGGCCGCGACCCCTGCGGAGGGAGGCGGGTGGTGTCCGGGAGTCTAGCCCCCTCCCACGCGCGGCCGGTCCGCGGCTGGAGGAGGATGGGAGAGTCGCGCGGGCAGAGGGGCCGTGGGACCGGGAGCTCCAGGAGGGTCGCCCAGGGGCTCCGCTCCGGCGCTCGGAGGAGGACCGGGGAGAGGGGCCGGCGAACGGCTCTCCCGAGGCCCAAAGGGGACGCGGGGTGGGGGTGGCGGCCAGGGCCCGGCGGGAGGGGCCCCCTGGACGTTTGGGGGCCACTGCCGCCGCCGCCACGGAGCTTCTCCCCAGGGAGGGCCCAGCCTGCCATCCACGCGGCCCGGCGGGGCTGGGGAGGCCTCAGCGGGCTGGCCTCGTGCACTCGCCCCGCCCCCCCACCAGGGGGCCGCAACCCGACTGTGGGCCGGGCTTCGGGCCTCGGAGGGCGGAGTCTCGGGGCGGCCCCACCCTCGTTCTCGGGCCGGGCGTCCGGGACGCGGGGGCGGAGCGTCCCAAGAGCCCAGGTGTGGCCGACCCGAAAGCTTTGCCTTTCACTGTCTCTCGACTGCTCATCCCCAAAGGGAGCTCGGCGGTAGGGAGCCTCCTCTCAGGAGGATCAGGGCCTGGCAGCTCGGCTCCCTTCCCGATCCGCCTGTGTGGACGGCACCTTCAGGTTTGATTGTTAAGCAGGAAAAGTCCATTTTTACTGTTCCTTTTCCTTTTTCGTCCCTTTTCTAAATTTGTAGCAACTATAGCAAACAAATTTTTGAAATCATAAGCCCACAGCCGTCACATCCACCCTCACCATCTCAGAGCCACTGCTTTCTGTTTTTCAGTTTCTTCATCTCCAGATTAATACATAACACAAAGAAATTTCACTGCCCTGATCATGATTATCCTCATCTCTTGGCGGAGTTATTTTCTAGTATTTAAACCATCACTGTTTAGTAAGCAGTTCCCCGAATGCTGAACATTTGAAATGTTTCCTTTTTTCTTGCCAAAAAAACCTCCAGGTATAATAGTATTAAAGAAAAAATAGGAATAGGAGTTCCCTGGTGTCCTAGTGGTTAAGGATCCCATGTTGTCACTGCTGTGGCTAGAGTTCCATCCCTGGCCCAGAAACTTCCGTATACCTCAGGCAAGCCAACAAAAAGAAAAAAAAAGGAAGAAAAGAAAAAATAGTAACAGAAAGTTGAATTAAAATGTCAGACCTCTGGAAAAATTAACAACGATCTCAGATTTGAGGAAGAAAAAAAAAATCACCAGTTTTACCTGCTAGTAAACACTGAGGAGCTCTTACAATGAAAAAGAACTAGCCAGAAAGGGAAAGAAGGCAGAGCTAGGATGTGATTTGTATATGATTTGTATCTGATGCAAAGTTTTCATAGTTATGAAAGGAAAATATGAAGATTATAATGATGAATCAGTTATAGAATAAAATGTAAATTAAAGCACTCTGGATTATCATTTTACAGTTACTAACAAAACAACAACAGTAATAGTAATAGCAACCACTCCTGAAAGTTGCCTAGAGATTTTCATATTCAGTGATTCTGAGGGGTGGCAGGACTTTAGGGTTAGAAAGAAGGCTCTGCAGCTAATTTCACAACTTGGAACCAGTTACCTAATTTCCTCATCCTCCCTTTGTCCATTCATGAAATAAAGGAAATTATACCTGCTTTAGGAAGTTGCCAAAATTAACCATCTATGGGCAACTGACCTTTGGTCTGTATACCTTTATTCTATTCTTAGGAACGCTGCACTGGGGACATTGTGAATAGAGGGTAAAGCAATTTGGTAATGTATTAAGCCATGACCCAGAATTTACCGGCAATGGAAGCCATTCCTGGGAGTTCACCTTCAATGAAAGAAACAATAAGGAAAAAAGAAAAAAAAGCCATATGCAGGCACAGAGTTCAGAATGACGTAAAACTGGACCCAACAGAGAAACAACCTAAATGTATAACAGCAGGGCAGTAAGTAGCTGAGGAAATCACGGCACTTTAACTGCAAGAAACATTATGTAACTACCAAAAGTCACGGTTTTGTAATCCATTATACATGAGAAAAAAACTGATAAATCAGTGGAGATTACCAAACTGTATGTACTTACTCAGACATGAATGCATATATGAAAAATCTGAAAGGAAAAGCATACGAAGAAGTTTAATAGAATTAAAATGAAGTTAGAAATTACAAGTAAATTTGATTTTCTTTTTTATTGATATACTGCTTTTCTGTATAATGAAATTTTTAAAATAATTATTCATTGTTCTCAGTTTTTGTAATGAAATGGACCCATAGTGTTCTGTATGTGGGAGAGGGAGAGCTCAGTGTTGTGTTTGCTGCTGCTTTTTTAGCCGACTTCATTTCTTCGAATGTTGTCTCTTTTTTTTTTTTCTTGTGAAGATGGATTAGGGGCTTATTAATGTATATATTAGGTTTCTCTTTTAAGGAATTAGTTTTTAGATTTATTTATCAATTCTAGTTTTTTCTTTTTTTTTGTTGTTGTTTTTTAAGGACCCTGAATATATTTGAAAACCGAACAGTTTCAGCTAAGCCGAAGCATTCTGTCTTCCCCTGGACACAAATCCAGCCCCGCTGAACCATAGCAGGTGTACGTGCTACAGAGTCCTTTTGATCTCATGATGGCTCAGAATCCCCACCTGTCACAGAAGAGAAAGGCCTGGAAGGGCTATGATCACAGTCCTTGCTCTGAGGCAACTTGGGTTTATATGTGTAACCCACACCTCTTATGCCATCCTTTCTTGTAAAATCATCTTAATTTTGCAGGGAAAGGGCCACAGATTTCTCTAGAATCATACTGAGTGATATAAGGAATCAACCATTTAAAAAATAATACAATGAAAAAGCAATAGCAAACATTTCTGTACCAGATTAACACTGAAAGTGACTATCAACCGACAAAAGGTGACAGTTTTTCTAAGCTGTGGTTTTAGCTTACCTATTCCATTCTCCCTTTCAGTTCTTATTTCCTCTTCCAAGACAACTGTGTATCAGCTGTGAATTGCTGCATGCGAAATATTCTAAGCATGCCTGTACATAAAGTTGTGATGGCTGCAGCAGAGGAATCTTTGAGTCGACAGCATGTATAGCAGTTCTTACAGTTGGGAGAATTTTTTCTCAATTTGTTCATCCTTTTTCTTCTAACTGTATTCTGCTTATTGCTGTTCCAATATCGTGTGATCGCATCAAGGGAGGGGGTGCCCTTTTATGCTTTGTAAATGTTAAGTTTTGTGCTCCTGAGACCTAGCTCTGAAGCCTGGCTTGGAGTGCAGTTCTCTGGGAAGCTATCCGGTCTTTCCTGAGCTAAGGTGGAACTCAACGGTCATATCTTCATCTTTTGAAGTCATTGTCCCTTCAGGAGTCTAATGCAAGCTATATAAAATTTTTACAAACCATTTTGGGGTGGGGGTTTTTCACTGGCACTCTGAGACCTAGCCCTGGACTGACTAGGGCAAAGGGCCCCCCCACCCTGGCCATCCTCAGAAATATGTGAAGAGCTTTTAAAAATGCAACCTTGCTAGAACCTATCCCAGGCCGACAGCCAGGTATCACCTGGCAATGGGATTTAAGAATCTATGTTGTAGTAGGATTTAACAGTATCTGATAACTAGATTTTCTCCTCTTTCCTCTTCCTTTTTAAGGTTGAATTTGCTATTTGTACACATTCCTTGCCCCTTATGGTTTTATTGAACTCAAAAAATTGAGCTGGAGTTTTGATTGTCATTTCATTGAGATTATAAATTTACTTAGGGGTAATTGACATCTTTAGAATACTAGGTTGTCCCAACCAAGGCCTTTCCATTTTTAGAGATCATTTACTGTGTTCTTTATTAATGTTTAAATTTTTCCCCAGTCTTAATTTCTCTTAAGTCAGTCCTAGGTACATTGCAGTTCTGGTTGAAATTATGACTATCTTATTTATTAACTTTTTTTCCTAGTTGATTATTGCTGGTGTAGACAAATGCTGTTGAGTTTTATATGCCAATTTTGTATCCCACAACCTTGCCAAACTCCAGTGCTGAGTCTAGTATGAAGTACCCTTGTGGCACAGGGGGTTAAGGATCAGGCATTGCAGCAGCTGTGGCACAGGCTGCAATTGCAGCATGGTTTCAGTCCCTGGCCCAGGAACTTCCACATGCCACAAGTACAGCACCCAACCCCAGCCCCGCCAAAAAAAAAACCAACCTCTGTCAGGTCTCTTAATTTTCTGTGTATATGATCATCTGAATTCCAAATGACAGCTGGAGCTCTTTCCTTGCAGTTCTTGCACCAGTCACTTCTTTGTCTTTGCATACGGCATTAGAAGGATCTCCAGTCCCGTGACGGTTGACATCCTTGTCTTGCTTCTGATTTTAAAGGGACTACATTCACAAGCTATCTATGAAATACTGTATTGTTATATAATCTTACTCAAGTTAAGGAAATTCCCTCCTATTCCTAGCCTACTAAAAGTATTTTTCTTAGTAATAAATAGTGACTTTTATCAAACACTTAATATTTTGAAATGTATCAGAGGATTAGGCCTGACTGTTCACTGAGCGTATCTTGTATGAAGTGTTGTAGCACAGCCAGGTATTCAGAAACTTGGTCTCCATTCCCAGCAATCTCACCAATTAGCACTTTAATCACAGACATGTCACTTGACTTAGCTGAATCTTGGTGGCCTAATTTGTAGAGTGAGAGATTGGGATTAAATAATATAACGTATAAGGTCTTTCTCATTTTATCACAAACAGAGATTCTCCAAGATCTCATTAACTTTGCATTTTTTTTTTTTTAGGCCACACCCGTGGCATATGGAGGTTCTCAGGCTGGGGGTTGAATCGGAGCTGTAGCCGCCAGCCTACGCCACAGCCACAGCACCGCCAGATCCGAGCCACGTCTGCAACCTACACCACAGCTCAAGGCAAGACTGGACGGTTAATCCGTTGAGCAAGGCCAGGGATCAAACCTGCAGCCTCATGGTTCCTAGTCAGATTCATTAACCGCTGTGCCACGACGGGAACTCCCAAGGTCTCATTAAGTTTTGAGTTTTCCTGAAGTTCCAGTTGTGGCTCAGTGGTAACAAACCCGAGTGGTATCCTTGAGGACACGGGTTCGATCCCTGGCCTTGCTCACTGGGTTAAGGATCCAGTGTTGCCATGAGCTGTGGTATAGGTCACAGACACGGCTCAGGTCTGACGTTGCTGTGGCTGTGGGGTAGACCGGCAGCTGTAGCTCCGATGCTACTCCTAGCCAGGGAACCTCTATATGCCACAGGTAGGGCCCAAGTTTTGAATCTTCCTTATCCTTAGAAATGATTCTCTGCTTCAAAATGTAGTTGTTATTTTTTATGTTTTTCATAATTAGATGTTGCTTTTGTCCTTCTTAACTGGTTTTAAAATGGTCCTGTCTTAATATAGTCTGTGATTATCCAACTTTACCTACTATTCAGTTTTAAAATATTGATCAGCAATATATGCCCGTGGCCCTTACTCCCTGTTGCCTGATCTCCAGACCCCGTTCATTCCTCAGCTCCAGACTCACCAAGCCAGCTACCTACTTGTATCTCTTGTCCCACATGTAGCTGGAGGATCACACTGCCAAAGCCACACCCCTCATTGGTCTCCCTCCAAATTTGCTCCACCTTCTGTGTTCTGTCCACTCAGTTGCCAAATCCGGAAACCTGGGTGCCACCTCGATTCTTCCAGACTCTCACTTTCCACATCAGACTCCAAGCCTTCCAGAAGGTACCAACCCCCTTGTTCAGGCCCCTGAGGTGTTGGGGCAGAATTGCGAGCAGTATGGAGGCAAAGAGCTGAGCCCCATCAGCAAATAGAGAGTAGATTTGGGAAGCCAGACCTGCTAAAGACTGGGTGCCAGGAGATATGGGTGCAAGAATGTGGCCAGTTCACATGTCCCAGAACCCTGCACCTCTGACCCTTATGCAAAAGAGTCTCCAGAAATTCTAATTGGCATATATTTTTCTTTAGTTTTTATATTTTGCTTTTTTTTAGGGCCAAATTCCTTAGCATATGGAAGTTCTCAGGCTCAGGTTTGAATCGCAGCTGCAGCTGTTGGCCTGTGCCACAGCCACAGCAACTTAGGTTCTGAGCCGCGTCTGTGACCTACATCACAGCTCACAGCAATGCAGGTTCCTTAACCCACTGAGTGAGGCCAGGGATCGAACCCGCATCCTCATGGATCCTAGTCGAGCTCATTAACTACTGAGCTACGAAGGGAACTCATTAACTGGCATATTTTGAGCAGTTTAATTGTGCTGATAACTTTCAAATATATTTTTATTTACACCAAGACCTTTCAAAAGGTGTTCGTTGGTGACCTAGCAGGTTAAGGATCCAGAGTTATCACTGCTATGGCTCGGGTCAGTGCTGTGGTATGAGTTTGATCCCTGGCCCTGGAACATCAGCGTGCCATGTGTGCAGCCAAAAATAAAGACGTTTCAATAATGATAGTAGAAACAAATGAGATATTAACTAATGTATTTGTTTAATTGTTCTTCCTCTGAATATTATCCAATTTACTCATTAATTCTGAAGGTTATGAAAAATAATTTTATAATATTTGGTGCCACTATTATCTGAAGACATCCCAGTGCTGGGGATAACACAGCATGTGCCATTTTTGGTTTTATGGCACATGGTGTTTTGGAGTAGCACATGGTTTGACAGGAGGTCCAGCAGAGTCTGTTTAATGATCATCCTACTCTGTATCTTTAATCACTTCCCTTGGAACCAAGTACCCAGGGTAAATGAGATCTTCAGTCTGAAAGGGTATTTAATTTGATGGATGTACGTTGTTTATTCCTAAATTATTCTAGCCCTTTTATATCTTAATATGTGTTTTTTGTACCAAAAATCAAGAGGAAATAACTCACTTATGAGCTATTAAATGCCAGACTAAAACTTATTTAGTGACTGAGTAACTGTAACTCTCGTGAACACAGCCTTTCTTTTTATTCAATGTGTTCTTTTTTAAAAAAAATGTTTATGGCCACTGCTCATGCCATGTTTGATCAGGCCAGGGAGCAAACCTGAGGCAGAGGAGTAACCAGACCCTCAGCACTGCCGATGCTGACTCCTTAACTTGCTGAGCCACCAGAGAACTCCTGAACACAGCCTTTCTTACCCCATTTTGAGCAGCTTCATTTGTCTGCCTATAGAGAGAAAGATGAATTTACAGATGGGCTTGCAAAATCTTGCATGTTTCCAAAAACTATTGAGAATTCCTCTGAGGAAATTATTGCAGGTATTTATATGTTCAGAGAATGTTAATTCCTTTACTTAATAGATACCTGTTGAGTACCTGCCGTATGCCAGGCACTGCCCGAGTCCCTAAGGATATAGCAGCAAACAAAAGAGACTCATTCCCTGCTTACATTCCTACTCGAAGAAGAAAGACATAAGCCAGCTATTTAAAAATTATTTAATGATCTCAACACCTACCTGGGGCCTTCTCTTCCAGAGGGGCCTGCCAGGTCCCTCAAGGCAATCCACGCAGCAGTTAGGGCTCCACTCCCAGCCCCAGCCCACACAAGTCACTGCTCAGGTACGAAGGGATGAGACTGTGGATAGAGGGTTCCCCTTGGCATAGAAACCCTAGGCCCCCTAGGTGCTGATAGCCCTCATTATAGCCCAATTAGCAGAGATGCCAGGGTCCCTACGAGAATGTGCCTGGTTACAAGAATCATTATTTATGCGGCATATGGAGGTTCCCAGGCTAGAGGTCCAATAAGGGCTGTAGCCGCCGGCCTACAGCCATAGCAACACCAGATCTGAGCTGCGTCTGCAACCTACACCGCAGCTCTCGGCAATGTCAGATCCTGAACCCACTGAGCGAGACCAGGGATCAAACCTGAGTCCTCTTGGATACTAAGCCTCATGGGTACTAAGCCATGGCTCGTTTCTGCTGAGCCATGATGGGAACATGAGATTTAAAGAATCACTACTTTAAAGCTCAAAGCTTTGGCAAACCCATCAGGTGTTTATAGGTTCTTCCAGTTTAGATGCAGAGGTTATTTTTACCAGAATATGTTGCTGTCATTCCACCTTTATCTTTTCTAAGAAACAGAGCCAGAAAATTATCTTAAGGTCAAATTTGTCCTTAGAGAAGGAAAAAGTTGTGTTAACCCTTCACTTACAGTTACTTTTGTTGTAAGTGTTGCACAAGAGACAAATGGAGTGTAAGTTCGTTATGCTGCAGACATTAAGTGATTTCACCATGAACACAGGACGCTGACACCCTCTTTATTTTGTCTTTCGCAGATAAGTCATCATGGTGAAAAGCCATATAGGCGGCTGGATCCTTGTTCTCTTTGTGGCCGCATGGAGCGACGTGGGCCTCTGCAAGAAGCGACCAAAGCCTGGAGGAGGATGGAACACTGGGGGGAGCCGGTACCCGGGGCAGGGTAGTCCTGGAGGCAACCGCTATCCACCCCAGGGAGGCGGCGGCTGGGGCCAGCCCCACGGAGGGGGCTGGGGTCAGCCCCACGGTGGTGGCTGGGGCCAACCCCATGGTGGTGGCTGGGGCCAGCCCCACGGTGGCGGAGGCTGGGGTCAAGCTGGTGGCTCCCACGGTCAGTGGAACAAGCCCAGTAAGCCGAAGACCAGCATGAAGCACGTGGCGGGAGCCGCTGCAGCGGGGGCAGTGGTAGGGGGCCTCGGCGGCTACATGCTGGGGAGTGCCATGAGCAGACCCCTTATACATTTTGGCAGCGACTACGAGGACCGCTACTATCGCGAAAACATGTACCGCTACCCCAACCAAGTGTACTACAGGCCCGTGGATCAGTACAGCAGCCAGAACAACTTCGTGCACGACTGCGTCAACATCACCATCAAGCAGCACACGGTCACCACCACCACCAAGGGCGAGAACTTCACCGAGACCGACATCAAGATGATGGAGCGCGTGGTGGAGCAGATGTGCACCACCCAGTACCAGAGGGAATACGAGGCCTACGCCCAAAGAGGGGCAAGCGTGATCCTCTTCTCCTCCCCTGCTGTGATCCTCCTGATCTCTTTCCTCATTTTCCTCATAGTGGGCTGAGGACGGCCTTCCCGTCTGCATCATCTTCTTAATCTTTATCAGGTTGGGGGGAGGGGACATCTACCTGCAGCCCTTTAGGGGCGGTGTCTTATTCTTGCTTCTCTCTTCGGCACCCGTAGGCTAACACCCATGGCGCTTGTAGCACTGGAAAAAGGAAAGTAGACCTGAGGTGCGATGTATTTAAGCCCCATTTGATTGAATCCTTCAGGGGCCAGTGCTAGTGCTGGGGCTGGTAAGAGCATAACAGCAAATAGTCATGGTTTGATCTGGGCTTATTTTTCTGTCCAGTCCAACAGATTGAGGCTAAAACAATTCTCAAAACAGACTCCCAATGCCTTTGCCTACGTACCTCCATCTCCTTCTCCAGCTAGAGCTCAGTAACACCAATGCCCCCATCACAGCAGCGATTTTGGAGCAGCTTTCTCATCTGTTTTAAGAAAACCTGACAGCATTTTCCTGTTCAAATAGCATCTCTACCAAGTTTGGAAGGAGGCCACGTAATATTCAAAAAATGAAACGAGAAATCCTTAGCCCAGTGGAGAGAATGTGTCCTGTGTCTACGAGAACTAAGGGTGTTTTGCAATTTGCAGTACAGGTTACACAGCAGCTATTCCATCAAGAATGGATATCTGTGCAACACTAGACTTCTGGGCATTTTCACAGGGAATGAACATAACTCACCTAACACGAAAGGCTCTGAAACTTAAAAATTCCAACCTATATGAGAGGTACCCTCAAAGGCAGCTTCTGTTCTGGATGTTTAAAGCACCTACATGGGGCAGTCCTTTCTTTAGTAATGCAAACTATAGATAATTAAGGTAGAAAATCGAACGATCTTCCGGACACTGAGAACAAATCTCTTTCGTTTGTTTACCTGGAAACTAGAATGATTTTGACATTGCTTGGATGAAGCCAGGAGGTTTTAACATATGAGGAAGTTGTTGCTATAAAAACCTCATATTTATTCATTTGATTGAGTCCTTCATGGGCCAGTGCCGGTGTTGGGCTGGCAAGAGTGTAATAGCAGATATAGAGGGTTGTGAAGAAAAATGATTAGTGTACAAAGAAGAGAAATACTTGCATTTCTTTATTGCTGTCTCATAATTGTCAAAAACCAGAATTAGGTCCTCAGTTTCTGTCACTGGCTTTTGAATCAAAGTATAGGGAAGCATTCCCCCCCCCAAAAAAAAGAGATGATTGAAATGTGATCCATTCATATTAGAAAAATGCTGGTACTGTTATTTAAATAAAGTGAAATTATTCCCTGGATTGTTTGGTGTTGTCACCTAGCAGATATACATTACTCTTCTATATTGTTATCGGCTTGCACTTTGCGGGTATCTTATGTAAAAAAATGTATGTATATATTGCATATGACAAATTTAGAAATTTTGGTTAGAGCTGTTAACATCTGAATTACCTAATGCATTACTTGTTTTTGTAAGGTACTAAATATTTAATAATACTTAATGGAAACCCTTTTGTGCGGTCCTTCAGCTTACAGTATGCACTGAATAGTTTTGTATAAGGATCCAGAGTGGCACTGAAATACGCATGTGCTTTATATTTTCTATATTTGTAACTTTGCATGTACTTGTTTTATTGTATTAAAAGTTTATAAATGTTTACTATCTGACTAAAAGTAAAACAGGAGCTACAATGAGCATCTTCTGTGGAGTTTGCCGTTGTATTCGCCAGTGCTCATCTGGGTTGGCAGAGCCTTTGGGGGTTAATCTGAGTAAAGTGATGCCTTTGGTCCTCGTACCGCGTGCTGGCCAGTGCTTCCCTTTCTCGCTCCTGATCCTGCCTCAGCCTTTCCCAGTCACATGCAGGCTGCTCTCTGCTGCTTTTTCCTTTTCTTCCCACAAGGACTTAAGTGAGCTTGGCACTGAGGAAATGGCAGAGTCACTTTGCAGCAAAGGAAAATAGTCCTTGAATTGTGGAAATTTTTTTTTTTTTCTGTCCTGAATTTTGAAACAGATGATTTTCTTGACAAAGATGAGACTTAACAAAACGAAAGTGTCTGTGCTTATCCCCACCCCCAGCACTCAGGTGACAATTACTCTTTGGATTGAAATTGAACACTGTAGTTTCAGTAGGACACTTTCCTTTGTCACAGGCTTTCAACTCATTCTTCATGTTTCTTGCCTTCTTCCCAAGTGTGAGGTACAAGCTCTCGGTTTTTCTTGGCAGAGGTTTTCTTCTGCAACTATCATTTACCAACAGCAGGAAGTAATCCTAAAAAGTGGCAGTGATTGAAATAATATTTATTAACAGCTTAGCACATTTCAGTATCTGATCAAAGGATCATTTGCATTAAAAATGAAGATAAATATCAGCATCTTGAAACCCCATCATCAACAAAACCATCAAATGACCTACACAGAGTCTCAAGAGCATTACTCAAAGTTAATCCTTAACAAAAATTTCTAGGACTATTTTCATGCTGCCCTTTTGGCCACATTTCTTATTATTTAAAAGTAAACTTCATTATATGCCAATCATAATTTCTAAAATATAGCCCCTTAAGACTTCAATCATTTAACACATAGGTATTTGAAGGGCTGAAGTCAGTAATATCCACCTGTATCTCATGACACCATGTTTGTTTTTTGGAGTTTTTTTTTTTTTTTTTTTTTTGGTCTTTTGTCATTTTAGGGCCATACCCACGGCATGTGGAGGTTCCCAGGCTAGGAGGTCTGATCAAATCAGAGCTACAGCTGCCGGCCTATGCCACAGCCACAGCAACCCGGGATCTGAGCCGCGTCTGCAACCTACACCACAGCTCATGGCAACAACAGATCTTTAACCCACTGAGCGAGGCCAGGGATCAAACCCGCAACCTCATAGTTCCTAGTCGGATTCGTTTCCACTGCGCCACGACGGGAACTCCGACACCATGTTTTCTTTCTGGTTACTTCCAACTCCTGTGAGCAGTGCTAAAGGAATTTTAACTTAAAAAATTAAAAGTCAGTTTTAAATGACTGACATACAGTAACCGAGTTAACCCTCGCAGAGGGTTCTTCTAGAGAAGTATCAGATGTCAGCTTTGTCTCCCTGCCTCTCTGGGACTAAAGCCAAATAATTGTCCTCTGCTTTTGGAAGGAATTGTGATCTGTACTGTCCCCACCCTAGTGGGAGCCTTAATCCAGCCAGAACTTGAGCTGCCCAGGCTCAGACCCTGACCTTGATCGGCCTAAGCATGACCGACCTACACAGTTCATCTCCACCTGAGAAAGGCCAGGTGGCTCTTCAAAACACCTCTGGGAGGATTCAGCTCCCCCTGCATTTAAGCTTTTGTTTCTATCCTTTGTCCTGCTTCTACGGGGCCTACGCTTCTTCTCCAGGATGCCACACCTGCCACTGCATACACCCAGTCCACAAGCTTCACCTCTGCCTTGGTATAACTGTCCTTTCCTCAAGAGTGGTGCCCCTCAACCTTGAATGCGCCCACCCCACCTGTGGGTCCTGACTCACAGACCTGGGGTGGGGCCCAAGTTTCTGCATTTTTCACAAGCTCCCAGATGGCGCTGTGCTGGCTCTGTGGACTCCACCGGAGCAAGGCCCTCAGAGCTCTCACACTGGAGTCTGTATCAGCACTTCCTGGATATCTTCTCCAGCACCGGTTGCTGGACCCTGCCCCAGAGTTTCTGCAGTGCAGGGTCAGGCTTGAGAATTTACTTTTTTGTTTTGGTCTTTTTAGGGCCTCAGCCACGGCATATGGAGGTTCCCAGGCTAGGGGTCAATTCGGAGCTGTAGCTGCTGGCCCACAGCCACAGTCACGCGGGATCCGAGCCGCATCTGCGATCTATACCACGGCTCACAGCAACGCCAGGTCCTTAACCCACTGAGCAGGGTCAGGCATCAAACCTGCATCCTCATGGCTGCTAGTCAGATTTGTTTCCCCTGAGCCACGACGAGAACTCTGAGAATTTACGTTTCTAACAAACTCCCTGGCAATGCTGCCACTGACGTGGCAGTGGCACGTGGAGAAAGCACTACAGGAAGAAGTAACAGAAGTGGATGGTGGCCTGCCCTTCAAACACAGAGCTGCTCTGGAGACCAGAAACCTGTCTGGAGCTCTCCCCGGGAGGGGAGAGCCAGGAGCTCTAGGGATGAACAGCAGTTGGAGGTGTAAGGAGGCAGTCAACACCTGCTGCCTGAAAAGTGGAAAGAAAGCACAGGCGAGTCCTGAGAGCCACCCCGTTAGTGAGAGACCCAGCTAAACTGGAATGGTACCAACCCTGCAAATGCAAGCGCTTCTCAAACTCAAATGTGCACCCAAGTCGCCTGAGAACGTTGTCAAACTGTAGGTTCTGAGGCCACAGGTTTGATCTGGGCTTGGAGCTTTGGCATATCTGCAAGCTCCCGGGTGGGTGATGTGACGCCGCTGGTCTCAGGACCACAATGAGACCTGGGGGCCCAAGTCATTCCTTCTAACCTCAGGCAAGACTTTGGAGAAGCACTGAAGGCTCGGGAGCCAGGTCAAGGTGGGGCGGGGCAGAGGGAGTCTTTACCTTCTCCGGACTTAGCCCTACGCGCTGCCTCTCCTGCCTTCAGATCACAATCCTCGTGCCTGGAGTGAGTCAACAGAATCAACCTCCTGGGGTCAGCAGTGAAGCCAGCTGGTGACTCAGCTCAAGCAGAGTTAGTTAGCTGCCCCTGTGGGAAGTCTCAGAGGCAGAGACATTCTGTCACTTGTCTAAGGTCGCACAAAGCATATGTTCCCCAGTGTACATTGCAGAAAATCTTTGCCTGTGGTTTATGATGATATTTAACAATTTGGCTTGAGGGTCCCAGACCTCAGGCACTCGTGGCCTCTGTGAAGAGCACCCGACGGTCCTCTGCAGAGCTCCAGCTTCCGGGGGCTCAGCCGCCTCCAAGGCAAACCTGGAGGAGGAGCCAGAAATCCTGAAAGCAAGACCTAAAATGCCTCCTACCCCAGGCCGACCCTCCATCACTCACTGTCCCATATACACCTCCCTTGCATTCTGTCAGAAGTAACCTGCAGGAGTTCCCATTGAATCCTGCAGGTCATTGAATTCCCCAATGAATTCGACTAGGAACCGTGGGGTTGCGGGTTCGTTCCCTGGCCTCAATCAGTGGGTTAAGGATCCGCCGGCATTGCTGTCAGTTGTGGTGTAGGTCGCAGATGCGGCTCAGATCTGTCATTGCTGTGGCTGTGGCATAGGCTGGCAGCTTACAGCTCCGATTCGCTCCCCTCGCCTGGGAACCTCCACGTGCCGAGGGTGTGGCCCTAAAAAGAAAAAAAAAAGAAAAGAAAAAAAAAGTGACCTGCAGCCAAGGCCCATATCCTCTCCCATCAAACCGTGATCCCCTAAGCCCTGGAGCATAGGTCACCTTCTGCTGGAGCCTCAAGACTGGGGGCCACCAGGATTATTGGGGCTGGGGCCTTTTTCTCCCTAAAACCCAACAGTAATCAAACAAAAGCAAAATCATTACCTTAATCTTTATATTGGGCAAAGATATCAGTTTTAAGTAACTCCATCCTTTAGCACTCTTAACCCAATGAATTCAGAAAAACTGAATTGTTTCATTACCTTCTAGTTGATTATAGTATCTCGATTAATCTGCTAGGGCTGCATAACAAAATACCGAAGACTGGGTGACTTACACAGTGCAAATTTATTATCTCACTGTTATGGAGGCTGGAAGTCTGAGATTAACATATAGGAGGGTTTGTTTCTTCTGAGGCCTCTCTCCTTGGCTTGTAGACAGCCTCTTCTCCCTGCCCTCTGTGAGTCTGTGTCCTAATCTCTTTTTATAAGAACAGCCACAGCAAATTGGATTAGGGCCCACCCTTATAGCTTCATTTTAATGTTATTTTTTTTTAAGGCCACACCCTTAGCATATGGAGGTTCCCAGGCTAGGGGTCGAATCAGAGCTATGGCTGCTGGCCTACACCACAGCCACAGCAACACCAGATGCAAACTACATCTGTGACCTACATCACAGCTCACGGCAACGCTGGATCCTTAACCCACTGAGCAAGGCCAGGGATCAAACCTGCATCCTCATGGATACTAGTCAGATTCGTTTCCGCTGAGCCACGATGGGAACTCCTTTTTCAGTTAACTCATAAAGTTTGTAACTCCAAACAGTCATTTTGAGGTACAGGGGCCTAGGACTTCAACATCTTTTAAGAAATGTCACAGCAACGTGTCAGTGTCACTCTCAGGACAGTTAGGACTATGAGGGCCTGTGGGGGCCCCAGCTTCATACACTGTCCCATTGTCTGGATCCCTCTGTGCCTTCAGCAGACCGGACCAGTGTCCACCAATCCACTTAGGGTGGCCAATGGGACCTACCTCATGGTGCCCACCCCCGAACAAACAGAAATGCTTCCAGTCTGGATACAGCCTCCCGAAATCCAGCCACCATGCCCCCACGGCTCGCACAAAGTGAAGAGTTTTATAATCAACCAAATTTTTAGTTTGGTTCATACTCATGAAGATCTAAAACTCTAAGCCAGATAATGTTCCTCCCACTTGCAAATACACCTCAAACACACCTGGCTTAGAGTGAGGCTGATTATGAGTTATTAACATAAAATTGAGTACTAGCTGTAATTAGGGGGCACTATAGAAAGCTGGCAAGATTCTGTCCCCTCATGCTGCCAAATTCTGAATGTTTTGCTTGCCTGTCTCCCTACTCATGGTGGTGCCCACTCGAATTTCTTTTCTTTTTTTTTTTTTTTTTAATTTTTAGGAGTTCCCGTCGTGGCTCAGTGGTTAACGAATCTGACTAGGAACCATGAGGTTGCGGGTTTGATCCCTGGCCTCACTCAGTGGGTTAAGGATCCAGCGTTGCTGTGGCTGTGGTGTAGGCCGGCGGCTATAGCTCCGATTGGACCCCTAGCCTGGAAACTTCCATATGCCATGAGTGCGGCCCTAGAAAAGGCAAAAAGACAAAATAATTAATTAATTAAAAAAATTTTAATATAGTTGATTTATGATGTTCTGTCAATTTCTGTTAACAGCTAAGTGAGCCAGTCATACGAATATATATAATTATGTATAATATATGTATAATGTGTATTCTTTCTCTCACATTATCCTCCGTCATTTTCCATCCCAAGTGATTGGATGTATAGTTTCCTGTGCTATACAGCAGGACCTCATTGCTTATCCACTCCAAATGCAATAGTTTGCATCTACTAACCCCAAACTCCCAGTCCATCCCACTCCCTCCCCTTCCCCCTTGGCAGCCACAGGTCTGTTTTCCATGCCATGAGTTTGTTTCTTTTCTATAGTCAGGTTCATCTGTGCCATATATTAGATTCCAGATATGTGATATCATGTGGTGTTTGTCTTTCTTTTTCTGACTTCCTTCAATTTAGTACGAGGGTCTCTAGGTCCATCCAAGGAATAATCTTAGACATCAGCATCATCCCAAACCTCTAGTTCCATCCACGCTGCTGCAAATGGCATTATTTTGTTCTTTTTATGGCCGAGTAGTATTCCATTGTGTATGTGTACCACACCCTTTTTTTTTCTTTTTAGGGCCACATGTGCAGCATATGGAAATCCCCAAGCTAGAAGTCGAATCAGAGCTGCAGCTGCCAGCTTTTGCTACAGCCACAGCAACACCAGATCCGAGCCACGCCTATGACCACATCTCTGTTGCCTTATTGATTTTCTGTCTAGAGGACCTGTCTGTTGATGTGAGTGTGGTGTTAAAGTCTCCTATTATTATTGTATTGCCATCAATTTCTCCTTTTATGTCTGTTAGTATTTGTTGTACATATTTGGGTGCTCCTATATTAGAGGAATATATATTGATGACTGTAATATTCCTTTTCTTGAATCAATCTTTTATCATTAAATAGTGTCCTTTGTGTTCCTTTATGGCCTTCGTTTTAAAGTCTATTTTGTGTGATATGAGTATTGCAACTCCTGCTTTCCTGTTTTTTCCATTCTCATGAAATAACTTCCTATCCCTTCACTTTCAATTTATATGTGTCCTTTGCCCTAAGCTGAATTCTCTTGGACAGCATATTGTAGGCTCTTGTTTTTCTGTCCAGTCTGCCCCTCTATGTCTTTTGACTGGAACATTCAGTCCATTGACATTTAAGGTAATTATTGATAAATATGTATTTATTTCCATTTAAACCTTATTTTTTCCAGTTGATTCTATGTTTCTCCTTTATTCCTTTCCTTTTTTTTTTTTTTTTTTTTTTTTTTTTTTTTTTTTTTTTTTTTTTTTTTTTTTTTTTTTTTTTTTTTTTTTTTTTTTGGTTGGATGATTTCCTTTTATTTTATGCTTGTGTCCTCTTCTCTTTAGTTTTTATGAATGCATTGTTTGGTTTTGATTTGTGGTTGTCCTGTTTTTCAAGTATCTTAACCCCTGCCTATATCTGCTTGCTTTAGCCCGATAATCATATAAGTGTAAACACATTCTAAAAAAAAAAAAAGAGAGAGAGAGAGTTTAGATTTTCTTACATTCCTTCCCCACAGTTTATGAATTTGATATCCTTTTTTCTACATCTTCTTGTTTATCCTTTTGACGTTCCTTGTGTTTATCATTGCTTTTAGAATAGGGATTTTTTTCTCTCTTTTAGATCTGTATATAGGTTTATTTAAGTGATTACTTTCCAGTTGTGATTTCCTCCACGCTATTTCTTCTTACTTCTTTTTTATTTAGAAGAGTCCTTTCAGTATTTCTTTTAGAATGGGTTTAGTATTGCTGTATTCTTTCAGTTTTTATTTGTTGGAGAAATTCTGTATTTCTCCTTCTATTTTAAATGATATTCTTCTTGGGGAGAGTATTCTAAGCTGCAAATTTTTTCCTTTTAGAACTTTGAATATATCTTGCCACCCTCTTCTGTCTTGTGGTGTTTCTGTATAGAAATCAGCTGGTAGCCTTAGAGGTGTTCCCTTATAATTAACGCTTTATTTTTCTCTTGCTGCCTTTAGGAACCTCTCTTTAACTGTTGCCATTTTTATTATAATATGCCTTGGCGCGGGTCTGTTTGGGTTTAACTTGTTTGGGGCCCTCTGTGCTTCCTGTATCTTGATATCTGTTTCCTTTAGACTTGTGAAGTTTTCAGCCATAATTTCTTCAAATATATTTTCAATTCCCTTTTCTTTTTCCTCCTTCTGGAATCCATATTATGCTTAGATTGGCCCCTTTTATATTATCCCATAGATCTTTTGTATTGCTTTAATGGTTTTTCATTTGGTTTTCTGTCTGCTGTAGTGATTGGGTGATTTACATTGTTTTATCTTCCAAGTTACTAATTTGTTCCTCTGCATTATTCATTCTGCTCTTCAGTGACTTTAACTCAGCTTGTATCTCTGCAAATGAGTTTTCTAATTTTTCTTGACTTCTTATATTTTCTAATTCCTTTCTAAAGTGATCTGCATTACTGTTCATATCTGCTCTTAATTCCTTCATATTTGCTCTTAATTCCTTCAGTATTTTCACTATCTCCTTTTTGAACTCAGCGTCTGTTAGACTTCAGAGGTCTCTTTCACTGTTTGCTCCTTCATGTGACTTCTCCTATTCTTTTAACTGGGAACGGTTCCTGAGCATCTTCATTTTTTTTTCTTATATTTTTCTTATTCTGTGAGTTTAGGAAAACAACCACTGCAGCCTTGGAGGACTATTTGTATGCAAGATAAAGGTTTTTGTAAAGGCTTATTATTATTATTTTTATTTTGGCATGTGGGCTGCTTTTGGTTTGGATGTTTTCTATCTCTCTCATCAGTGTGTGCACTGTTATCCCCTTGATAGTGTGCTGATGCTTGTGCTTCCGGAAAGATGTAGGAAATGGGCAGGGCTGGTAGCCAGTGCCTGTTGCTGGGCCCTTGACAGTGGCAAGGACCCATGGGAAGGTGGTGTGTCTTCCCCTAGTTGCTGGGCCCTGGGAAGTGGCAGCGACCCTCAGGCTGGTGTAGGTGGCACCTGCACGGGAAGGTTTTGGCAGTGACAGCAGCAGGGCACGCAGTTCTCAGGAGAGTGAGAGCAACAATGGATGGTGCTCAATTGCAGTGCCCTCCTCTGTGCTGATCTCTGAGGTCACTGGGGCCATACTTAGTGCCTGTTCACTGACCCCTAGTGATGGCAGACCATGCCCAACTCCAGAGCCTGAGATGACTGTGGTGTTTGCCCCCACCACCTGTTGACCACACAAGAGGTGCCCCATTATGCTTAGCTAGCACAAGAGGCAACTCGCTGTCCATAGCCCCACCCTCCGAGGGTCCACACTTGCAGAGAGAGAGATAGTCCTATGGCGGTCCATCCCTCCTCCTCTTGCCATCCATCCCTCCTCCTCTTGCCCTCCCCAACAATGGTGACTTACTTCCCCTGCACCCAGACCTCCTCCTAGTTTCCCTCAGCTGTGGAGCTCCTCTCCCCAGCCCTTGGTACACCACTCCCTAGCCCCTCAGTCTGTCCCCACACAGCCATCCCTAGTCCTCTCCCTGAACTAACCTCTGAGTCTCAGCGCCCAGCCCCCTTCCAAGCATCTCATGGTCTATAGGGGTCTCTCTCTGCCTTATCCTCCTCAGTCCAGCTGCTATACTTTTCCTGGAGACTTTGAAGCCCCTCCATCTGATCTCCCTGTCAATTAGGTGGCTTCCCAGGGTGTAGGTTCCTTTCCTCTTTCACATCTCCCTCTCAGGAGGGACAGTCCCATCCTGATTCACTTTTCTCTCTTTCTCACTCCCTCTCTCTTCCTTTTGTTCTCCCCAGTTATGTGGAGGGTTTCTTGCTCTTTTTGGAGGTTTAAGGTCTTCTGCCAGTGTTCAGTAGATGTTCTGTGCAAATCATTCTACATGTAGTTTTTTTTTTTTTAATGTATTTGTGGAAGAAGGTGATCACCGCATCTTACTCCCCTGCCATCTTGATCCCACCTCTCTCAAGTTTCTTTATGGCCCCAGCTCATCTTTCCAAGGTCCCAACTCTAATGTTCTGGGAGAACCCCACAGACCACAGGCCCACTCAGCCACATGTCAGGTGATCTTGCCATTGTCTACATGCACAGCCCAGAGAACTCAACAAAGAAGGAGACTATGTTTTCTTTTTCCAGCCATATTTCTCACATGCCCCTGCATGTCTCTGAATCTCCTTTTATTCCAGCTCTCCAAGGAGGCCTTTTCTCTTCAACCAATCTGAAGAACATTTTCTCTACCCTCCCTTCCAGGAGGTGATGACACACCATAGGTTTGTGGTTTCAGCAACATGCAGCATCATGCAGACATTGAGGCTACTGTTCTGGGCCAGACTATCCCAGAAAGTGGATTTCTCTCCTCCAGCTGGGGCCTAATGTCTCCTCAGGAAACATCTCTGGACCTCTGATGAATGATGATATGCTCAATGAAGCCCAGATTCCCCCTATAAAATCTGTCAGAGACCATTCTCAGCTTTGAGAATTTTAGGAAAATGCCAACCACAGAAGAGGCCCATTTATGGCTCTGCTGCACATCTGATTTCCACTGGGTTGAGTCTCCACATTCTTAAGAAACTGCCAGGAGATTAACTCAATAAGTAAACCAGGTTGGGCTGTTTGGCTCTGTCCAGCAAAGTTATGGAAAACGCCCAGTGAAAACTACAATTATGCTTTTGAAAAAATCACCTGAAATGTACTTGAACAACAGAAACATTGTTTTATTCTGCATCTCCTAGTTTGCGACAGTAAAACCACAATATCAAACGGAATAGCCTTTGTGTCCTCCAGGGTGACTGGTGTAGACCATACAATATTATTCAGCCATAAAAAAGGTTGAATGGAGTTCTGATCTATGCTACAGTGTGAATGGACTTTGAGAATGTGATGTGACGTGAAAAAAGCCAGACACAAAAGGGTAAATATAGTATGATTCCATTTATGTGAAATATTCAGATCAGGCAAATCCATAGAGACAGAAAGAAGATTATTCCTTGCCAGCAGCTGGAGAGAGGGGGAAATGAGAAGTCACTGTGAATGAGTATGGGGATTCCTTCTGGTGAGACACGAATGTTCTGGAATAAGATAGTGATAATTAATGAACAACTTTGTGAATGTACTAAGTACCACTGAGTTATACACTGTAAAATGGTGAAATTCATGGTATTTTAAATATAGAATTACCTACCTAAGATTAGAAGAGATAGCTACTATATATAAAATAGATAAGCAAGAAGGACCAAATGTATAGCACAGGGAACTACACTCAATATATTTTTTTTGTCTTTTTAGGGCCAATATATTTTTTTTTTGTCTTGGAAGGTCCCAGGCTAGGGATCTAATTAGAACTATAGCTGCAGCCTATACCAGAGCCACAGTAACACCAGATCCAAGCCACATCTGCAACCTATACCACAGCTCCTGGCAAAGACGGATCCTTAACCCACTGAGAGAGGCCAGGGATCAAACCCACATCCTCATGGATACTAGTCAGATTCATTACCACTGAGCCACAATGGGAACTCCTCAATATTTTTTAATAATTTGTAAGGAAAGGAATCTGAAAAAGAATGGCCACACACACATCTATATACATACATGTGTTAGAATCACTGTGCTGTACACCTGAAACTAACACATTTAACTCAATTATACGTCAATTAAAATAATAAATAAACAATTTAAAAAGAAATTAATCCACAGGCAAAAAAAAAAAAAAATAGACGTGATGAGGGGTTAGAGGGAGTTTCAGGCATTTGGTTGAAATTCTGTCTGTTACAAGAACATTTCAGCCCTTTTGTTCTTCTTCTAATAGCCTTGAGTCAAAAGCTAGCTACAGAATCAAACCCTAATCATCAAAAGCTGAAAATGTAATAGAACATTCTTAGTCTTTAAAAAAGTGAACATTGGAGCTCCCCTCGTGGCTCAGTGGTTAACGAACCCAACTATCATCCATGAGGACGCGGGTTCGATCCCTGACCTTGCCTCACTCAGGGTTAAGGATCTGGCATTGCCATGAGCTGTGGTGTAGGTCACAGATATGGCTCAGATCCCGCATTGCTGTGTCTCTGGTGTAGGCCGGTGGCTACAGCTCCAATTCGGCCCCTAACCTGGGAACCTCTGTATGCCAGTGTGGCCCAAAAAGACAAAAAAATAAAATGAATAAAATAAAATAAAATATGAAAAGGTGAACATCACAATATTTCACCACAGAGTGGCTGGACCTAAAACCTGCTTGCCCCTCCTGAAATATGTTATACTTGAGGATCTGCTGGTATCCAGAGTTGACAGGACTTGTACCAGGTGAAAAAACTCATATGTGGCAGAAATTCGACCCCCTTTACTCAGTATTAAATGCTAAAATTTCAAAGTTCTGTTGTGGCTCAGCAGTGACAAACCCAATTAGAATTCACGAGGACTCAGGTTCAATCCCTGGCCTCACTCAGTGAGTCGGGGAACCGGCATCGGATCTGGCTGTCGCTGTGGCTGAGGCTGGAGGCTGAGGCTCCAATTTGACCCTAGCCTGGGAACTTCCATATGCTGCAGGTGTGGCCCTGAAAAAGAGACAAAAAACAAAACCCTAAAATTTCCTCAAGAAAAAGCTATGATCTTTGATAAATGAATGAAGGACCTCAAAGTTGTTTCCTGCACTAGTTTTTCGTGACAAGTCTAGTGGCTGTCTTTTCTACCAGATTACAAGTTACTCCTCCGATAAACTATTTCAACAACTTTCATCCACCTGGAGAAACTTGACCCTTCTCCCCAAAGATGGCTTTCCTCTCGACTTCTTACCCTGATCGGCAGCTGCCCCTTCTCCACCCAGCAGGGACACCATGCTGACAAGTAAGGACACAGCCTTCCATGCTATGAGCAAGGGACCATTTCTCCAGAGTGGTGTGAACACCAGGAGTGGGGAAATGGTCTTCATTTGAATCTTATCTTCTGGACTGCCCACATCCCACCCGCGTCTTACTCACCTTGACCTGCTTGCCCTGTTCAAGGGCTTTGCTGTATCATTTAAAAACCAGATGTCCCATCAGAATAATCCATGTGATGTTTTGGCTCTCCCTCCCTTGGCTCTCCTTCCATTTGGTTTCCCTCCAGAGTTTATACCTGATCCTCTTTCCTTGTGTGTCATCTCATGTCACTACAACCACATGTCACTTCTGTGGTCAGGAGATTAGAAAAGATGGAAAGTGGACATTGGTTCATGTCCAGCTGGAAATTTTGGAATTGTAACATATGGCAGCTAAAATGAAAGGCTGAGAGGTCCTGGTCAACCCTTGAAATCAAGGACATCTGTGGTGGAGGTGGATGTGATCTCTGAAGTGCTAGTAGAGATCTATCTGTGCTGGATGAATGTTCCCCTGGTGGTGACCAACATCCAGGGCTGGAAAGGAGGGTGCATTTATTGTTCAGTGTTAGCCCTTCCTCCAGACCACACAACTGAGTTAGATGGAAAAATGTGCAGGGCAGAAACTGTTGTGAAAGAAATCCATCAGAATACCAAAGATGTCAACTGTCACCTTCGATGCCTTCCTCCCTACAGCCTCCCTCTCGGTGGCAATCCAGTCTTCTACTGGCACGCTTGAAATAAGACACTACCTCCTGCCCATCCTCAGGTCCCTCCAAAATCTAGTCTCATCGTCTTCCTTCCAAGAATTTATCTCTGCAGACTTCCACTCAAATACTCACCACTCGTTCTACACTCTGATAACCTTCGCCTGGTACCTACCACCATATACACTGAGCCAAGGGATTGTTTCATGAATTACAAATTATAGCTATCACACCTCACCACCATCATTTCCTCAGCCTAATTTAAAAAGGTATGTTCCTATCGTGGTTCAGCAAGAACTAATCCAAACAGTGTCCATGAGGTTGCAGATTCGATCCCCAACCTCATTCATTGGGTTTAAGGATCCGGTGTTGCCATGAGCTGTGGTGTAAGTTGCAGAAGAGGTTCAGATCCTGAATCGCTGTGGCTGTGCCTTAGGCCAGCAGCTATAGCTCCAATTTGAGCCCTGGCCTGGGAACTTCCATATGCTGCTGGTGTGACCCTAAAAAGCAAAAAAAAAAAAAAAAAAAAATTTAAATAAAATAAAATAAAAAGGTATATTTAAGTACATTATAAATTATTGCCCCCTAGAGGCACTCATAAGATGCCTCCATTCCTTTTCTCATGCTGTTCCATTCACCTAATGTCTTTCTCACCCCCTCTTTACCTGGTAAACTCCTATTTATACATCAAGACCCAGTTGAAATGTCTGTCCCTGCCAGATCTCTTTATGAGTCTGAAGCCTATAGACTCTACTCAGAATAATGTTTTTAAACACATAAAATGCAGAGGTCATACAGAAAACTAATTATGCTGAAATAGAGTTATCAAAATATTTCTACACTGATTAAATGTAACTATCTAAAAACTCACTAAATAAGGAGTTCCCGTCATGGTTCAGTGGTTAACGAATCTGACTAGCATCCATGAGGATATGGGTTCGATCGCTGTACTTGTTCAGTGGGTGAAGGATCCAGTGTTGCCGTGAGCTGTGATGTAGATATCAGACTCAGCTCAGATCTGGCATTGCTGTGGCTATAGCATAAGCCAGGAGCTACAGATCTGATTAGACCCCTAGCCTGGGAACCCCAAATGGCACGGGTGTGGCCCTAAAAAGCAAATAAATAAATAAATAAATAAATACTCACTAAATAAGACCTACTGGTGGGCCTAATGACTTTACAGTGATAAGTGTAAAAGCTATTTTGAGATCTGCTACACCTATAACTGGGGGGATCAACTCGTCCTGGTCCACCCCCATATTTCCCATTTAACACTGAAAATCCCATGTCCCAGGAGCCCCTGGCAAATGGGACCATTGGTCACCCTACCTGTAATGTGACCTGAAAACATCTGTGATGCTAGTGGGTTATAGTCACAGGTACAGCTAATGCTTCTGTACCTGCTGTCTGCATTCTTCATGGAGGAAGAGCTGCAAGTCAGGCAGAGGTTAATGGAAATAAGGATGTGATGGTTTTTCTCATCTAAGTTCATGTACCTTCCAAATTCTATCCACGGGCAACTCCCTTCCAGGTTAAGAACCCTTGCAACCAGCAGAAAAATTTAGGCTTAATCTCCTCTAACCATTACATTTTGTTCTTAGTCCTGCTATAACTTACCAAACTGTTGTTACTGTTTATTTAAACAACACAACAAAACTTCTACAGTGAGCACTTTTCCTACACAATGGTGGGGAAAATTAAAAGAAGTCTCCTGGTTGAAGCTTATGTGTCATCTGGGATTATAGGCAGTGACTATATTTAACAACTGATTCAGGTTGCTTGATTGCTTTCCCATTAGAGATCTTGCTTGCAGGGAAGCTCCATTTAATTGGTACCTCCTATAAGCCAGGGGAAAAAAATAATAATATCACAGGGGATCTTATCTCCAAGAGATTTGGAGATTGAGATAAAGAATAGAAGTACATGGAGTTCCCGGGAACTTCCATATGCTGCGGATGCAGCCCTTAAAAAAAATACACACACACACACACACACACACACACACACACACACACACACACGAGTTACGCAATTACATACATCCACTGTATGTGAGAAACTAAATTATTGGAGTGCAATGGGTTCCATTTGGGACCTTGAAAATTCATATACATAGCTGGGAATTGTAGAAATATGACACTGGTGATGAAAATTAAAGTTTAAAGGCATGATTTTCACTACAAGTAACTGTGGGATCAAAGATTCTAGAATGAGGAAACGGTGTTCTGCAACAGTCACTAGCAAACAGTGATTCCACAAACTGAATAAAAATGCTAATGAGCTCAAAAAAGAAAAGAAACGAATTTTCTTGTACAGAGGGGCCAGCAGGCAGCAGGTGCACAAGGAACAGTGGACAACTCTTGCACAGATGCATCTAAGTTGGTTTAACAACTCAGGCATATGGCTTTACAGCTTCTACTGAAGCTGGACAGACACTCATCCCATGAGCCAGCCTCTCAGCCCCTGAGCATCTGCCCAAAAGAAATGAGAGCTATGTTCACCAAGAGATATGCATACTAACTTCCAAAATGACTGCATTCAAAATATCTCCAAGCGAGTACCAATCCCAATGTCCATCAAGAGGTGAAAAGATAAATAAATTGTATTCTACTTATATAACCATATATTATATGGAAGTGAGAATTGAAAAATAACACCTCTAGGCAGCGACACTGATGAATCTCACAAACATAATGATAGAAAAAAAACCAAAAAAACAGCCATACTGCCTGATTTCATTCATATAGAATACAAGAGCATGTGAAACCAGCCTAGGCATAAGAGGTCAGGACAGTGGGTACCCTTTGGGTGGGTGAGTGGGGTGAGCATAAGGGTTTAGAATCTTCTGCTGGTTGCATTAGATCATTCAGTTTGTGGAAAAAAAATTGTTTTTTCCTTTTTGGCCGTACTTGCAGTATGTGGAAGTTCCCAGGCAAGGGATTGAACCCGTGCTAAAGCAGTGATCTGAGCCACAGCAGTGACAACACCAGAGCCTTAACCCACTGCGCCACAAGGGAACTTTGGGCAAGTGTAGTGAATCTTGCACCTATGAAATGTCACTTTTCCGTACACATGTTATGCAGCAATAAAGGCATTTCTTCAGAATGAGGAGTCTTCCATTCCCATCTGATGGGGGACCTTGTCCCTAAGGGGGTCCCTATCAAGAAGTGACTTCTCAAAAAAAAAAAAAGAAGTGACTTCTCGGGAGTTCCCGTCGTGGCGCAGCGGAAACGAACCCGACTAGGAACCATGAGGTTGTGGGTTAGATCCCTGGCCTCGCTCAGTGGGTTAAGGATCCTGCATTGTCGTGAGCTGTGGTGTAGGTCGCAGGCGCGGCTCAGATTCCACATTGCTGTGGCTGTGGTGTAGACTGGAGGCTGCAGCTCCGATTAGACCCCTAGCCTGGGAACCTCCATATGCCGCGAGTGTGGCCCTAAAAAGAAAATAAAAAGGAAGTGACTTCTCCCTGCAGTATCCAGTTTGACTAGATCCGAAGCTTGAGCACTACCTTCCCCACTGAACACGACCTGTTTTGGTGGTGCTCTGATCCTTCTCTGATCTTTCTCCCGGCTGAAGGCCAGCACAGACCCAGCCTCCGGCACCAAACTCTCCAGCCTTTGTTCGTTGCCTTCATAGCAGTGAACCTTCCATTAGTATTTCTGGCAGGCCAGTAATTAACATGTTCACACATGCCATGTGCTCAAAGCAGCTTTTAGACCTTAGCTCACTTCCCTTTATAAGGTTCGGGTAAAAGATTCATATTGAATCCTGAGCGATGTTTGATGAGTCCTCGGGGGTGGGGGGTGATAGCTCTTGCACAGATGTGAAAACTGATTCTCCGTGTGCATTTCATCTGCCCCAAAGATGCCCAATAAATGTGCCATTTGCTTTCTGAGACAAAGGGCAGCTTACATGACAGAGGAGGCTAGATTTTCTTCTGACACATGACACTGATGTCACTCGAGGCAGAGCCTGGCATGGTGGGGACGAGAACCAGCTCTTGCTTTCACACCTGCTCTCCCGGCAGCCTCCCCAGAGCCTCCTCTGAGAGTGCAGGCCTTGCCCTGACCCAAGGCAAGGCCGCTCTCACCTGTTCCAGATAACCTCTGGGAAAGGCTTTTCTCCTTTGGGACATTTTCCTGCACATGAGGGAGAGAAGACAAACCACAGCTTGAATGATCAAGTTAGTTATGTGCTTAAAACAAATCAGATCCATGGGAAAAGTGGTGGGAGGCTGAATGAGGAATTTCAACACGGGGGCCTCCTCTGGCATCCTCTGCCATTCTTACAACGTTCAGGTGGAAGTTTCTGCCCTTTCCCGGTCCAGTGCTTTCTGATCAACTTAAAACACAGCCTTCATGCTGTTAGCCCTTCTCCAAGTCTTCAGTGGCTCTCCACCTTCTCACTTACAAGCGCCCTATTCCACAAATATTTGGGGATGCCCAGGGTGCTCCCCGGAGTGCCCTGAGGAACCCTCCCACCCCTCACTCACCTCCTCCCCATGCCCCACCTCCTCACCTCCCTGCCCTGAATCAGTCCCTGCAGCTCGGCTCCAAACACTGTCTGCGGCTGAATGCGGAGAGCAGAGACTGCAGAAGAAACGGCCTTTCCATTCGTGCAGCATTTGCCGTCCAAGCACTTGCTGGCCCTGTGAGCTCAGACTGCTTTTCTAGACACTTGTCTGCCCCAGAGTTTCAACTACCACCCCAACAGGTCTTTAGCAGGCTGCCCTTAATTGTCTTTTTCTTTTCCTTTTTTTTTTTAAATAATTATACAACTGTTAAATAATTATAGCCTTGTTCAATTTCCTCTTGCTGGTTTTATCTGTCCTGATCTGCTGCGATTTGGAGTGTTGAGCCTGCCCTCTGGTTCACAGCCCACCTTGGCCACTTTGCTCTGGGTGCAGCTCTGATGACAACGTCCTCAACCAGGCCACTGATCAACAAGCGGGCAATGGAAGCTAGATATGTCTAGGCACTGTGCTAGATGCGGGCAAAGGGGTGCACATGAAACACAGTCCTTCAGGGTCTATGAGCTGAAGCGAACACGGGCACAGCAATGGAAAGCTCCAGATGACTGCTCGGCTACCTGCCAAGTGTGATGAGCACCCACATGAAGCGCCGCAACTGTGCTTGGAAAGCGGGAGCAAGCCACTGAGGAAGGTGTATTTAAGGTTTGCACAAGGTGGAGTTCCCGTCGGGGCTCAGTGGTTAACGAATCCGACTGGGAACCATGAGGTTGCAGGTTCGATCCCTGGCCTTGCTCAGTGGGTTAAGGATCCGGCGTTGCCGTGAGCTGTGGTGTAGGTTGCAGACGCGGCTCGGATCCTACGTTCCTGTGGCTGTGGCGAAGGCCGGCGGCTACAGCTCCTGTTAGACCCCTAGCAGTGGTCTTCTGGCCAGAGAGAGACCACCCAAGTGCTTGCCTCCTCCCCAGGGAGGATTAAGAAATCTCACCATGGAACAAACAAGTTACCGCTGTACACAATGTGGGTGAATAAGCAAGACAGATGCAAAAGTTTTTTTCTATAATTCTATCTTTTCTTTTTGTCTTTTTAGGGCCACACCCGCAGTATATGAAGGTTCCCAGGCTATGGGTCCAATCAGAGCTGTAGCCCCGGCCTGTATCAGAACCACAGCAACATGGGATCCAAGCCTCATCTGCAACCTACACAGCAGCTCATGGCAATGCTGGATCCTTAACCCACTGAGCGAGGCCAGGGATCGAACCCGCGTCTTCATGGATGCTAGTCGGGTTCGTAACAGCTAAGCCACAATGAGAACTCTTTTTTTTTTGTCTTTTTGCCTTATCTAATGCTGCACCTGAGGCATATGGAGGTTCCCAGGCTAGGGGGTCTAACAGGAGCTGTAGCCGCCGGCCTTCGCCACAGGCACAGCAACGCGGGATCCGAACCGCGTCTGCAACCTACACCACAGCTCATGGCAACACCGGATCCTCAACCCACTGAGCAAGGCCAGGTTTCGAACTCGCAACCTCACGGTTCCTAGTCGGATTCGTTAACCACTGAGCCATGACGGGAACTCCACAATGAGAATTCCTATAATTCTATTTAATGAAATGCAACAGCAGGCAAAACTCATCTACGGTGTAAGGAGCCAGCAGAACAAGGAAGGGGCAGTGACCCAAAGGGGAGACAGGAGACTCTGCGCTTTGTCATTTTCAACTTTTAAGCTGGGGACAGGTTACACGGGTGTGTTCAGTTTGTACGAGTACATAATGATGTATACGAAGGATATGCTCAGCTTTCTGTGTGTATAATACACCTGAATAAAAAGAAGAAAAATTGAGTCCCACTGTTTAGACAGCTACACCACTGCCTAATAAGTATTTTTTTTTTTTACAAAATACATTTCAGTGCTTTCCATTAGGCCATGAGCTACTTCACCTGCCGTATCCATCTCTATGCTTTCCCTTCCTTGGCATAATGTGGCCCAAGCGCATAACAGACACTTAACACATCTTCAAGAAGCCAAGATGCGATGGGTGATTCCTACACACTAACCTTCCCGGATACAGTTATTCTTCCATGGCATCTTCTACCTTAACAATCACTTTATTTATTTCTGTATGCTTTCCAAAAGGCCTAAGATCTAATCAAGTGAGGAATTAATATAACAGTGATTCATTTGTGCATTCCAGAACTGTCTTTCCCTGTTGCTTTTTTAAAATCCACACGAGTTTCTATTATCCCTGTTGGAGAGAAACACATCATAGTCCTTCACACCATGGAGCACCCAGTCCTGTGAAATCTGTCTCATTCTCCCAGTTTTCTCAAAGACGATCTACTTTCCATTATCTTCCTCATGTGACTGTCGATGGCAGAAAAACACAATTTGCTTAAACTTGGCCTCTCAGCTCATTTGAAGGAACGAATGTTCTCTCACTAATTCTTGGGCTGTTTGTTGATGTGTACAGGCAGGAGCTGGGTGCCAGGCAGGACTGGAGTAGTTCCACACTCTGCATCTGGTTCAACAGTTTTCTTGCTTTGTTTGCAGCTTCCAGAGCTCCTCCCATCTTCTCAAACATTTTCACAGCCTTCCACTCCTCTGTGCCTCTGAGAACAGCCTTTTGTTCACCGACCGGAGAAATCCGCAGCCTCATCGGCTCTAAGCCAACCTCCCACCACCCTCTGGGCAAAGTCTTCCTCTGAAAGGGAATAGAGAGAAGGGGAATGGAGGGGGCCTGGGGGCGGCAGGGTGATCGCACCAGATGGGGACAGGCAGGGTGGACAGTACACAGAGTTCAGAACAGGGCAACAGGCCCTCAGAGGCAGCACAGCCTCCTGGCTGGGTGACCTTGGGCCTCTCTGGGCCCTGAGACCTTACAGTGTGAAGGAGCTGGACTAGAGGGTTCTGAGTCTCTTCCAGCTCTAAACATCCTAACCCTTAATTATTACCCTAAGCATCTATTATGTTGAACAAACTCGTACTGACAGCTGTTTCTGGGTAGCAAAATATCCAGTCATTTTTCTCTCTCTCTTTTGCATTTGACAAATAGTTTATACTAAGTTTGTACTTGAGTGTATGCGTGTGTTCACAAAACCTGAATGTCTATGATTCTAAAAAGAAAACCGAAGAAGTTTTTTATTTGCTTGTTTAGAGAGGAACATTGAATTAATTTTAAAAGCAGACAGAGAAAAAGAAAGGCCCCTGTGGAGACTGTAAATCCATCTGGAGCGGAGGAAGCCCCGCAGGGACAGCCTTCGATTTGGGGTTTCCCACCTCCAGGGTGAAAAGCCTTTGTAAACTCTTTCTGGCGCCATCTGCTGATCACCCCAGAAGCAGTCACCTAAGGTGGCTGGGAAAAAAGCACTTTGAAGTGAATCTGGAGAACACTGACAGGGTCATAGTCGGGATAAAGATCACATCCTTTTTACAGGTACATCTCGCCCCAGTCTCACCTCCAGAATTCACTTTTGATTTGGCGTTGCAATAATGATTCTAACAGGGACATCCGTGTTAGTCTCTGTGCATTCTCGTGATAACCACACACACAGCCCCTCCCAGGGGGTTGGGCACCGCCAGAGAGCAAGGCACTCTGAGGAAACCCACTCTTCGGCCCCCAGCATCCTTGAACGATGTCTATTTCATCTTCCTCTGTCTCTGTCCTCTAGATTTCTATAAATCTTCAACTTACTGGCCTTTGGAATAATGCATTGGTTCAAACATTCCCACGTGGCCCCAGCAACGGAGAGTGTTGGCGAGTCCTCTCATTTTGTCTTCCACCCAACACGAGCTCTGCTTTTCCATGGAAGCTACTTCCATGGAAGGGAAGTCTGGTTCATCACTTCCGGCTGTGCCTGTGGGTCACGTGGTCCAGCTGATTCCTCACCCTCTTCCCCACCTGGTCCTTCCCACAGGGGCTGCCCAGCAAAGACCCTTTTGCTTTGGAAGCTGGTCCTTAAGTGAGGGACAGCATTCATATCCAGCAAGGCTTGTTTAAAACACCCTCTTGTAGATATCCAAGGAGATGCATTTTCCTTTTAATACTTTTGATTTCAATCTAAAAGGCACCTCTCCACATATGTATTTTAAAAATAGCCCTAACTGGACTCCTTGGACAGTTGTAGCCACTCACCCTTTGAGCTGTGATGCTGTGATGGAATAAGAAGTAAGTATTTAATCCTCATCCTCAGTTCTTGGCACAGACCTTCTAAAGCCTTATTACGTCTTGAGTGATATGGGTGAAATGAGCGTCTTTTGTGACAATATTTGGTTCGTCCCCAGTTCCTGGTATGGGGTTCAAAGAGCTTGCAGGTTGGTGAATTCACCCACATTTGGGGATAATTGGTCTTATTTATTTCTTTATACTTATATCTCTATTATTTATATCTTTCCAGACTTCATCAAATTCTTTGTGTGGTTTTTTTGTGTGAGAGTAACAAAAGCGCCCATCCTTCTCAAGACAAAGAAGCCCTCGGGAAGCCCTGATTGGTCCTGGCAGGGAGGGAAGGGCTCCCGTATTTGGAAAGCAGCAGGAATGCCCCTCCCCCTGCAGCTTCTACATAGTTGGGCAGGTCCAGGAGTGTGTGCAGGAAGACCCTGCACCAGCAGCTCCAGCGGTGCACCGTGCTCTAGGAAAGATCCCAAGGTACGTGGGGGGTAGAGTTTGCATGTGGATTCCATCTCTGTGCAGGGCTGTTCATTTCTAATCAGGCTGCAAGCCATGCACTGATTTCTTTAATCCTACCTCCTAGGATGGGTCTCAAGTCTGGGGATACTTGTGAGAGTATTCAAACATTGCATGAATCCATGTTTCGGTGCTACAATAAAATGCTGTTTTTGGGGTCAGCTGGTTGGGATTTTCTTTTGCTTTTAAGTCCTCTGAAGACTAATTTCTTTCTCAATATCTCTATTCACCCATAATTGATATCATTATTATTTAAGTTTTCTCTTACCAAGGAGTATGGGCTGATGACATGGGGCATGGCTTCTGATTAGGAGATCAATGAATTTTGCTTCATGCCTGGATCTGTTTGGAGAAAGCTCATCTGAGCTCACTGTGACTGGGGGGCAGGAGGGGCTGGGATTCTGGAAGCCTGGGTGCTCACCCTTGCCACCCTGGGGCAGTGACTAGGTGATGCCTGCAAGAGAAAGGAGGTCAGCAGAGGCCTTTGCAGAAGTCTAGAGGAGCCTGTGTGTGCACTTCGTTTGCATTTTGCTTCCTTTTCTACGTAAGAACTAGTGTCACACCGGAGTTAAACATTTTAACAGCGGTGTGCTCATCGCTTTTAGAAATACTGCAGGGAGGGTATGTCAGAGCCTAAGCCAGCTAACTTTCAACCTCCTCCAGCTCTGGCACCCGTGGACTCAGTTCCTCTCCATCCAGGAGACAGCCTAAGCTTGCTCTGCTATAGTAACTCTCCCTGTAGCCCCGATCCATAAGGACAAAGGTCCAGGTGCCGGAATGTCCCCAACACTTGACCTTGGGAGGTGGGTTTCCACAATAGCTATTGTAGTTTCAGGAACCAGATGTGACAAAGTACCGGACTGGGGGGACTGGGGGGGGGGGTATTTCCTGAGGTCAGCAGCAACCTTTCATGTGCCCTGGGCCACTTTGGCTTGCCAAACTCCCCCAGACCCTCCTGTCCTCCCTGAAATTCCTTACTGGCCCTGATGTGCACTCAGGTCAGGGGCTGTCGGGGCTGCCCTTCATACCTAGTGAGTAAAAGCACAAAATGAGCACCGTGCCCGCCAGCATCCCAGAAGGGTGGCAGGACATGGTGAGAGGGCACAGGGGAAGAGAATCAGATAGAGCTAGATTCAAATACACCACCCATTAATGTGTGGCCTTGGGCAAAGGACTTAACTTCTCTGAATCCCAGTACAACTTTTATAAAGCAGAGATAATAATGAACTTACGTCGTGTGAGAATTAAGTTAGACAATGTCAGCAGCTGGCAATAATAAGCGGTAGGTGCAATAATAAGCTAGTTGAGGGCAGGAGGAGGGGTCACACTGTCCCCAGGGATGAGATGGGAAAGGATGCCCATGCATAATCAAGTTGCCCATTGCAGCACCTTCCAACGTGTCAGAGAAAACCAAGATCATCCTCCTGAATGGACAGAATCCCAGGCAAAAGCAAGAAACTTGGTACTGGCTTTACCCTGTGCAGCCCAAAGCCTGGGAAGACACTTACAGGAAAACTGTAAAAGGTGCCAGGAGGGCATCCTGGCTTAAAATCGCTTTAAATCTTCTAGCTCTTTGTTAAAAATTTCTTGTAACTTCTCTGTGCTTCCATTCTTTTTCCTGCATCTGAGATCATCTTTACTATCATCACTCTGTAATCCTTTTTTTTTTTTTGTCTTTTTACCTTTTATCTAGGGCCGCACCCGCGGCATATGGAGGTTCCCAGGCTAGGGGTCTAACAGGAGCTGTAGTCACCGGCCTTCGCCACAGCCACAGCGACGCAGGATCCGAGCCGCATCTGCAGCCTACACCACAGCTCATGGCAACACTGGATCCTTAACCCACTGAGCAAGGCCAGGGATCGAACCCGCAACCTCGTGGTTCCTAGTCAGATTCGTTTCCGCTGCACCACGATGGGAACGCCTATACCCTAATTTAAAAAAAAAAAAGGAAAA
>PVHT021183554.1:424116-453261 GCA_004024745.2 Catagonus wagneri
AAAAAAAAAAAAGGAAAAAAAGAAAATTTCTTACACACTCTAATTTAAAAAAAAGGAAAAAAGAAAGAACATTTCTTACACACTGGAGGGGGCGGGCAGACTGGGAACCCCACTGGGGAGGTTAACAGCCCCAGGGCTTTTCCGTTGCAGGTCCTGACAGCATGAGGAAGCATCTGGGTGGATGGAGGTGGGCCATTGTCTGCGTCCTGCTCTTGAGCCAGCTCTCCGCAGTCAAGGCAAGAGGAATGAAGCACAGGATCAAGTGGAACCGGAAGGCCCTGCCAAGCATCTCCCAGGTCACGGAGGCCCACGCTGCGGAGATGCGCCCAGGGGCTTTCATCAAGCAAGGTCGAAAGCTGGATATTGACTTCGGGGCAGAGGGCAATAGGTACTACGAGGCCAACTATTGGCAGTTCCCTGACGGGATCCATTACAACGGCTGCTCCGAAGCCAACGTCACCAAGGAGAAGTTTGTCACCAGCTGCATCAACACCACCCTGGTGGCGAACCAGGAGGAACTGTCCCGAGAGAAACAGGACAACAAGCTTTACCAGCGGGTCCTGTGGCGTCTGATCAGAGAGCTGTGCTCCATCAAGCACTGTGATTTTTGGTTGGAAAGGGGAGCGGGACTTCGAGTCACTGTGGACCAGCCCGTGACGCTCTGCCTGCTGGTTTTCATTTGGTTAGTTGTGAAATGAGCTTGCAAGCAGCCGACAGCCACAGAGCAGAGAGGGTGAGCAAACAGGAGCGAGTTATCCCAGTCCCCCTCCCCCGGCCCCTGCCCCCACATGTTCTGAAGGTACCAAAGAGCCGTGATTCTTCAGCGCTTCAAAGAGCACTCGCCAGGTTTTCCCTCCGGTGCTTGCTTGTGTCTGATAAATGTGCCAGCACCAGTCCTCTCCAGGCGTTACCCGAGGGTGGCTTCTTCAGCACTGCATCCTCAGCTCCAGGCATCGTGCAATAAATGTTTGGTCAGCAGATAAAAGATGCGCCAGGGACTGTACCAGGCACTCCCCAACACTTCCCAACAACTGTTAGAGGTTAGGCATTACCCCCATTGTATAGATGAGGAAACTGAGGCTCAAGAGGTAAAGTAGTAGAGTAACTAGAAAGTGTCAGAGCCGTAATTCAACTCTGGCTCGTCTCTCTCCAGATTTTCCCACTTTGGGAAATTTGAAAAGAGCGATGTTGCTGGCCACTTATTTGACACCTTGCTACATGGAAGTTAATTATTTAATTAGTTTCAGTAAACGAAAATGTAATGAAGGTGTTAAACTAAAAGAGAAATGAAAACTGGACAAAGGCTCATATTTCCTTGTAAGGAATATTGCCATGCTAACTTCCAGAGTAGACTCCATCTACGGCCAGATGTGTCTGTGGCACGCAGATGTTTCCTCACAAGAATGACAAGTGTTTGCTATTCTCATCTCTGAAATAGTCCATGTAGTTAAGACACTATTTCTAAATGACATGTTTGCTTTCTAATATTCCCCCGACCTTGTGTGCATGCTTCAGGTCTATGCATACGAGCATCTTTTTTTTGTTTTGTTTTTTGGTCCTTTTGTCTTATCTAGGACCGCACTCGCAGCATATGGAGGTTCCCAGGCTAGGGGTCTAACAGGAGCTGTAGCCGCCGGCCTTCGCCACAGCCACAGCAACGCGGGATCCGAGCTGCATCTGCAACCTACACCACAGCTCATGGCAACGCCGGATCCTTAACCCACTGACCAAGGCCAGGGATCGAACCCGCAACCTCATGGTTCCTAGTCGGATTCGTTAACCACTGAGCCACGACAGGAACTCCCATACGAGCATCTTTAAAGATACTTCCTTTACACTGCCTCTAACCTTCCTTCCACACCGTCTCTAGTCATTCTTTTACTACCATTTTGGCGAGGAGCCATCATTTCTGTGAACCACTTGGAGCATCAAAAAACTGTTCCCTGACAGAAAGACTTAAAAAGAAGCTATGTCTTTAGGGGGACCAAATGAAGAATTCACGCATGCCTTCATCAAGAGCAGATACACTTCTTAAGTATTTACTTAGTATTAAACTGTATATATATATAACAAAATATGAATACAGTTTAAATAACAATAATGAATCTAGTGCTCTAAGTGCCCCCACAGGTCTTCTGGGGTTACTCCCAGAGATTCCAGCCCCCCCACCAGGAGCTGCTGAACCATATTTGGAGATAAAAGTTGCTGGATATTATCAATTGTCTGTAAGTGGGGGGGGTGCGTTGTCAGACAATTTATCCTATTTTAAAACATGAATGTTGATAGTGGCACCTCTTGTTCTGAACCTCCTCACCTCCTCAGCTATCAGTGTTCTTCTCAAAGATACATTTGGAAGGTTTTTAACATAGAAAGCAGGCGGAGGGCTGCTTGGCTCCGTGCAGCCCAGGGGAGCGCCTTCCCCGGGGACGAGGGGACCTGCCACCCGGCCCTGACAGTGCGCTGCTGGCGCTGCTCTCAGCCTTCGCAGTCCTGGTGAACTCTGGATCAGAGACTGAGACTGAAGTCACAGCACGTACAGGTTCTTACATGTGGCTTTTTTGTTTAATAATAGCAATAGCAATTAAAATAGAAAGAACAGCTACTTAGAGGCTGGTGTCGACATTTCAAGTCCCAGCTCTCCGGAATTTAATTGCCAGGGCACACAGCCACGTAAGCGAAATGACTTCATTGCTTATGTGAAAACACAGGCCATGAGGCAGTGCATTTCCTATCATTGCTGTCTTTTCTCATCTCATTGATAGTTCCAGACACCAGATTGAAGTGGGCATGTGTGAGCTGGTATCTAGAGATTCAAATGGAAAATGTATTTAGGGAGCCTTTAATTGAATCTGTTATGTGTTTGAACATCCTTGCTCACGTTTATGAGCTATGAGAGGAAGTCAAGTCTTTGTGAGTCTAGCTTCACTTTAGCAAAGGGTGGTCAGGTGCCTACTATTTGCAAGACGTCATGAGGGATTTTTTAAATTATTCTTGGTAGTCATTTTAGAGGTGCGTAATTTTGCCAACTATTGATTTCTTGCCCCTTCTGAACGTTCTTTTTTAAAATTTAAGTTTATTGTAAAAGTGGCACTAAGATTGCAACAGAAATCCAGAACAAAACATTGCCCACAGTCCCAGCCTCTGATGAAGTCAGTGTTCTCATTTTGCCTTAAAACCTCTTAGTCCGTACCATTTGCATATACACATGTACACAGTGGCAGTAATAATGTGAACTTCTGTATTCTAAATTTTTGCTCAACTTTGTACATTTTTCATTTTTCTCTGATTTGGGCTTCTTGCCTTCCCTTCTGCCTTCCCCAACCCACGCTCCTCCCTGCCTGAGATGTAACCTCTAAGCTTTCATGGTGCTCAGATATATGAGGGGTTTTTTTTGTTTGATTACTCCTTGAAAAAATACAGTAATCATACATCTTGCATTTATTCCTCTGCAACTGGCCTAACTTAATACTGCACCGTGACCCCCTCCCTAAAGCAGCAGCTAGATAGTTAGCTAACTTGTCCTTTTAGAGATGCTGTGTAATATTCTATATCCCAGAATAGACCCCTGGTTGATTTAATCATTTCCTCGCTGATGGACCTTCAGGTTGTTCTACAAACAATAAACATCCTTGTACATACAATTTTGTAATGTTACTTATATTTGTGGAGTGGATTTACACTTGCAGAATTTCTAAAACAAAGCTGTGTGTAACACCACAGCATAAGGAGGTTCCCAGGTTAGGGGTCGAATTAGAGCTGCAGCTGCTGGCCTACACCACAGCCACAGCAACACAGGATCTGAGCTGCATCTGCAACCTATGCTGAAGCTTGTGACAACATCAGATCTAACTCACTAAGTGAGGCCAGGGATTGAACCCACATCCTCACGGACCCTATGTCAGGTTCTTATCATGCTGAGCCACAACAGGAACTCTGTGTAATTTAAATTGTTCCGGACATGACTAGATTATGTCCCTGCATAGCTGGAGCAATTCGCATTCCACTTGCAGCATATGGCACTTAACTTGTAAGCGTTTCTATCTTTTAAGTATGAGCAACTACCATTCCACAAGTGGTGCTCAAACATCTTCTGTGTTTGCAGGCAACACACCTAAAGCTTCCCAAATAATTTCTGAGCCCTGGGACGGTTTGAAAAATCCTAAAGCTATTAGCAATTTCCATTCTACACCTGGTCCTTAGCCCAAAACATCTGGATGTGAAGCCTGGAAAGCAGGCAGAACAAGTGCAGGGCTCTGGCTCAGAGGTGGTGTGTTTGCACAAATCCACACTGTGCCACAGTCAGGGAAGACAGAGTGTGAGGTCTGGCTTTGGCTTGCTTACTTCTTTATTTATTTTTTATTTATTTTTTTTTTTTATGGCTTTTTCACCGCTGCACCCATGGCATATGGAAGTTCCCAGGCTAAGGGTCAAATCAGCACTACAGCTGCCGGCCTACGCCACAGCCACAGCAACGCCAGATCCGAGCTGTGTCTGTGACCTTCACCACAGCTCACAGGAACGCCAGATCCTTAACCCACCCAGCGAGGCCAGGGATCAAAGCCCACATCCTCATAGATCCTAGTAGGGTTCGTTGATCACTGAGCCAGGAAGGGAACTCCTGGCCTTTTTATTAATTTTTAGTAAAATAATCAACACATTCCAGCAAGAATGCTCTCTAGGTCCAAAAAATCAAAAGGAGCAGGAGTGGAGCGCGTAGTTTAAGCAGCCCACACTGCTCCTCCCTCCGGGCTGTCTGGGAGGGATGTTGATTGTCTAATCATCGTCTCCCTCAGCCCCGTGCCTGGCTTAGGATGTGACTGGCAATATTCAGAAACCCCACCCTCTGGTTCGTTCTTACAGTTATGTCCCAGCCAGTGGCCATGAGTTTGTCTTGAGCTGCCCACACTCTCTTCCTCAAGCTTTCTGATAACAGGTAACCAGCTTGGGCCAGGGGCATTGTGAGTCAGAGGCCCTGGCCTTACCATGCACCTTCAGTTTGGTCCCATCTGGCACGTGTACCTTTTCTTCACGTGCTCTAGGTGGCTGGACGGGCATCCCCTAAACTGTGCACGTGTTGCTGTGTGACACATTCTGGAGTCTGCCGGCGTCTCAGCTGAAATGCTGACACTGGGGCCAGTGTGCCCACATGTGGGCAGTTAGAACGCATGGGCGGACCACACGTGCCAGGCAAGCAATCAAGAGAACCTACCCAGACGTGGCATCGTGACAAGTTTCAGCTTCCCCTGATGAAGGCTCAAACACTGCCACATTGAAGAGCCGACCTCTGACAAGCCCAGCTCAGGCCAGCAGCTGTGCATTCGCGCTTTCTGCCCCCAGGGCCATGTAGTTGCTCACAGCGCAGGGGTGGTTCTTCTCTCATCCACAGTGCTGGGGGAAGACCCTGTGCCAGTTGGGTGCCCAACTTCCCTGGTGGGAGAGAGGCAGCCAAACCCCCCATGCCACTGGGAACAACAGACACCTGCAAAACGGGGATATTGTGCTATGTCTTGCAGGCATTACTAAGCCCACCCATCAAAAGCCTGCTCCAGAAAAACGGACTCAGCTCTTTCCCTTGAAAAATGAGAGTCTCCACCCAGGCCCGTGAGAGGCCTCAGACTGATATATGTCACCACTTCCAAAAGGATCTTCCTGGCGGCTACACCCAGCCCAGCGATGGCTCCTCCCTCAAAAGCTTATCCACTAATACCTAAGCATCACTGCATCCCCAAAAAGCTTCCCTCCAGTGGGTCTGAAATTCTTTTTCTTTTTCTTCTTCTTATGGCTGCACGTGTCACATTTGAAAATTCCAAGGCTACGGGTCAAATCAGAGTTGTGGCTGCTGGCCTACGCCACAGCCACAGCAACACAGGTTCCGAGCTAAGTCTGCAACCTACACCACAGCTCATGGCAACACTGGATCCTTAACCCACTGGGTGAGGCCAGGGACCAAACCCGCCTCCTCATGTATACTAGTTGGGTTCGTTACCTCTGAGCCACGACTGGAACTCCCAGTCTGAATTTCTAATGTCTCTATCTACCTTCCCCCCAGACTTCCCTTGGAATTTCCAAACCTTTTTGTGGGAAAGTATTGCCTTCTTGAACAAACACGGATTGTTTTAACTCCACTAGGCTTCATCTTCAATTGTAGGAGGAATTTGGCAGAAGGCCAGAAAGGAACTGGAGGAAGCTAGAAGAATTGGGGACCAAAGGACTTGATACAGCTGGTCTCCCTGGATGGATGGAGGTAGGCGAGGGTGGGAGGTTGGGGGTGGGGTAGGGAGCTAGGAGGAGAGCCTAGAAGAAGATCGTTGCCATCTGCCTCTACAAGGATTAAATCACTAGCCAATGCAGTTGCTGCCCTTCAACATGCCCCACAAGGAATTCAGGGTGGAGATCAGGGAAAAATTGTCAGAACAGGCCTTCAGACAGTTAGAAGATTCTGTGAGCCCAAATTCTTGTATCTTCTCATAGCCAGAAAAGCACTAAAATCATTGATGAAGACATCTGCTCCTTGCGACTAGCATCATCAAACTTCTGCCAAAATATGTGCCTGACTATAAGTACCCCCGCCCTTTAGCAAAATCACACATACACTGACGTCCCCCACCTCTTTGGAGCAGTTCCTCAGAGCCATCTGAGACCCTGTCTCCTGGGCTAGAATCTTCATGTTGCCCCCAGTAACGCTTAACTCACAACTCTCATGTTGGGCTTTTTTTTTCTTTTCTTTTCAGTTGACACCATCATGGAAAGAATTACTCACCCAGGCTCATCAGAGGTGGCGTCAGCACACAGCAGGGCTCTAGGCTCAGGAAACAAAGCTCAGTGCCAAGGAGAGAGATTTTCAAGGACTAAGCAGAGGGAAGGGTCCAGGGTAGGCTCCTGGCTAAGGGGGATCCGTATTAGTCATGTCTTTCTTGAATTTCCAAATCAAATTCAGTTTTCCCACTTTTTTCACTGGCCGGGTTTTTTGTTTGGTTTTGGGTTTGGCTGTGCCCACGGCATTCGGAAGTTTCCGGGCCAGGGATTGAACATGTGCCACAGCAGTGACCCAAGTCACAGTAGTGACAATGCTGGACCCTTACCTGTTGAGCCACCAGGGAAGTCCCTTTTTTTTTACCACCACACTCAAGGCACATGAAAGTTCCCAGGCTAGATGTCGAACCGGAGCCACAGCTGCCAGCGTACACCACAGCCACAGCCACACCAGATCCAAGCCTCGTCTGCTATCTGCACTGCAGCTTAGAATTTCCAAAGAGATTAGAGCAATGAGAAACATCTTTTGTTTTTGGTCTCTTGTCCTCATTTCCTGAAATTGCTTCCGAGCCATTAAGGTGAAACAGGTGTCTTGCTATTAATGACAAGCCTCCTTCCATCACTAACTGGATTTATGTTCATGTAATGACTTGGGAAACACCTAAGGATGGGGGACTGATTGCCAGGGGAACCAAGCTTGAATGACATCATGGAGTTCCTACTGTGTCAGTCCCCTCTGTGCTGGGACTGTCGTGGCAGGCAAGTAAGGCAATGTCCCTGCTGGTAGGAGTTTACTCTCTGGTGGCACAAGCACGTGTGCACAAACCACAGGGAAACTGATGCACCAGCTCTCTGGGGGTTCGGGGGAGCCCTGCCTCGTACTATTTACCAAGAGTGACGTGTTATTCTGTGCCCAGGTCTTAATTTATAAAGGTGACTAAGTGGCAACATGAGAGGTCAATGCCAAGGGTCACACAGTCCCCCTAGGAATGAGAGGCATGACTTGTCACCACTGCGGGGCCACAGAAAGAACACCAGACCACGGTCAGGAAGCAGAAGCAGGAGAGAGAGGAAAGCCAAGGTCAAAAGCATTTGTTGGGGTTTCCTTGGGAAGGGCAAGGCAGGGTAGAGTAAACAGTTTGGGATGGGCTAGCTTGAGTAACTTCAGTGGGCTTTGGGCTATAGTGGAGGTCTCTAGTTTTCTGGGACCCTGCCCTTTAAAGCGGGAGTGCGCTGGACTTCCCGTTGTGGCCCAGTCTTAACAAACCCAACTAGTATTCATAAGGATGCAGGTTTGATCCTTGGTGGTCTCGTTCAGCTGGTTTAGGACCCAGCGTTGCCATGAGCTCTGGTGTAGGTCACAGATGCAGCTCGGATCTGGCATTGCTGTGGCTGTGGCATAGGACGGCAGCTATAGCTCCAATTCGACCCCTAGCCTGGGAACTTCCATATGCTGAAAGTGCACCCCTAAAAGGCAAAAAAGAAAGAAATAAAGAAGAAAGAAAAAAAAAAGAAAAATTTGAAAATATGATTAATACACCTAGCTAGTCTCAAGTTACCAGCTGCAGAAACTGAAAGAGACCTGGACGGCCGTGTGTGACTGGCTTCAGCACAACTAATTTAACTGTTTTTGGATCACTTTTAAACATATCAATTCATTCCATAGGCAATTTTATATCCCTCTCATGTCAGAGCTGAAGTCATTTCAGGTTGCAGACTGCAGATGATTGCAGACTGCCCTCTAAATCTCTTTCCCTCCGTGCAGAGGGACACTCGTGGGCCTTAAACAGCCTAGACCAGAACAGAAGACAGACGGCCACCAGGGGGCCCCGCTGGAGTTCAGGCTGGTTAGCCATTCACCCTTACTGACTCTCTTACATGACTGGCCATCCCCTGGGCTCTGCAGACACCACAGAAAATGACTCATTACTGTTTCCTTCCAGATCTTGGACGATGGTGACCAAGTAGTGCAGGAAAGTGCTGTGCTACACTTGAGCGCTGGCCAGAAAGTTTTCCAGAGAGGGCAAATCTGAAAGAATGAATGGGGGTACCCAGGTGGAGACAATAGGAAAGAGTATTATTACAAACACAAAAACAAAAGCACTGCAATACTTTCAAGGGGCTGAAGTTTTTCAGTCCAACACTGTGCACAAAAATAAACTCAAAATGACTTAAAGCCTTAAACGTAAGACAAGACACCATCAAACTCCTAGAAGAGAATATAGGAAAACATTCTCTGACATCACCTTTACAAATGTTTTCTTAGGTCAGTCTCCCAAGACAACAGAAATAAAAGCAAAAATAAACCAAGGGAACTAATCAAACTGACAAGCTTTTGCACAGCAAAGGGAACCATAAAAAAAAAAACAAACAGACAACTTACAGAATGGGAGGAAATAGTTTCAAATGAGGCAACTGACAAGGACTTAATCTCTAAAATACACAAAAAACTTATACAACTCAACAGCATACAAAAACCAACAGCCCAAATGAAAAATGGGCAAAAGACCTGAATGGACATTTCTTCAAAGATCTACAGATGGCCAAGAAGCACAGGAACAAAGGCTCAACATCACTGATTATTAGAGAAATGCAAATCAAAACTACCATGAGGTACCACCTCACACCAGTCAGAATGGCCATCATTAACAAGTCCACAAATAACAAATGCTGGAGAGGGTGTAGAGAAAATGGAACCCTCCTGCTCTGTTGGTGGGAATGTAAACTGGTACAACCACTATGGAAAACAGTATGGAGGTACCTCAGAAAACTAAGAAAACTACCATATGACCCAGCAATCCCACTCTTGGGCATATATCCAGACAAAACTTTCCTTGAAAAAGACACATGCACCTGTATGTTCATTGCGGCACTATTCACAATAGCCAAGACATGGAAACAGCCTAAATGGCCATTGACAGATGAATGGATTAAGAAGATGTGGTATATATACACAATGGAATAATACTCAGCCATAAAAAGAACAAAATAATGCCATTTGCAGCAACATGGATGGAGCTAGAGACTCATACTATGCAAAGTAACTCAGAAAAGGAAAGACAAATACCATATGATATCACTTATATCTGAAATCTAATATACTGCACAAATGAATTTTTCCACAGAAGAGAAATTCATGGACTTGGAGAACAGACTTGTGGTTGCCAAAGGGGGAGAGGGAGGGGATGGGAGACTGGGACTCTGGGGTTAATAGATGCAAACAATTGCCTTTGGAATGGATAAGCAATGAGATCCTGCTGTATAGCACAGGGAACTGTATGTAGTCACTTGTGATGGAGTGTGATGGAGGATAAAGTGAGAAAAGAATGTATGTGTGTGAGAGAGAGAGAGAGAGACTGGATCACTTTTCTGTACAACAGAAAACTGACAGAACTTTGTAAACCAACTCTAATGGAAAAACAAAAATCATTAAAAAAATGAAGTTGTTTGGTCTGTCCTGGACATGAGGGCACATGGCACAGAGCGATGCCATGAAACCAGAGAAAGAGAAGGGCAAGACTCTTAGAGGGCAACACTTCTAAAGCTTTAGTGGGGGTCTTGGTGAAATGCAGATTCTGCTTCAGTGAGTTGGGGTGGGCTCAAGATTCTGCCTCTGTAATAGCTCCCAGGTGATACAACAGTGCTGGTCCACGGACCACGCTTTAAGGAGAGTGTGGCTAAGCGGGGAGCACTTCAAGATGTTAGGAATACTGTATCAGCCTTGCATTTAGAAAGATGGCTCTAGTTGCAGGGTGGGAGTGGGCTGCAGGCAGCCAGACCTGCAGGAGAAATCCAGGAAAGGAAGAAGGCTATGTCTGGCACATGATGAGTTTGGGATGCTCCATTTGGACCCTGCCTATCCTCCCTTGTCCTTGCTGACTGCCTCACGTGTTTCTCCTCTCAAGGGGGGACACAAGAGCCCCCAGAGATGCTCTTACTCCAGGGCATTTTCTCATGTTTCTGGGATGCAGCCTGAGGAGGTCACTCAGCTTTACAAATTCTGCCAAATTTGCACTTAACGTCACTCAGTCCTATTATACAACAGAATCATTTCATTTAGGAGCAGAATTTATTTAACTAGTTAATTAATGGCAGTCCTCATGTATTCAATATCTAAATGGTAATCTTTCATGCTTCCTAATTAAACTTTACTGAATTTTATGGAGGAAACGTCTGTTATAATGAGATTTCCCAAAATCTTAGAATATCTTGATTTGAAATATGCAGAGTTCACAATGATGAGGAAACATCAGAGGCTTAAAGGAACCAGGGGGCTACTATGGGAGCTTAAAGGAGAGTCAATTAGCTGCTCATGGGGAAATTAGAGGTGAGACGTGGGCAGAGTCTAAGAGAAAGTGAGAGAATGGGGTACAGAAAGAACATGCCCATAAGAGGAAATAACGTGCCCCAAAGTTTAAAGGGTTAGAAAGAGGAGACAAGTGTGAACATCACACATGGTCTGGTATAACTCTAAAAGAGACTGTGATTTTTGTAGTGGATAAGCAATGAGATTTTGCTGTATAGACCCAGGAACTATATCTGATCATTTGTGATAGAACATGATGGAGGATAATGTGAAAAGATAATGTATGAGATGGGATTAAGATGGTGGGAAAGAAGGACTGGAACTCAACTTCTCTCATAAAAACAAAAAATTACAACCAAATGTGGAGCAACCTTCAACCAAATGGACTGGGAACTTTCAAAAAGATATCCCACCCCAGAAGACAAAGAAGAGGCCATATCAAGAGGTAGGAGAGGTGATAACACAATATAAGCAACCCCATACTTCCTGGGCGGGAAGCCCACAGACTGGAAAGTAACTGTATCACAGAGACTCACCTACACGAGTGAGCGATCTAAGCCCCATGTCAAGTCCCCACAGCTGGGGATCTGGCATTGGGAGAATGAGACCCCAGAGTATCTGGCATTGAAGGCCAGTGGAGTTTGTGTGCAGGAGCTGCATGGGACTGGGGGAAGTGGAGGCCCCATTCTAGAAAGGTGCACACACTTTCTGTGCACTGGGTCCCAGGGCAAAGCAGAGATTCCATAGGAATCTGGGTCAGACCTGACTGCAGTTCTTAGAGGATCTCCTGGGAAAATAGGGGGTGATTGTGCCTTGTTGTAGGGGAAGGACATTGAAGGCAAAGCTCTTGGGAATATTCTGGAGGTGGCCATTTTGGGGAAATCTGGCCCTCCCGTCAGCACTGAGAAGCTCCAGGCCAAACAATAATCCAGGTGGGATCTCAGCCCCACCCATCAGTAAATTTAGCCTGCCTAAAGAGTCCACAGGCACACAACTAGCTCTAATCTTCTCCAGAGACAAAGCCCCACCCACCAGAGGAATAGGCATCAGCCCCACCTACCAATGGGCAGGCACAGTGCCTCCCATCAGGAAGTCTACAGCAAGCCCCCAGACCAACTTCAGCCACAAGGGAGGCAGACCTCAGAAGTAAGAGAGGCTACAACTCTACTGTCTGCAAAAAGGACACCACACCAAAAACCTATAAAAATGAAGAGGCGGAGAACTCTAACTCAGATAAGGGAGGAAGAAAAACCCACAGAAAAACAGCTAAGTGATCTGGAGATTATCAGCCTCCAGGAAAAAGACTTTAGACTGATGATGCTGAAGATGATGCAAGATATTGGAAATAAACTGGAAGCAAATATTGATAACTTACAGAAGCACTGAGCAAAGAAATACACGATTTAAAACTTAAGTAAGCAGAGGTGAAAAATACAATAACAAATAAAAAATTCATTAGAAGCAACCAAGAGCAGAATGCAGGAGGCAGAAGAACGAATAAGCAAGGTGGAGGACAGACTAATGGAAATCACTGATGCAGAACAGAAATGAGAAAGAAGATCGAGAAGAAACAAAGACAGTCGCAGAGAATTCTGGGACAATGTTAAACTCAACAACATCTGTATTTTAGGGGTGCTAGAAGGAGAAGAAAGAGAGAAAAGGACAGAAAAATATTCAAAGAGATAAGCCAAAAACTTCCCTAACATGGGAAAGGAACAACTCCCTCAAATCCAGGAAGCGCAATGAGTACCATATAAAATAAACCCAAGGAGGAACACCACAAGATGCATATTAATCTAAGTGACCAAAATTAGAGACAAGAGAAAATATTGGAAGCAGCTAGGGAAAAGAAACAAATAACATACAAGGGAACCCTGATAAGGTTATCAGCAGATTTTTCAGCAGAAACTCTGCAGGCCAGAAGGGAGTGGCATGATATACTTAACATGATGAAAGGAAAAAAACCTCCAGCCAAGATTACTTTACCCAGCAAGGCTCTCATTCAGATTTGAAGGAGAAATCAAAAGCTTTACAGATAAGCAAAAGCTAAGAGAATTCAGCAACACTAAATCAGCTTTACAACAAATACTAAAGGAACTTCTCTAGGAAAAAAGAAAAGGCCTCAACCAGAAACAAAAATACCACAAATGACAAGGCTCACCAGTAAAGGCATATATACAGTAAAGACAGGAAATAATCCACCCACTATTATGCTACCAAAATCAGAAATCGTGAGAAGTGGAGGGTACAAATGCAGGACACTGGAAATGCACTTGCAATTAAGAGGCCATCAACTTAAAACAATTTCATACACATATATATAAATTCCTATATCAAAACTTCAGAGCAACTGCAAACGAAAAATCTGCAATTGATACACACACAAATAAGAAAAATCAACTCAAATACAACACTAAAGACAGTCATCAAACTGCAAGAGGAGAGAACACGAGAAGAAGGGAGAAAAAAGAGCAAGGAAAACAAACCAAAAAAAAAAATAAGCAAGAAAAAAAATACAATGGCAATAAGAACATACATATCAGTAATTACCTTAAATGCTGATGGACTAAATGCCCCAACCAAAAGACGCAGACTGGCTGAATGGATACAAAAACAAGATCCATGTATATGCTGTCTTCAAGAGACCCACTTCACTTCTAGGGACACATACAAACTGTAAATGAGAGGATGGAAGAAAACATTCCATGCAAATGGGACTCAAAAGAAAGTTGGAGTAGCAATACACATATCAGACAAAATAGACCGTAAAATAAAGAGTATTTTAAGAGATAAGGAAGGACATTACATAATGATCAAAGGATCAATCCAATAAGATGATACAACAATTTTAAATATTTATGTATCCAATGTCGGATCACCACAATATATAAGGCACCTGCTAACAACCTTAAAAAGAGGAACTGACAATAACATAAGAATAGTGGGGGACTTTAACACCCCACTTACAGCAATGGACAGATCACCCAGACAGAAAATCAATAAGGAAACACAGGCCCTGAATGAAGCATTAGATCAGATGGGCTTAATAGATATTTATAGGACATTCCTTCCAAAAGCAGCAGAATACACATTCTTCACAAGTGCACATGGAACATTCTCTAGGACTGACCACATCCTGGGCTACAAATCAAACCTCAGTAACTTTAAGAAAATTGAAATCATATCAAGTATCTTTTCCGGCCATTACACTATAAAACTGGAAATCAACAACAAGAAAAAAAACTGCAAAAAATAGAAACACATGGAGACTAAACAACACACTACTAAACAAACAATGGACCACTGAAGAAATCAAAGAGGAAATTAAAAAATACCTAGAAGCAAATGACAACAAAGATACGATACTCCAAAACCTATGGGCTGCAGCAAAAGCAGTTCTAAGAGGGAAGTTTATAGCAATACAAGCCTACCTCAGGAAACAAGAAAAAGCTCAAATAAACAACCTAACTTTACATCTAAAGCAGCTAGAGAGAGAAGAATAGACAAGACCTAAAGTTAGCAGAAGGAAAGAGACCATAAAAAGTCAGAGCAGAAATCAATAAAATAGAAACAAGGAAAACCATAGAAAAGATCAATGAAACTAAAAGCTGGTTCTTTGAAAAGATGAACAAAATCGATAAACCCTTAGCCAGACTTACCAAGAAAAAAAGAGAGAGGACTCAAATCAATAAAATTAGAAATGAAAAAGGAGAAGTTACAACAGACATCACAGAAATACAAAGGATCATAAGAGACTACTACATGCATCTATATGTCAATAAAAAAGAAAAACCAGAAGAAATGGAAAAATTCTTAGAAAAGTACAATCTTCCAAAACTAAACCAAGATGAAATACAAAAGCTGAACAGATCAATCACAAGTACTGAAATTGAAACTGTGATTAAAAAACTTCCAACAAACAAAAGTCCAGGACCAAGCATCAAAACCGTATGGTACTGGCACAACAACAGAAATATAGATCAGTGAAACAGGATAGAAAGCCCAGAATTAAACCCACACACCTACAGTCAACTAATCTATGACAAAAGAGGCAAGAATATACAATGGAGAAAAGACAGACTCTTCAATAAGTGGTGCTGGGAAAACTGGACAGCCACATGTAAAATAATGAAATTAGAACACTTCTTAACACCATACACAAAAATAAACTCAAAATGGATTAGAGGAAAACATAGGCCACTCTTCGACATAAACCACAGTGACATCTTTTCAGATCCACCTCCTAGAGTAATGACAACAAAAACAAAAAAAATGGGACAATTTAACTTAAAAGTTTCTGCACAGCAAAGGAAACCCTAAACAAAACAAAAAGACAGCTCACAGAATGGGAGAAAATATTTGCAAATGAAGCAACTGACAAGGGATTAATCTCCAGAATTTACAAACGCCTCCTGCAGCTCAATACCAAAAAAAAGAACTCCATCAAAAAATGGGCAGAAGATCTAAACAGACAGTTCTCCAAAGAAGACATACAGATGGCAAAAAAACACATGAAACGATGTTCAATATCACTAATTATTAGAGAAATGCATATCAAAACCACTATGACATACCACCTTACACTGGCCAGAATGGCCATCATCAAAAAGTCTACAAACAATAAGTGCTGTAGAGGGTGTGGAGAAAAGGGAGCCCTATTTTATTGTTGGTGGGAATGTAAGTTAATACAACCACTGTGGAAAACAGTATGGAGATTCCTCAGAAAACTAAAAATATAATTACTGTTTAATCCAGCAATCCCACTCCTGGGCATCTATCCAGAGAAAACCATGACTCAGAAAGACTCATGTACTCCAGTGTTCATTGCAGCACTCTATGCAATAGCCAAGACATGGAAACAACCTAAATGTCCATCGACAGAGAAGTGGATAAAGAAGATGTGGTATATATACACAATGGAATATTACTCAGCCATGGAAAGAAAAGAAATAATGGCATTTTCAGCAACATGGATGGACCTAGAAATTATCATGCTAAATGAAGTCAGTCAGATGATGAGACACCAACATCAAATGCTATCCCTTACATGTGGAATCTAAAAAAAGGACACAATGAACTTCTTTGCAGAACAGATCCTGACTCACAGGCTTGGAGAAACTTATGGTTTCCAAATGAGACAGGTTGAGGGGCGGGGGGGATGCACTGGGGGTTTGGGATGGAAATGCTATAAAATTTGGTTGTGATGATCATTGTACAACTATAGATGTAATAAAATTCACTGAGTAATTTTTAAAAATATTCACTCTGTAAAACAAAACAAACAAAAAAAGATTGCATATGTATGTATAACTGGGTCACTTTGCTGTACCGCAGAAATTGACAACATTATAAATCAACCATAATAAAAAAATAAAATAAAAGAGACTGTGCTTAGGGAAGTGGCTAGAAATAAAACAGGATGATGACCAGATAACAGAACACAGTGAACCTTGTGTGCCAGCCAAACAGGAAGGCAGCTAGGCTGCCAGGCCATCGGAATCACTCTACTGGCCCCCCTGTTAGGAGGCAAATATTTACGGAGCTATTCCTGTGTGTTGGGCATCTGGCCAGGCTTTGGGGGTACAGTGATGGAGACCACACTTAAGGAGCTTAGAGTAGGTCAGTACTGGAGACAGACTTACACAATGACTATTAATTAATTTCACCTAGGATGAAAGCCATGCATGTGTAAAGGGGATCGACTATAAAAGAGGCTTGACTGTGCTGAGACCTGCAGATTAAGCGAAAATAAGGCACATTCAAATCCATTCCTAGTTTCCTACCTTGCTGGTGGGAGTGAAAAAAAGCAACTCAATCACTTTAAAAGACCATTGAGCAGTTTCTAACAATTCGTCATAGGGCCCAGCAATTCCACTTCTAGGTATATATACACTAGAGAAACGAAAACATACGTGCTTCAAAACACATATTTCTAGTGTTCGTGGCAGCTCTTCAGAATAGCCCAGATCTGGAGAAAATGTAATTATCCATCAACAGGTGAATGGATAACCACATAAAAACTAGCGCAATCATTGTGGGGGTGGGGTGAGGACGATCTTGCTGTTTAACAGCAGAACATACATCTAAGCTCTGAAAGATAAGACTATGATGAGATGAGCTTCAACTTCTAATTATAGAGAACTTTCGGGGAACGGGTGTTTTATCAGCTCGTCTCGAGTGAATGTTAAAGGTAATGAAGATAACAGCTATTAGATCCAGTCTCCTGCCTCCAATACACAGCCCAGATTTGCAAGGGCAAGGGCCTGGGGGTGGGGGCCAGATGTGCTATAGACCGAATGAATGTGTCCCCTCAAAATTCATACGTCAAAATCTTAACTTCTGAGCTGATAATATTAAGAAATGGAAACTTTGAGAGGTGATTAGGTCATGAGGGCTTCACCCTCATAAAAGACCCCTGGGAACTTCCTCCTTTCTTCCGCCGCATGAGGACAACAGAGAGTGGACAGCCCTCTGGGAACCGGGAATTGCTTGAGAAGCAGGAATTGTTTAAGAACCAGGCAACAAATCTGCTGGTGGCTTTATCCCGGATTTCTCAGACTCCATTACTTTGAGAAATAAATTTCTTGTTATTTATAAGCCACCCAGTCTACGGTACTTTGTTGCAGCAGCCCCTAACTAACTAAGATAAGAGGCAACAGAATCTCTGGGCTTGCAGGGGAATGTTAGTCTGCTCTGCAGTTCCTCGGTCAACAAAGATTCTCTGCCTGTGGTCTCAGGGTTCCTGGGTTTGAGATGCTTGTTCTGATGGCTTCTACATGAGACCACCCATCTACACTAGGCCCTGGAATCTTTCCCAGTCGCACTGCACCCATGTACTCTATCACTGACTTCAGTGAATCTGCAAAGAGCTCCTGTATCCCATTGAAAAGTCCTTTACACCTCTTTATGGGTCCCACCTCACTAATTTATTTTGATGACATTGCTTTTTTATTCCATATTTTCCCAAGCTGAATGTGGATTCCCCGTGGATAAGAGTTGGAATCTCTGCCTCTTTTGTGTCCCACACAGCACCTAGTGCAGATCTGAGTGCATCACTCCAATGCATGTACGAGTGAATGAATGAATCATACCTACTTTCGCACCTGTGGAAGCCCATTTCCTCCTTCCTCCTACTCCTACGCCCACTTAGGAGAGTCTGTCATGTCCTAAAAGCACTCCTCGTTCTCCAAGCTCACCTTCCACAACTCAAACACACGCTTTACAAGCACGCTGTATTGCCCAGCCCTCTCAGTCCTGCCCCTCCCCTCTGTCTGCGTCATAGCAACAATATATGGGCTCAAAGTGACCTGGGATGAATTTCTTTGCCTTCCTACTCATACAAAGCCCAATAACTCCTGAGTTTACCTGCACCGTACAAAAGCAAAATACAAAATTGCTGAAAAGAGATGTGGCAGGTTTTTGAGAACATCTTTCAGATATATCAGAAACATTCTGCGTTGTAAACATTTGTGATTCTTCAAGGAAAGCAGAATGAAATGATCTCTAGACTCTGTGCTGGATCCACTGCTCTTTGCTTTTGAGAGTCCTTCAAATCTATTCAAAACCCTCTAAGGGCATTCTGTCTTGCACAGAAGAAGGTCATGGCACCTCAATAAAGTACAGGAGGTCTTTCCTGACCCGGTTCTGCCTTGTTCTCCAAGCTCACCTTCCACAACCCAAACACATGCTTTACAAGCACGCTGTATTGCCCAACCCTGCCAGGCCTGCCCCTCCCCTCTGCAGAACTGCTACTCGCACTTCAGAGCAATCTCAGACCAGACCTCCTGCGCTAAGATTCTAGGTGAGGGAGTTCCCATTGTGGCACAGTGGTAATGAACACTCCTAGTATCCATGAGGATGTAGATTTGATCCCTGGCCTCGCTCAGTGGGTTAAGGGTCTGGCGTTGCTGTGAGCTGTGGTGTAGGTCGCAGATGCAGCTCAGATCCTGCATTTCTGTGGCTGCAGTGTAGGCTGGCAGCTGCAGCTCTGATTCGACCCCTAGCCACAGGTGTGACCCTGAAAAAGGAAAAAGAAAAAAAAAGATTCTAGGTGAGATAACTACCTTCCTTGGCACTTTGTGATGCAGTTATTTATTTACATGAGTGTCACTCACAGTGAATTGTGAGCAACTCCAAACTCAATGACAAGTTTTTTGTTTTGTTTTTACGGCTGCACCTGCAGCATATGGAAGTTCCCGGGCCAGAGGTCAAACTGGAGCTGCAGCTGAGGTCTACATCACAGCCACAGCAATGCCCAATCCTTAACCCACTGAGTGAGGGCAGGGATTGAACTCACATCCATCCTCACAGAGACAACATCGGGTGCTTACTATGAAAGTTTTGATCAAGTTGCAGTCCCTTACACAGCTGTTGCTCCCATCTTGTCAGACTACCTGCAGGGACTAGAACCCCTGTGATGGAATCCTCAGTGCCTCTCTACCTGCCTGATTGCTGAATTTCACTGCCCCTGAATCTCTTTTCTTCCCCTAGGATCCTATTTCTTTGTCTTGAAAGCACCAGAACTTTGATATGCTCTAAAAACGTTGCAGGCCCAGGTTCCTCTGCTCCTGTTCGAACCCACCTCCCAAGTCAGGCTTTTCTTGGTGGGAGGGTCTCAGCCAAATCCAACTCCCTGTAGCTCAACACTGGCTTTGAGGTTCTCCTTGCCTCCCAGGAGCCACCCTATGGCATTCTATTAAGTCTTTCTAGGGCCACAGGAGAGAGCAATGTTCTGAATCAGCCAGCAGAGGGCAGTGCAGAAAACACAAACTAGGCCCTTTTTTTTTTTTTTTTTTGACTTAATGGGTTTTATTTCAATTATACGTGTACATAAATCATCACAAGTCAATTTGATAGATTTTGTATCCCAAACCCACAGTGCTCCCTGACCGTTTTCTATTCCTGACTTAAAGTAGATGACGAGCCATTTCTCAGGTCCCATGTCCAGACGGATTCTCCTCTTATCAATTATTTCTATTAAATTAGAAAATCCTCATTCACTTCTGGGATTGTTTGGAAAGGCAACAAGCCCCGGGTATTTGAACCAAATGAGGGCCAGAAATTACAGAACTTTCCGTGTCATTAGATCTCAGTCAAAAATATCTTTTTTTTTTTTTTTTGCCTGTCATATGCAAATGTGCTTTTTTTTTTTTTTTTTTTTTTTTTTGGTCACACCCACAGCATGTGGACGTTCCTGGGTTCAAATCCTAGCCACAGCAATAACCAAGCCACTGCAGTGACGTTAGATCCTTAACTTGCTGCGCCATAAGGGAAGTCTGCAAAAGTATTTTTTTTTTCAGCTTTATGGAGGTATAATTGATATATAAAATTGTAAGCTACTTAAAGGGTACATAGTAGTGACTTGATATTTGGATTTGTTGTGAAAGGATTCCCCTCATCTAGCTGATTAACACAATTTTCTTTCTTTCTTTTTCTTTCTTTCTTTCTTTCTTTCTTTCTTTGTTGGTGAGAACTCAAATGTTCTACTCTCTTAGTAAATTTCTATTGTAAAATACAGTGTTATCAGCTATGGTCACCATATATTAGATCCTCAGACTTATTCATCCTACAACTAAAAGTTTTTTCCCTTTAACCAAACTCTCCCTAGGTCACCCACTGCTCAGCCCAAGAAACAAACAGGTTTCCAATCCTCTCTGATGCCTTGAGTTCTGGAAAACGGTTCTTCTTATTCTGTTGGACTTGTCTTTTAAATACACTTTTAAATGCACCATAGATTTTTTTTTCTCTGATGATGAATAAAAAGAATTATCTAATGTTGGGGAAAGAGTCAAATCCACCACATTTAACTATTTGAGCCACAGTAAAGATTTCTTAAGAAATCCTATGAGCAGAGTTCCCACCGTGGTGCAGCAGGTTAAGGATTCAGTGTTGCTACAGCTGTGGTGTAGGTTGAAGCCTCGACTTGGATTCGACATCCGGACCAGCTGTGGGTGCAGCTGTGGGTGCAGCTGAAAAGAAAAAAGAAGAAGAAGAAGGAGAAGAAGAAGAAGAAGAAGAAGAAGAAGAAGAAGAAGAAGAAGAAGAAGAAGAAGAAGAAGAAGAAGAAGAAGAAGGAGAAATCCTGTTATCAAATCCAGAGAATTTAAGATCACTTAAAATCTTAGTTTGGCTCTAATGCCATAACTTCAAGCTATTTCAGCTACTGAACGTGTTGCTGAGATCGCGTAAGCAGGCCACACCAAAGCATATACATATGTTTTTTATTGCATTATCAGTACCATAAAGAAATATTTCTATCTCATCCTTCATTTCAAAACATAGATGAGGATTTTCTTCTTGATACATGTGCAATACCTTGGTCTTGGGGACCTAAGGTACAAGCTTACTGATACCTTTTATACTGCCTGGTCACATAGCTAAATTCAGGCGGTTAAATATGTAAACCAAATGCAAACCATCAGTCTCTACATTTTAAAGAAATCATGTGGACAGGCTAGTACAGGATGCCTTCAAGGGAGCTTTGGACTTTAAAAAGCACTTTGAAGATCACGAGCAAGAAGAGCTCCCATTGTGGCTCAGTGGAAATGAATCCAATTAGTATCCATGAGGATGGGTTTTCGATCCCTGGCTTTGCTCAGTGGGTCATAAGGATCCCGTGTCACTGTGGCTGTGGTGTAGGCTGGCAACTGCAGCTCTGATTCGACCCTTAGCCTGGGAACTTCCATATGCCTCACCAAAAGCAAAATAATAAAATAAAATAAAATAACCAACAAGAATAAATCCATAGGTTGGCCAAGGGTGCTTACCAGACTTCCAAACAGCCCTGAAGTTAAGCACAGAACCTCCACTGACAAATGCAAGTTAACCCCATGCTTGCTTAGTTACCAAGGCCTGCTCCATAATATACGTTGTGTCCTTTAGTTGATAAAGTTGTTTCCTATGGAGGATGTGGGTTAACAATTCCAATATGTGTACACTGGAACTGAGCAATGAATTAAAAGCATGGTGCCAAGGAGTTCCTGTCGTGGCACAGCAGAAACGAATCTGACTAGGAACCATGAGGTTGCGGGTTCGATCCCTGGCCTTGCTCAGTGGGCTAAGGATCCGGCATTGCCATGAGCTGTGGTGTAGGTTGCAGATGCGGCTCGGATCCCACGTTGCTGTGGCTGTGGTGTAGGCCGGCAGCTGTAGCTCCGATTAGACCCCTAGCCTGGGAACCTCCACATGCCGCGGGTGCAGCCCTAAAATGACAAAAGACAAAAAAAAAAAGGATGGTGCCTGGCACTGTTGTAGATGCCAGGTCCCTTATTGTTGGAGTGGGAATTCACAGGGAAGTTAGGAAAGGAGGCTAGAATGATCCATGTGGTAATGCAGCAGAGTTGGAGACATCAGTGTGAATCGTGTTTAGCTTAATAGAGATACAGAAGTTTACATATAGAAACATGAACGCACTTATATTTCCTTGCCCTGCCAGCTAAGAGGGCCTAGAAAAACAAAACTCCAGCAGTAATAAACATACCTAATACCAAGACCTTGGTTTCTTTCTTTTTTTGCCTTTTCTAGGGCCGCACCCACAGCATATGGAGGTTCCCAGGCTAGGGGTCGAATCGGAGCTGTAGCTGCCAGCCTACGACACAGCCACAGCAACGCGGGATCCGAGCCGCCTATGCAACCTACACCACAGCTCACGGTAACGCTGGATCCTTAACCCACTGAGCAGGGCCAGGGATCGAACCCGCAACCTCATGGTTCTTAGTCGGATCCGTTAACCACTGAGCCACCACGGGAACTCCCAAGACCTTGGATTCTAATATCGTTTTCCAGTGAAAGGAACCAGGGTTCCTTGAAGAAATGAGTGATTCTAGGACTGGGGCGGAAATACATGGGAAGGGCCTGGAGCATCTTACTGCGCCAGGAAATAAGTACTTAAAAACACACATAAAACAAACAAACCCACATTTATGGAGCTACATCAAAGGGTCACAGGAGCATTGAAAGAGCTCCCAATAGCCAAGGTTGGAACAATCTGGGCAGCAAAATAAAATAGTACCAGATTATAACACATGGAAAATAGGGCGTTCCTGTCGTGGCTCAGTGGAAACAAATCTGGCTAGCGTCCCTGAGGATACAGGTTCCATCCCTTAACTCAGTGGGTTAAGGATCCGACATTGCCATGAGCTCTGGCGTAGGTCGCAGTTGCAGCTGCGATCTGGCATTGCTGTGGCTGTGGCCTAGGCCAGCGGCTACAGCTCTGATTGGACACCTAGTCTGGGGACCTCCATATGCCACAGGTGATACCCTAAAAGAAAAAATAAATACATAAATAAAATAAATACCCATAAGTCTATACTAGTACAAATAAATGATTGAATAAAATAAAATATGGGGGAGAAGAGACAGATCTCCTGGGTAGAAAAATTCCAAATAATTTATGCAGATATTCTGCTCTCGAGGGGCTAGAGTGTAATCCTCACTCCTTATTTGTGGGCTGCATGGTGACTTCCAGAGGCGACAGGGGAAATGTCAGTACGTGGAGAAGCCTGACAGACACTACTTCAGCCAGGGGATCAAGGTGAACACCCACAGTGTTGATCGTAGGTACAACCGATATGATGTAAAGGAAATGGCATTTTAGGAAATTCCCTTTGTGGCTCAGTGGTTAACGAACCCAACTAGGATCCATGAGGTTGCGGGTTCGATCCCTGGTCTTGCTCAGTGGGTTAAGGATCCAGTGTTGCTATGAGCTGTAGTGTACGTCACGGACGCAACTCGGATCCTGCGTTGCTGTGACTGTGGCTGGCAGCTGTAGCTCCGATTCGAACCCTGGCCTCGGAACTTCTGTATGCAACAGGTGCAGCCCTAAAATGCAAAGAAATGAAAAGAAAGAGGAAAGAAAGAAAGAAGGAAGGAGGGAAGGAAGGAAGGGGGAAAGAAAGGGGCATTTTACCTCTCTGTTCTTCCTCCCCCAAATTCACAACTCCAGTCTAATCATGAGAAAAGCATCAAGACAAACTCAACAGAGGGACATTCTACAAAGTATCTGAGCAGTACTCCTCAAAAATAAGAAAAGTCTGAGAAACTGTCATAGCTAAGAGAAGCCTAAAGAAACAGACCACTAAATAATGCCTTAATATTCGTTCATTAATTGTAATAAAAGTACCACACTAATGAAAGATGTCAGTAACAGAGGACTTTGTGTACGAGGTATACGGAAACTTTCTGTAATATCTTCTCGATTTTTCTGTAAACCTAAAACTGTTCTAAACAATAAAGTCTGGGAAAAACAAATATAAGCAATGGAAAAAGAGAAAATATTTGCAATATATCACAGATAACAGATTACTACACGGAATGTGTAAAACATTTCTGTAATGAATAAGGAAAAGATAAACAATCCAATAGAAAAATTGACCAAGGATAGGAAAAGGCACAGAGAAGAAATACAACTGGCCAATAAACATAAGAAAAATACTTATTCTCTTTAACAATCATAGAAATGTGCATTACATCAAACTATCAATAAGATTGTTTTTCCCCCATCAGCTTAGAGGACTGATGACAAGCAGTCTTAGCAAGGATGCGAAGAAACCATAAAAACATATTCAAATAAAACTTGTGTGACTAAATATGAATTAACACGAGTGAATGTTAAATAAAACTCAGAGGGGAAAAAAAAGCATTATCCCTTTTCCAAGGGCTAAAGAAAATATGACTCAAAAGTAATGTGTGAAAAAAAAAAAAAGCAATGAGCGGATATATGCCATGGCCAATAAGCACATGGGACAGTGTTTGGTCTCATTCATCATCAGAGAAATGCAAATTAAAACTACAGTAAGATACAAGAGTTCCCCTTGTGGCTCAGCGGAAACAAGCCCAACTAATATCCATGAGGACATGGGTTTGATCCCTGGCCTTGCTCAGTGGGTTAAGGATACAGCGTTGCTGTGAGCTGTGGTGTAGGTCACAGATGCAGCTTGGATCTAGCATTGCTGTGGCTGTAGCTGTGGCATAGGCCAGCAGCTGTAGCTCTGGTTCGACCCCCAGCCAGGGAGTTTCCACATACCACAGGTGTGGTCCTAAAAAAGCAAAAAAAGAAAAATAAAAAAGAAAAGAAAAGATATTATCACATATCAGAATGACTGACATTACTGAATGTTGATAATTAGACTCTCTATGGAAAAACCCACTCTGGAAAGTTCTTTGGACAGTAGCTACACAAGCTAAACATACAACTCTTTTAAGGCCCAGCAATTCCGCTTCTTGGTGTATACACAACAGAAGTGAGGGCATATGGTCACCAAATGGCATGTACAAAAATATCTGTGGTGGGTTTATGCACAACAGTTACAAAGGAAACAACCTAAATGTCCATGGATGGTAGAATAGCTCAACGGTACAGCAACCAAAAAGAGCAAATATTGCCACATGCAGCGGGAATGAATCTCACCAAATTACTGCTGAGCAAAATAAGTCAGGCTCCATTGTATGAGCAAAATAGAGGTACTTTCATTTCTATGAAGTTCAAGGATAGGCCAATTAATCTAAGATGAAATTAGTATAGATTAGATTATTAATCTAAGATAGAAATTAGTATAGAGGCTTTGTGGGTGGGGGAAGCCCCTGGAAGGATGCTTGAGACAGTCTGTTGGGAAGAAGAGATGCTCTATAACTGCATCTGGGCGGTATTTATTCGGGTATAGACACAGGTAAAAGTAATCAACCTGTACGCGTACTATGTCTGCACTTTACTAAAAGGAATATGTGAGTCTTTGAATATGGGATAATTACTACAGAATGAGTCATTTGGCTGTGTTTGCTGCATGGTGTGAAGGTCGAATTTCAAAAGGAAACATTGAAACAAAGGAACAATATACAAAACGTTGTCTATCCTTACAATGGAATATTATTCATCCATAAAAAGGAAGGGGAAAATGGATGAATCCTGAAGATATTCTGCTAACTGAAAGAAATAAGACACAAAAAGCCATATACTGTATGCTTCCATTTATATGAAATGCCCAGAAAATGCAAAATCATAGAGACAGAAAGTAGATTAGTGACTTACTTGGGCTGGGGGAAGTGAAGGATGACTGTTGGGTGACACGAGGTTTCTTCTCAAGGCGATGAGAATGTTCAGGAGTTAGATGGCGGTGATGGTGGCACAGCATCACAAATTTCCTATAAACTACTGGACTACATGCTTTAAAATGACGAACTTTAGATTGTGTGAATTATATCTCTAAGAAAAAACAAAAACAGAGGGAAGGAGTTTCAGAAATCCCAGGAAAATGCAATAAGCAAGACACACCTCTGTCATCAGAGTTTTCTGGGCATATGGACTATGTAGCCACCAGAAGGGCCCTGTACGTGTTTCAAGACTCTGCTGTCACTGCCTGGAAATTCCTTTTTTTGGCTGCACCCATGACACGTGGAGGTTCCCAAGCCAAGGGACCAAATCCTCGCCACAGCAGCCACCCAGCTGCTGCCGTGATGACACCAGATCCTTAACATGCTGTGCCACGAGCCTTGAAATTATTTTTTTTTTACTTGACATACTATATATGTCCATTATAAATGTCAATTATAGAGTTCCTGTTGTGGCTCAGAGGATTAAGACACCAACATTGTGTCCATGAGGATGCAGGTTCGATCCCTGGCCTCGCTCAGTGGGTTAAGGGTCTGGTGTTGCCGTAAACTGCAGCGTAGTTCACAGATGTGGCTCAGATCCAGTGTTGCTGTAGCTGTGGCACAGGCCTCAGCTGCAGCTCCAGTTCAGCCCCCAGCCTGGGAACTTCCATACGCCTCAGGTGCGGCCATAAACAGAAAAAAAAAAAAAAAGTCAGTTATATTGGTTTCAGGGGTACAATATAATGATTTGATATTTGTATATATAATCACCCCCCTGGGTCTAGTTAACATCCATCACCACACATAGTGACAATTTTTTTTATGAGAACTTCTAAGATCTACACTTTCAGGGTTCACCCATTTAAAAAAAAATGAAATTTTGCCATTTGAGACAACATGGATGGACCTTGAAGATGTTACACTAAGTGAAGTAAGACAGAGAAAGATAAGTACCTTATGATCTCGTATGTGGAATTAAAAAATAAAAAAACAGTCCAAATATTTGGCAAACTTTGAGGCTCCTAAGCGTGTTAAAGTTATTCAGTACATGAACAGCAGTCTCCTCTGTGCTGATACTGAAGAACGGCATGTGGTAACTCTCAATTATATGCTGACCAAGGACGTGGCATACAAATACTTCCTGGCCAGCCAGAGAAATGGGAAAAATCATACAGGCTCTAGGTATTTTAATCAGTTTTATCAAATACAAGATCAATATTTGCAGGTCACTCCTGAGAAGGTTATTTAACCCATCCTTCCTCTGTTTGCTGGGCACAAAATAAACATCAGATTTGGGGGGGGGGGGCAATCCCTGTCCTCTAATGAGCTAAAACCTTTAGGATACTTAGCAATTGAATGCTGTTTACAAATCATCCAGGTCACAGACAACCCAGATAAGACTCCCGTATGGCCTGGAACAGACTGGGGATCTAATCCTGGATTATGTTGGCTAGCCCCGAATGGAATTTATTGGCTACGTGAAACTCATCTGTGGCCTTGGCTGCCCCCCAGGCCAGGTAGGGTGCTGCTCTCCAGGACTGGCTTTTGCTCACGGCAATATTATAAAAACTCTGAGCCGAGCAACAGCCAACCTTCCCTACTTACATGCTAGATGGACCAGATCAGTGTTCTACCTGTATGATTACTTAGCAGGACTATTTGTGCCTTCATTAGGAACAACTGACAAAATGTTGTGGTTGCACGCCTTAACTAATTTTCCTCCACAAGCTCTTAATGATACCGCAGAAGCTCTTTCTACCTTAAATACGGAACAGCAACAAATAAGAAAAGTAGTGCTACAAAATTGAATGGCCTTAGATATATGCACTGCAGCTCAAGGAGGCACCTGTGCTATTCTAAAGCCCGAATGTTGTGTCTGTATTCCTGATTATTCACAGAATGTGTCTGAGTCCCTGCTAGATCTCCAGCAGCAGAGTCGTAAGATGTCTGATCTAGCTCCGGCCTTTGGAGCTGCCCTCTGGAACTGGCTGACCTCCTTCTCCGGTGGAACCGTTTCCTCACCATAGTCAGCACTGTGACCTTGACCTTGTTATTCGGGCCCTATATAATTAATTGTATTTCTTGCTTCGTTACATTCCGATTAGCAGCTATCAACCTTCAAATGGTGATAGAAGAGGTACCCAACATAATGTATCGAAGCCCACTCGACCGTCCCATGAGTGGAAACCTACCTGCTTTCCTCTAATGACGTCCCTTCTCAGTAGGAAACAGAGCGGTCATTGCCCCTTTCCCCTGCAGTTAGAGTCTCCAACTCTGGGGGGGTGGGGCTGAGGCAGAATAATAACTCAGGTAGTCAGTGTGGGAGCATGGGCTTCCATGCATTCTTTAATATGGCTATTGACTAACATTTGTGGCGTAAGGGCTCCAGGGAGTAACATCCCCACAGGCCTTGTTTACTACAGGGACTGTACCTACGCCCAGATGGACATGAATCCCTAACCCCCTGTGACTCACTTTAAGGGAAGAAAGGGGCAAAGAAACCATGAGACTTATGGGACATTTCCACCCCTAAGACCCCTATTGGACAAGGACTGATACAGGCAACTGGGCAAGGCCAATGGGAGAAAACCACAGCTTTCTGGAGCCCACATTGGTAACCCCCATCTTGAAGGGATAAAAACCCCTATAAGACAGTAGAGAGGAGAGACTCTTCTCCCCCCTCCCAGATGTCCTGGGAGCTGTTTGCTTTCCTGTAATAAAGACTTTGCTGGCTTGCTGCCCACGTGTTCTCAAAGATCAGTCTTCGGCTGCACGAACAAGACCCTGGATTCCAGTAACATCTTCCTGGCATCAGCATGAGGAGTGACTTACAGGCTGTCTGACTCCAGGGCCTGTCTCTTCGCCCTCTCCAAAGATGGGGATACCAGCTTGCCCTCAAAAAGACTGAGAAAGGCTTGGTACAGGGGTGCCCTGAGCTGTCCCACCAGAAGGATGATTGGAATTGTGTTGCAGAAACTTGGTCTCTGTGCACTGAGGCC
>PVHT021183554.1:459772-477826 GCA_004024745.2 Catagonus wagneri
AGTTTGAGACATTATCCGTGGTCTAGTGGTGAGGGCTTTGAAGACCATGTAGGAGTTTGTCCTAAGTGAGGTTGGAAGTCACGGTGGACAGGACGAAGGAAGAAGAGCTCCTGAGCCTGCTGGGCCCCGGGGCTGTCTCCTGGCAGGGTCTGCAGAAGAGGGAGGTGGAAGCAACCAAGCCAAGCAGCTACCTGAGGACTAATGGTCTGGACAACAAGGGGCAACTGGGGTCCAGGTTGTCCCGGGGATGGTATTGTAGCCACAGGTAGAGAAAACAGCAGGGCATGGTCAGGACCAAGAAGAACCAGGAAGGGAGTTCCCTTTGTGGCTCAGCGATTAACGAACCCGACTAGGATCCATGAGGATGTGGGTTTGATCCCTGGCCTGGGTGGGTTAAGGATCTGGCGTTGCTGTGAGCTGTGGTGTAGGTCGCAGACGGGGCTCGGATCCCGCGTTGCTGTGGCTGTGGCGAAGGCCGGCAGCTACAGCTCCTGTTAGACTCCTAGCCTGGGAACTTCCACATGCCGCAGGTGCAGTCCTAAACACCAAAAAAAAAAAAAAAGAAGAAGAATCAGGGAGTTAGGAAGAGTGAGGTTCACTTAGAAAGCACCAAGCTTGGGGTGCTTAGCAAGTGGGCACCAATGCATGCCTCCCCCCCCCCAAAAAAAAAATGAGCTCCAGGCACACAGCTGAAAAGTCAGAAGAACAGGGACAATGCTGGGAGTTCCCACTGTGGCTCAGCGGTTAACAAACCCAGCTAGCATCCATAAGGATGCGGGTTTGATCCCTGGCCTCATTCGGTAGGATAAGGATCCGGCGTGGCCATGAGCTGTGGTATAGGTCGCAGACATGGCTCGGATCCCGTGTTGCTGTGGCTGTGCTGTAGGCCAGCAGCTATAGCTCCAATTCAGCCCCTAGTCTGGGAACTTCCATATGCCATGGGTGCGGCCCTTATAAAAAAAAAAACAAAGACAATGCTCAGTGCCATCAGCAGGAAGGGCACTGCCTAACCACTGGCCTGAGTTCCCTTTGTGGCTCTTTCTAGGAGTCCACAAGCCATCCTGTGGATGCAGCCTGGAAAGCCCAGTGTTCCAGGAAACAGATGCCTGGTAGGTCCATATAGTAAATAAATTAATCCCTGAGTCTACAAAGCAAAGGATTTCTGTACGGTGGTCAGGCGGCTGTGTCCCCAAAATACTGCACTCATTATTTCTGTCCTGCAGATACCTTTGGGTGGACAGCTGTGTGCTCTGAGGAGAATGATGGAAACCAACTCAAAGCTGCGTCCAAATACCTAATGACCTGGACTCCTTAGAGAAAGAAAACCTAAGCTGAATATCCGAGATGGGGCCATCTGTTGTCATCTGAGAATGGAGGTGACCTCACGAAGGTGAAACGGGTTGGAGCTAATTGCCTGGGCAGGAGCAAGAAAATGAAGGGGCAATTTCAGTATTGAGGCTTACACAGAGGAGGGCTCCTGCCCTAGACACACTGTCTTTCCAGAGGTGAAAACACCCTCTTTCTCATCTGTGTCTGGCATTTTAGTTGATTTGCAATTGTTAAATGAATGACGGAGGAAAAGAACCAAAGTTTCCTCAATTCCCTGCTTTGCAGTTTCCCCACAGTTATACCACGGCCTTGAGATGGCTTAGAAGAAGGGGTGAAGCTTGAGAGGTGTGGGTACTGGCAGCTGGCAGTCTGGGGTCGGCCTTGTCTTGGCCTTGTTTCTCTCATGGCTGGGCAATGTTCCAGGCTTCAAAGTTAGGCGTTTTCTTGTCTACTGAACAGGGTCGCACAACCTACTGTGGGCATCCTTTGGGTCTAACTTCACTTTTTGCAAAGTCGTTCAGGTTTTCCATAGTTTGGGAAATGTCCTCCTCTCCCAAATATAAAGTCCTGATCCCTGGAATCTATTGCTTCGTTTTATTGAAATAAGGGTCTTGGAGTTCCCCTGTGGCTCATTGGAAATGAACTCGACTAGCATCCATGAGGATGCAGGTTCCATCCCTGGCCCCATTCAGTGGGTTAAGGATCTGGTGTTGCCGCAAAGTGTGGTATAGATCACAGACACAGCTTGGATCTGGTGTTGCTGTGGCTGCGATATAGGCTGGCAGCTGTAGCTCCAGTTCGACCCCTAGCCTGGGACCTTCCACATGCTGCACCTGTAGCCCTAAAAAAGAAAAGGAAAAAGGTCTTTGCAACTGTGATTAAGTTACGGATTTCAAAAGGGGGAAAATACAGTGGAATGCTTATGGGCCCTAAATAAATTCCTGGGGTGAAGGAAAAAAGGCCTTTTTTTTTTTTTTTTAGAATACCCAGGAAATTGCAAGATGAAGAAATGCAGAAACAAGTTTACAAAAATGTGGAACTTAAACATTCATATCTAACAAATGGTCATTTTTAATACTTACAAATACAACTTCACGGAGCAGGCACTGTCTTGCTATCTGACCACTAAGAGCCAGCACCTGTGTCCCTTGGCCACCAGAGTTTGTTCTGCTGTGTACCTTGCAAGCCAGATGTGCCAGGGAATTAATGGCTTCCCCCTCCCCCAAGAGCAGCCCCCTCCCAAGGCCTGATGAGAACCGCCCATCACTCACCCTTCAGTGGGAGAACAGAAGTGTCCTCTACCTGGGGCCCACAGTGGTAACTTCACTGATAACACCCTATATCGGCTTCGTCCCCTTCCCTAGCACCTGTCCCCTCCACGTCCAGTGTTTCTTGGAATCATCTCCAAAATAAACTTCTCAAAGTCTTCAAAGCCAGGTTTCAGAGTCAGCTTCTGGAGGAACCCAAACTGAGACAGTCTTGTGTATCATCTAGTGATAATGTCCAAAGCGTGTATTTTAAGGCCCTTCATTAATTCGAACCTGAGCTAAATGACCCTGCTGGTCTTGACAGACATTCCAAAGAGGCAGGACATAGGGCGTTAGCTCTGGGCAGGTCAAGATATAGACCTGGACCTGGACAAGTCAAAGCTGACCGGCGCCATTGGTTTGAAGGTGGATTGCGTAGAGTTTTTAAGGATATTTTATATCATTTGGAATCATTTAAAACCCCTGAAGTTCATTTGGGGCTTAAAGTCATTGTGAGTAATTTTTGTCTCTTCAGGATCTTAAAGATCATTTGAAGTCTTAGGCCATTTCAGGTAGTTTAGAATCAAAGGGCTTAGGATCATTTGCAGTGATTTGTGGCCCATTAGAGAGGATGATCCAAAGTCATCTTAGAAAGGATTATAAGGATTACGATTGTTGAAGAATTTGGGTCAAGACCTTGGGGTTTACAGCTTGGTAGTCCTGGAGTTTTGAGGTCTTTGCGTTTAGGGTTCATCCGGATATTCATTTGTTCCTTGCACAAATATTATCAAATGCTGCCAAGGGTCAGGTCGTGATCTTGAGGTTACGCTCACAGAGTCCGGGTTCTAGCAGAGAAAATACATAAACTAGCAATGCCACCTAAAGTGCAAAACCACTGGCGTGGGATTTATAAGGATCTCCAGGATCCTTGTGTTTTTCCAGGATGGGGAGAGTCTAAGGGCATTTTAGGATCACTTAGGATCATGTGAGTTATCTGGGGGTTGTCTATTGTCAGTATAGTGTGTATATCTTTTTAGGGTGCCGGTAAACACCTGCATTAATTTCCTTTGTCTTTTTCGACTGCCCTCATGGCGTCGGGAAGTTCCTGGGCAGGGATCGAATCCTAGCAGCACCTGCAACCTACGACCACAGCTGTGGCAATGCCAGATCCTTAACCCACTGTGCTGGGCTGTGTATCGAACCGGCGCCTTCACAGAGACAAGTCGGATGGTTAACCCGCTGCATCACAGCAGGAGCTCTATGAGTTAATTATTTTACATTACGTTTCTTCGATAACTGTATGACTCACTCCTGAAATAACCTTCAACACCCCTATCGCCAGATGTCATCTTCCCTAAAACCCTTGGAGAAGGTACATTGTGGGGGTGAAAGAGCAGTTCCTGAGCTCCTGGCTCAGACCTCCAGGTTCATAAGACGGGGTGGTGGTGGGGGAACAGGCAGTGTCCTCTATGCTAAGATGGAGTGAAGCACATACCTAGACAAGGCCTTAGCCAAGCAGGCATTGTTTCTGGTGCTCAGTTCTTAATAAAGAGAACTACAGAATGTAAGCAATCGAAAGGGGAGCAATCAGACAGCATATTCTGACAACCCTCAAGGTTCCAGAATTTCTGACAGGTCTTTTTTTCTCTCTTTCTTTAGAGAGCTTTTGCTGGCCCGGTTCCTGAAAGGAGCATGGAGAGTATAATAGAAAAGTGAGTTTGGCGTCCAGAGTGACGGAGGCGAAGCCCAGCGAGTTCCCCAGTTTCTCACATGGAGAAACCATCCTTCAGGACCCTCGAGATGGCTGCTTTTCTCAAACGCCCTAGAACTATGGATGCGATCTTTCCAATCTGGGTGTGTGGGGGTGTGTGTGGCATGCACCTATGTGTACAGTGCACACCACGCACACAAACGGTGGCACATAGGGACTGCATTTTGGTTGCATGATGGGCCTCCTGTTACAACAGGGATTTCGAAGTCCTGTTTCTGGAGAAAACTGACACCGGCAGGGAGATGAGAGCTTAGCTGGCTTTAATCCTCTGGCTGTTGTTTTCAGTTTTTTATGTTTTTGCATGTATACGTGCTTTTGAACATACTAAATAGGAATTTTTAATCAAAAAGCCAATGTAGTAGAAACATAAAGAAGATATAACCCCACCACTGCAAGGGCTTTTATATACAGGACTGCAATCATATCGAACATGCTATTTTATTCACATTATGCCATATTTTCTGCATTTCTCCATAAAATTTATAATTGTACCTTTAACGGCTGAATAATATTGATGTTTATGGTTTTTATTTTACCTGTAGCATGACCACAGAAGGAAGGGAGAAAGAAAGAAAAAGTCTTACTTGGCTATTTTTCTTTTTTTTTTTTACAATTTCAGTGTATTCACAGGGTCATGGAATAATCATAAATGATCAATTTTAGATTATTTTCATCTTTCCAAAAAGAAAACCTATACCCATTAGCAGTCACCCAACCACACCCCAACCACACCCCAGCTTTGGCTTACCACTAATCCATTTTCTATCTCTATAGATAGACCTATTTTGGACATTTCATATAAATGGAATCATAAAACATGTGGTCTTTTTATAAGGGCTTCCTTCAACACATAATGTCTTCAAGGTTCATCTATGTTTTGTTATGTATCAGAACTTCTTTTATTTTCATGATTGAATAATATTCCATTGTATGGATATACTGTATTTGTGTATCTATCGGTGATGGACTCCTTAAATCATCTTTTTTAAAATCTTTTTTTTAAAACTAAAGTATAGTTAATTTGCAATGTTGTGTTAGCTTCAAGTGTACAGCAAAGTGATTCAGTTATACGTATATATTCTTTTTCAGATTCTTTTCTGTTATAGGTTATTACAAAACATTGAATACAAGTCCTTGCTGTTTTTTTATACATAGTAATGTGTATATATTAATCGCAAACTCCTAATTTATCTCCCCTCCCCCCCCACCTCCCAACCCCCTCTAGTTACTCGGCTTTTTGTTTGTTTTTTTGTTTTAGGTTTCATTGAAGTACAGTTGATTTACAATGTTGAGATTTACAATGAACTATAGCTGATTTACAGTGTTTTTGGGCTTTTTGTTTTAACTGAAGTGTACTTACTTGGCATTTTATTGGGATTACTCAGATCAATTTGAAGAAAGCTTCTATCTTTCCAATTCATAAATGAAGTATGTCTTTCCCTTTTTTTTCTTTTTGCTTTTAGGGCCGCATCTGTGGTATATGGAAGTTCCCAAACTAGGAGTCGAATCAGAGCTGCAGCTGCCAGCCTACGCCACCGCCACAGCAATGCCAGATCCGAGCCACATCTGCAACCTACACCACAGCTCATACAATGCTGGATCCTTAACCCACTGAAAGAGGCCAGGGATCAAACCCGCAATCTCATGGATACTAGTCAGGTTTGTCACCGCTGAGCCACGACAGGAACTCTTCTTTACATTTTTTAATTTTATTTCCTAATCTTTTATTGCTGACACATAGAAATAAAATTAACTTGTATATATAGTCACAATGTTTTGGCAACCTTGCAAAATTCATTTAGTATTTCTAATAATGCTTCTCTAGATTATTATGACCATTTTAAATCCAACTTCAACTTGTTGCTTTCTTTAAGCAGGTCATGGATGTCATAGTTTGCTCTCTGATTACTTAACTAAAGAGTTTTGGCCAAACTACTTAAGTCGACTCTTGTGACAATTTGCATTACTGTTAAAATCTGGTGAAGGAACTTTAACTAACGATTTACATTATATTTCTGCAAATATATCTTTTGATTTTAAAATCTTTCCTTGGGGTCATTTTGGATTCCAACCATTTATGGCCCCAGACATTCAATATTCACTATATGTGAGAGTTCTCATTAGCAGTTTGTTCCTGAAATTACACTTCAGACATCTCTCAGATATGATTGTTTTCCATTTGTAAGACAACCCACGATGTCCTGTTCCTTCTGAGCCAAACTTTGACACCTAAGCTTATCTCAATGGAGGATATTGTAAGAGACCCAAATCTGTGTTCTGCTGATCCCTTAGATGGTTCTACAGACACAGGTAGGGTGACTTTCAAAGTCATGAGTTAATGCTAATATGTCCAGTTTAAAAACTTCATTAAGAAAAATGGATCTTAATAGCCAAGGCATGGAAACAACCTAAATGTCCATCGACAGATGAATGGATTAAGATGTGGTATATGTACACAATGGAATACTACTCAGTCATAAAAAAGAACAAAGTAATGCCATTTGCAGCAACATGGATGGAACTAGAGACTCATACTAAGTGAAGTAAGTCAGAAAGAAAAAAACAAATACCACATGATATCACATATCTGGAATCTAATATATGGCACAAATGATCCTTTCCACAGAAAAGAAACTCACAGACTTGGAGAGCAGACTTGTGGTTGCCAAGGGGAAGGGGGAGGGAGTGGGAGGGACTGGGAATTTGGAGTTAATAGATGCAAACTATTACCTTTGGAATGGATAAGCAATGAGATCCTGCTGTATAGCACTGGGAACTATACCTAGTCACTTATGATGGAGCATGATGATGTGAGAAAAAGAATGTATATATGTATGTGTAACTGGGTCACCTTGCTGTACAGTGGAAAACTGACAGAACACTGTAAACCAGCTACAATGGAAAAAATAAAAATCATTTAAAGAAAAGAAAAATGGATCTTGCTCTAATGCAAGAACATTTAAATCGGTATCATCAAAACACTGATATATAAGATATCCATATTACAGTCTGCCTTCCACCAAAATGTGGGTTTAGATTTCAGTTCTAGACTAAAATATAAACTTAACATTTAAATTCCAACTTATGGCTTTTCTTAAAATTCTCACATGTTGAAATCGTGATAAGCTCTTTTTGGCCAATGCATAGAGTGACTATATTTATCATTTATACTGAGACATTTTTGAGAGCAAAAGGGTGTGCTATTGATAATTACACTGGAGCAACAGACATAAATAGGAATTGTCCTGAGCAAACCAAGACTCGCAGACCCTACCAATGAGCCTATAGTGTTAAAACCTCTAAAGTTAACTTATAAAGCATGTATTTATAATTTATTATTATTATGATTATATAAAGTTAATTTACACATTTATGTAATTATACACTTAGCTTAAGTAATAAGTATATTTTTATTTTTTACTTTGCTTGGTTTTACAATGAAAAGAGCAATGTCAACTTTACCCAAGTTCAATTTTCAGGTTCGGTTGCATTTAAGCATTCCAGCAAAACCTACTCAATTTATTCAAAACCTCACGGTAAAGTCTTATGCTCACAGCAAACTCCCTTCAGTTATCTTCATTGCCTAAAATAGACACGACCAAATTATTTCATAAAATCTGTTTTCATAAAGCAAGACGAAAGCTGCTAACTCCTTCAGCAGAGGCCGCTAAGATTTGCTGGGTGACTTCAGGCATTCTAGCTCCTTTAAAATCTTAACTGCCTGGTTTGGGGTCTCAGTGGGGCTCCAAAGAGACCGTTTATCTTTTGTTTCTATTGCCTATATCCACATACTGAACAGTATAAAAACCTTACTGCCTTAGAAGTGTTGTCTACTGACATATTTCACCTAGTTTCATTAATTCAGCAACTGAAAAGCTACTGCTTAGAGAGAAATCTCTAAATACCAGAAATCAAAACAGCACTTAAAGGGAATAGGGATTTCTCTAAACTTTTCTCTCTCTTTTTAAGTATATATAAGCATTGTTTGGTCACTTGTTTTTTTTCCAGCTTTTTAGGGCCAGACCTGCGGCATACAGAAGTTCCCAGGCTAGGGTCAAATTGAAGCTACAGCTGCCGGCCTACACCACAGCCCCAGCAATGGTGGATCCGAGCCACATCTGTGACCTACACCCCAGCTCACAGCAACGCTGGATCCTTAACCCACTGAGTGAGGCCAAGGATCAAACCCACATCCTCATGGATACCAGTCAGTCTCGTTACCTCTGAGCCACAATGGGAATTTTCTGTGTTGGTCACTATGCTCCATGGCCACATTTTCTGGAAAGACAACGGTCAATCACGTGTTTAAATGTTATGAACCAACCTCATAACCTCTTTCTGTATTAGCCAGAGTTTTCCAGAGAAACAGAACCAAAAGGATGGACATATATACATAGAGAGTTACTATAAGAAATTGTCTCATCCAGTGGTGGGAACAGGCAAGTCCAAAATCAGCAGCGTAGGCTGGCAGTCTGGAGACCCAGGGAAGAGCCAGGGTTGCGGCTCAAGTTCAAAGGCAGACTGAAGGCAGACTTCCCTCCCTTTCAGGAGTCACTGTTTTCCTCTTAGGCCTTCAACTGACTGGCTGGGCCACATTATGGAGGGTAATCTGCTTTACTCAAAGTCCAAGATTTAAATGTTGATCTCATCTAAAAATACCATCCCAGCAATACCCAGATTAGTGTTTGACCAAATATCTGGGTGCTATGACCTAGTCAAATCGCACATGAAATTAATCATCACTCTTTCCCCACACCACAGGGTGGGACTTGAGCCCTAGTCTCAAGGCCTTGGGCTTGGCCCCCCCTGAGGAACGGCCTCCAACAGAGGCAAGAATAGGTGCAGGCACTCTGACAGTGGCTTGGCCATTATACAGATGAGGAAACCAAGTCCTAGAAAAAGGTTCAACAGATTGGTCCCAGCAAACCAAAGGGAGGAGTCAGGAAAAAAATCCAGCCTCACAAGGGAGTTCCGCCAGTGGCTCAGCTGTAAAGACCCCAACTAGTATCCATGACAATGCAGGTTCAATCCCTGGCCTCGCTCAGTGAGCTGCGGTGTAAGTTGCAGACACGGCTCAGATCTGGCATTGCCGTGCCTGTGGCGTAGGCTGGGAACTGCCATATGCCGAAGGCGTGGCCCTAAAAGAAGACCAAAAAAAAGGAAAAGAAAAAAATCCAACCTCATGGAACAGCTGTCCCCGGCTGTTTCTACAATTCTTGGCTCTGCCAGAGCTTGAACTCGAGACTCGGGATATTCTAATTTCACTTCCTGTTTGGAACATTAGAACCAAGTCTAAGCCCATTCAAATCGTAAACTCGGAAGGAAGAAAATCAGCGTGTGTCCCGAAGGCACCTTCCGGTCCCCCATCCCCAACCCTCTCGTAGCACAGCAGACACACATGTACGCCCGATTTCTCTTGGAAAAGTGCTTTATTCAACAAGGTCTAAGGCAGGTGCTTGAAAGCATATCAAAAATGTTACAGAAATTCACAGCTGCCTACTGAGGACTTGTCAAGTTAGATTAACATACTTAAACACATCAGTTTATAAATTCCGAACCAAACATTGAACCAGGTCATGTACCATTGCTTGAAAGGCAAGTTACGATTAAGCAAGAAATACTTCACAAAGCTAAAACAAGTGGGGAAACCCTTAAGAAACATTAGCAGTGACCATGAGCCTGGGAAACAGGTAAAACTGAGGCTTTCCTTTCACAGCTTGTCCACGTCTGGCGCTTGGCTACCGCAGAGCGGGCACTGTAACCCCCCGACAGGGTCAACGTTGCGCACTACGTCCGAAAGAAGGGGTGCCACCCATGTTTTTGTTTTTGTCTCTCTAGGAGATCACTTCTCATCTCATCTGCCTCCAAAAAGAAGACTTAGAGTGAAACAGTTTAAGCAGAGACTCGAGAATTTGTGCTGTTGCCTCACACGCTCCACGAGATCTCTGCCCTCAGTGGAGGCTCCGTATCTGGGCAACACTGCAGTTCTTTGTGCATGCAGGAATTTCTGTCTTGGAGATGGAGATGGATCTGTGGCACCATGTTCTGCATGCTACAAGGCTTTGAAATAGTTCTTGTTGCCTTTTTTTTTAGGGCCACACCTGCCACATATGGAAGTTCCCAGGCTAAGGGTTGAATCGGAGCTGCAGCCACCAGCCTATGCCACAGCCACAGCCACGCGGGATCCGAGCAGCATCTGAGACCCACATCACAGCTCATGGCAAAAAAGGATCCTTAACCCACTGAGCAGGGCCAGGGATCGAACCTGCCTCCTCATGGATACTAGCTGGGTACATTACCGATGAGCCACTGACAGGGACACCATGAAACGTTGTTTTAGAAACAGCATCTCCTTTCTTAAGAGAGCTTCCTGCCCTTCTGTGGTCCATTTCTCCTTCCACTCTCCAAACACCAGAATAACTGCCCCCCCATGCCCCAGAAAAGAATTCTTGCCAAAAAATTTTTGCATGGGAGAACAGGGTTTGTTTGGGGTTTTGTCATTATATCCCACAGTCTTGTCTACACAGATAAAATGTCTTTGTCTGGAGATCTCAAGGAAAGAGTATTGTTTTCTTTCTGTAGGGAGGAGGGAAGGGTGAAACTATTTCTCCTTGAAGTCTCAAACCCAAACCTCAAGCTCAGGGCTCAGCGTTTGTCACAGGGATGGGCGACTCATCTGAGATCCTCCTACCCTGACTCAGAGTTAAAGTCCACAGGCCTGGAGACAGCGTGCACGTGCCTCACCCGTTTGCACAGGCAAACCTATTGTCTGTGCTTTTCAGTCCCTCCCCAAGGTAACCACGCCCCCAACCCCCTCAATTTAACTCATCACCTTCCCGCTAATGTGACGACTAAGAACATGACCTTGTGCTTAATTCCACCATCACCTGGGAGGTCAGACCCCTTTCTCAGCCAGATGAACTCAGGATTTTTTTTTCCTTCATTTGATCACCTTGTAACATAAGCCCCTGGAAAAAGAAAGCCAGATGTGGCTATGCAGCTTTTCATAAGTGAGGGTGAAAAAAAAAAAACCTATCAACTGGCCTTTTGTTCTTCATGAGATTTCAGGTTCACTGCACACCGTTACATAAACCCACACAAGTCGGTCCAGAAGTTCAAAGCTGCAAGGCCATGTGATACCAGTGAGAAAATCTGGCTCCACATGGCCCCAGACTGTCTCAGCTGCTGCTATTTCAAAGGACCTTTCCAAAATTCCTGATGGGGTTACTAGCGCATGAGAAAAAATTTCTAAACAGGGTAAGCCAAAAAGGAAAAGTGCCGCCTGCAGTAAGTGGAATGTGTCGTGTAAGATACAATTTCCTCTCAATTCCACCCCAACCCCGCATCTTTAAAAAGCCAAGTCTACCTTAGCATCACTTTCTTAGAAAGTCATCTAGCAAATCTGACCTTCTGCCGCATGTCCAGAATTAGCACTATCATAGAGCTAGTGCAAATTAAAGAGAACTTTGATAAACCAAAAACATCTATCTAAGCAAAGTTAGTCATTAGTCATTTGCTTTGTGGAAACTTTTCTTCCTAGCTACCCAAGGAGGGTGACCGCAGTCATAAAAGGCTTTGAACATTCAAAATAAAAATAACCGGAAGAAAAGTTTTCTAAGTCATTTCTCAAATGCAACAGTCAGGAAGTATGTTTGCATTCACAAAATCGCTCCTTCCCAACTGTATGTAACAAAGGAAGTCTCTCCCTGGGCCCCCGGGTTGTTCTGTGCATTTTGCAAGAAGCCCGCAGAGGTGTCTGCTTGAGATGAAGGCTGTCTGGATTTCCAGTCCACGGCCCACGGGGCTGGTGGAATCTCCCGCAGAAGCGGTAGGCTTGCAGAGGGCCCCTTCTTTTTGAAAGTTAACTATGAGACCACAGCTGTGAGGCTTCTAGAGAGGCCAAGGAAGCCACAGATGAAGGACGGAGGAAGGGTGCTGGGGCAGAAACAGCTGCTGCCAAGGTCCACCTTCCCTGCAGACATGGATCAGTGGCTCTTGGCTCAACTGCCCAACTTTCAAAATCTTCTTTGGAGAGGAGGTGGGGAAGGGACGGGGAGCTCCACTACCCCCACAAGGCTCAGACACCTGCTGTTAGGCGCTCCTGGCCTCCCTTGATTGAGCTCCATAGCTGGGCACCCTGCCCCCAGCATCTGTCTGGCCCTCTCCAAACAGGATCAGCTTCCCTAGAGCTGAGTTCCCTGGCGACCTTCGCAACGGGACCCCAGGGGACAGACTCTCCCTGCCCTTCCCCCTCCACTGGGGTCTGTTCTGAAGGTCACGCAGGTGGCCGCTCGGACTGCCACAGGGCAGGCCCATAGGGTGAGTCTTCATTCCCGGAGTCCATCTCCACACACGATGTGAGGGCCGCTTGCAAGAATCCAGTGCTTTGAAAGTAGAAAGCCTTGACTTCAAACTCAGGGCCTCAACTTCAAGGGCAGGAAGACCCCTCGATGATGTGAAAATGGGTGGGCTTCCAGGCACTTGTCATTTCTGCAAGGTGCGTCCACTCTGCCCTAAGGAGGGCAACCTGCCAGGCACACAAGACCAGGCCCTGGCCTCACCAGCCAGTCCGGGTCATGTACAAACCAGCAAGGACTGTTTCTTTCTTTCTTTCTTTTTTGTCTTTTTGCCTTCTCTAGAGCCACACTCGCGGCATATGGAGGTTCCCAGGCTAGGGGTCTAACAGGAGCTGTAGCCGCTGGCCTTCGCCACAGCCACAGTAACGCGGGAACCGAGCCGCGTCTGCAGCCTACACCACAGCTCACGGCAACGCCGGATCCTTAACCCCCTGAGCAAGGCCAGGGATCAAACCTGCAACCTCATGGTTCCTAGTCGGATTCGTTAACCACTGAGCCACGACGGGAACTCCAAGGACTGTTTCTTGAGATGCTTCTTTCAATACAGGGAGGCGCCAGAGTTGAGGTCAGCGGCTGGACACGCTGAGAGCGATATCAGAGGCAGAATGCATTCTTTACTGGCATCCACACAGATGTCACCTGTCCTTCTTGTTTAAAACAATAGAAGTTTCCAGTGTAAAAACTCGTGGGCTTATTGCATCTACCCGAATGATGCTTTGTCTTGTTCTTTCCATCAGACATGCCTCGAGGGCATGGTCTGCTAGTTTGCTGATTTCCAAGGATCTCACATTCATAGATCCTTCCAGGTATACAGGGAGAATATCTATTAACACATAAATATCCCAGATGGTGAGTTTGCTAAGCTTCCTTCCCCTTCTAAACATGCGCAGATGCGTGTGGCTGCTCCCTGGTACTTGAGAGAAGAAACTTTTCTTTTTCTTTTCTTTTTTTTGGCTGCCCCACAGCATATGGAGTTCCTGGGTCAGGGACCACATCGAGTGGTAGTTGTGACCTAAGGCACAGCTGCAGCAATGCTGGATCCTTAACCCACTGTGCCCAACCGGGGATCAAACCTGCATCCCAGCGCTCCAAAGACACTGACGATCCTGTGGCGTCACAGCAGGAACTCCGAGAAATCTTTCCTTCAGCCTAAATCCCCTCAGATGGGTGATTCCTCTGATTTTTCTGCCCATGAGCAGCAATCTGCTAGCCTCATAGTGCCTGTGCTGGTTGCTTGGCATTTAACTGCATGTGAATATACCAGGTGGGCACGTGGACATGTACCAGGCGTGCGCGCGCGCGTGCACACACAGACACACACACACACACACACACACACACAGATTGGGTCCTCCTTATAGCAAAAATGGAAAGTCCTTGTGAGGGAAAGAAAGAAAGGGGGTGTCATCTGCTGGCTTCTCCACCCTGCTCTGGGCAGCAGGTGGTCATTTGGGGGCTGGAAAGGTTTGCGTTTAAATGTTTCCATGGAAGGTGCCCAGTTTCCTGTGGGTTTTCTCAGGTCAACAGCGGCCCCCATGGTGTCTGGATCCCCTCCTTCTTCTGGCTCAGATTGTTGCTGGGGTCTCCGCTATCTCCTCCAGCCTCTGCCGAATCATTAGCCGGAGCACGGTGTACCTGGGGACAGAACCGCCGCGGTGGAGAGCGGAAGGCGACACACTCCTCCTCGAGACCGTCCCGCATCACCTGGGTCACAGAGCGGGCCAACTGTCCCACCCTCTGCTTCTCTCCCTGGCCCACTCTTGAACCACCTGCTTACTTGCGTTCATTTCCACAAGAGGAAGAGGGGGACTGATGAGGCTCGCTCCACACTAGATCAAGGACTATGATTAGAAAGTCTGGCCAAGAAGAATGAGACGATGGATGAAACAACAAGAAGAGCGAGAAGGACTCCATTAGTTGAGAGCTCACAGGCTGAGTATCATGTAAGTCTTACCGAGGCTGGACCATAGGAAATGGTCATGATTTTTACCATTGGGGGAAGCCCACAGAAATGGCAATGTCATATGATCCAACCTAATATCAGTATCTGCATTTTGCCGAAAAGGCCTAAGCAACTGCCAGGCATGGAGGTCCAATGGCTTGTTGATGGGTATTGCCTTCCCACCCCTTCCCTGATTTAAGGCAATTCATATATACTAGAGTGAGCACTGTCAAGCAGGGCTAAAGTGGCTTTGGACTGCACAGAAAAAGCTATTCTTTAAAAGTTGGCACACAGTAAGCGTTCAGTAAACGTTAACTGCCGTCACGCTGGCCACTTCCATCAATAAATGTGGCATTGACTTTACGCTCTAGTGGCAAAAATTAATCAATTGTTGTGCTCTATCTAGGAAACATGGTCTGCCTTATGACTAAACATGGCCAAAGGGGGAAAAAAAAAAAATCACAAAATCCTCCCCAGAGGGAAGTTTTAGCACCACTGGACTTTGCAACCCAAATGCAATTTCCAGATGAGACACGTTAAAAAGGGAGGAAGGATGTAAGGAAGTGAAACCAGGGATTTTAGAAGTTGGCCGCTCAGATGACTTTCCACTTCCTGAAATCTCGGGAACATTTTTATGTCTCACATCAAGAAGAGAAGTCGAACGAGATGCAGGAAAGGCCAACACACTGCAGTTTCATGTCCCCACCCGAAATCTGGCATTGTCAATGGGAAGCCCCCCTGAACAAGGTCCAGAAGACCCAAGGCCAGACAGCAGCTCAGCATAGCCCCCTGCCTGGCTCCTAAACAGGGACCCCACTCAGCAGGGCCGCAGAGGAAGCCCCCCCCAGCCCCCCTCCAGGGGCCGTGCTTACTTGCGCATCAGCTTCTTTACTTCTCGATCTTCTTCCTCTTGGAGCTTCTGAATGAAGCTTTTAAGGACAGGCATCTCGAACTTTATATACTGAGCCACCTGGAGGAAAAAGGAAGTCTGGGGTGCACGACCCCTCCCAGCACTATTCCAATTTGGGGGGGGTGTCTCTCTCATGTAAGGCACAAAGCCTTGGGAAATCTATTTTTGCGCTAACACAGGATTTCCTTAAAGGCAGGACCCAAGCCTCATTCTTCTCAAGGCTGGTTAGAGTCTGCAATGAAGATCGTTCACTTACATGATACAGATCCCCAAACTTCTCATTTGTTTTCCTTTTTGGCCACGCCCATGGCAGGCGGAAATTCCTGGGGCAGGGATCGAACTTGTGCCACAGCAGTGACCTGAGCCACAGCAGAGACAACACGGACCCCTAACCCACTGAACTGCTAAGGAACTCCTAAAACATCTGATTTTTCACCTCATGTATCCAATCCATGAGGTGAGGTCAAACACAGAAAAGCCCTTTCTCTTATTAAACATTGAAAAGCACTTTCAGGTCTTCTCTTCCAGAGAAGAACCCACAATACTCAATAAACCTCTCTGCTCTCCCCTAGGAGAATAAGGAACCATGGCTCAGAATGAGGGTTTGCACCTCTAATCTTCAAGAGGCATCCGAATGTGAACTTGCTCATGAGAGGCTGGAAGCACAGGGGTGGCTCCCAGGCAAGCTGGAGGTAAACAGCCTCTCTCCCTCCCTCACCAGAACCCTCTCCCTACTCCATCAACACTTCTCCCCTGGAGAAGTATATTTCTCCACCCTGCTAATGTTGGGCACCGTTATGCGACTTGCTTTGGCCAAAGGAACGTGTGGGTGGATGTGACACATTAAATCCAAGTGGGGGCTTCAAATGAGCTCCCATGGCCTCTTGGATTCCAGGCATCTACCCCGGGAAGCATACCCTAGGTAGCCACTGCCCCTTGACCCTGGGTCTCCAAATAAGGCATGCAACGTGGCCCTGAAATCTACCCACAACCTAGAGCAGAACCACTGCTACTAGGCTGCAGAATCCTGAGAAAGAAAGCAAATGATGGCTGTTGTAAGTGACTAAGAATTGAGGATGTTTGTTACAACAGCCAAAGCTGACTAATACATAAGATAAAATAAAATCACTGCTAACTTCTTGAAGTCGCTTGGAAAAGGTTTGCAGAAACTTCTCAGCCCTCTTACAGTAGTACTCCAAAAAGCCTCGAGGAATATATTCCTTCTATGGAAGTCATTTCGTGCCCGAGCATTATTCCAAGAACCCCCACAGGACACAGCCTCTGCATTCATTTTCCTGGCCCTGTCATTACCACTTCAAGAAAAGCTGGTATCAAGGCATGGCCACAACACAGGGCATGATCCTGGGCCAGGAAGCCACACTACACCCCAGCTGCGAATCCCCACCCTCCTGGGACAGACCATCTGACTGAAAGGGGACTCACATCATAGGTGACTTCCTCCACCTGGTCCTTCTCCATAAGGAACACCTTGGAGACCTGCTCGCATGGGCCCTGGAGGATCCGGGCAATCAGAGGATAATCGGTGTTCTTCAGCTTCTGTTTCTCTGGAACCACACACACAGCCAAGGGGCAGCCCTGAGTTGCCTGAGGCCTTTCTCACCTTAAGTGGCTGTCAACTCAGGGGCCCAAATGAACTAGGCACCTTCGGAGACGCGGGCTTGTGAGTCAGGAGACTGATTCGTAAACGAACCATTCAACAGGTAGTGTCCAAAGCAACCACCTACACGAATGCTTCCATGCCTCACGCCCTTTCGAAGATGCTGCATTGGAAGAACTGGTTTTCTCTGCCTCTCGAGAAAATCCAGGTTGCATTTTTTTTTTTTTAATAGGCAGTTGGGTCATAGGGTTTGTTTACTGACCAAACATGGTATTCCCCCAGTGGACTCATCCAGCCACGGAGGCAAACAACATTTAGAAGTTTCCAAAACCCAAACAGCAAGATGAGGCAGAGATTTTTTTTTAACTTGCTATTTTGAGTTAATTAAAAGGTTTAAGTACATTGTGTTCTTTAGACTTACCACCGCTGGTATGGACCACGTACAAAGCAAACTCCTCTGCCGAGTTCTCGATCTGAATCGGGAAGAAGCAAAAGATACTTGCTGAGAGCACATGTTTGCACACCCTAACTGTGGCCATGTCTTCTTCCTAAACCCTGCAAAGCTCTTTTGAGGGGAGGGCTATTTGTCTACAGCTCTTAGAAGTGATGAGGAGGAGTTCCCGTCGTGGCTCAGTGGTTAACGAATCCGACTAGGAACCATGAGGTTGCGGGTTAGATCCCTGCCCTTGCTCAGTGGGTTAACGATCCGGCGTTGCCGTGAGCTGTGGTGTAGGTTGCAGACGCGGCTCGCATCCTGCGTTGCTGTGGCTGCGGCGCAGGCCAGTGGCCACAGCTCCGATTAGACCCCTAGCCTGGGAACCTCCACATGCCGCGGGTGCGGCCATAAACCCGCGGCCATAAAATGACAAAAGGCAAAAAA
>PVHT021183554.1:490712-535875 GCA_004024745.2 Catagonus wagneri
TTTTCCACGTGTCCAGCTGGGTGCACGCAAGTTAGAGGTGCGCCCCAGCTGCAGACACTCTCCACTTGTAAAGTACCCCCCGAGGCCCTGAGGCTGACCTCGGCAGGCAGCGCAGAGCTGCCTCAAAATTCACAGACCTATGCCAATTACAACAGTGGTTTTTGTTGTTTTTATAGGAATGACTTTAAAGAAGGTATATTTCCTTTGGGTGCGTGTGTCTTTTTAGGTCCACACCCACGGCATACGGACCTTTCCAGGCGAGGGGTCAAACTGCAGCTGCAGCTGCTGGCCTACATCACAGCCACAGCATCGCGGGACCTGAGCCACGTCTGCCACCTATGCCACAGCTCATGGCAACGCCCCATCCCCGACCCATTGAGCAAGCCCAGGAATTGAAGCTGCATTCTCATGGACACTAGTCAGATTCATTTCCCCTGAGCCACAGTGGGAACCCGTGAAAGTAGATTTCTTAAAGTACGTAAGACTAGCCTTGCCATCAGCAGCAAGAGTCAAATCCTTCAATTAGCTACCTTCCCGTCCCCTACAGTGGAGAGTGATGCGTCTTTAGCTATAATGTATGTTAATAATCTGACCAGCTGGCTGAAGGAGATTTAAAGTTACATCTCCCCCAGGTTTATTCCACAGAATACTAGCTCCTCTAGCAGATAACTCGTTACTTTAAAAAGAGTGTCGGAGTTCCCATCGTGGCTCAGTGGTTAACGAATCCGACTGGGAACCATGAGGTTGCGGGTTCGAGCCCTGGCCTTGCTCAGTGGGTTAAGGATCTGGCATTGCCGTGAGCTGTGGTGTAGGTCACAGACGCGGCTCGGATCCCGCGTTGCTGTGGCTGTGGCGAAGGCTGGCGGCTACAGCTCCTGTTAGACCCCTAGTCTGGGAACCTCCATATGCCGAGGGTGCAGCCCTAGATAAGGCAAAAAGACAAAAAAAAAAATAAAAAGTGTCAAGTGCTTGTGAGTTGCGAGATGATGTGTTAATCAGATTTCTTGTTGTATACTTATAAATGTAACAAAATTCATTAAGTAATTTAAAAAAATAGAATAAATAGAGTCCCTTCCAAGATAGACAGGGGTTGAGAAGCACAGTGATCCAGCTGGTGGTCTCCTCAGAGTCTGGGCTGCACGCATAAGAACACTGTGAGCTGGAAAATACTTTTATAAGATTGCCATGCCAGATCCAAGGCAAGCAACACGGCAAGTATTATTGAACCAAATGTACATCTTAGGAGAAGCAAATGCACAAACCTTGTGGAATAAGAAATAGGCTGTAATCTTTAGGAAATTTACAAATATCTCCCTGCCTCCCTTTCTCATACGTTTAGGTATGCTTAGAACAGTTAAATGTGTCAAAACACATCATACGGCAGTTAAAATTATAAGTATACCTTATATTTTTTTGTGTGTTTGTGCATGTATATATTCAAGTTGAATTATTTAATTTAATATTTATAAATAATAAAAACAGTAGCATTATCTTAATAATAATGCCAAACAGAAAAAAAAAAAAGATTTCTTAACAGCAGAACTTCTCAGAGCCAATGGTTTTAGCTAACATGCTATGTAAAAACAGGGGTGAATAAATCCTGCAAGAATTCCAAATTTATACTCAAAGGTTGTTGACTGACAAAGAATTTAAATGTGAAACCCTTCTAAAAACATGTGCATGCTTTACCCCAAAGGTATGAGTCTCACTTGAGATCATGAAACCCTTTCATCATCTATAGGACACACCTGAGAAAAGCTATTTAAGGACCAAAATCTTGCTAATGGTCCAGACACCAACTAGTAGAAGGTTTGAGGACAATGCCTAAAAGGGTGACGTCTTCCTTCTAGAGTCTCAGAAAAATCTTTCCGAGCACTTGTTTTACGAGCAGGGCCCAAGGCCTCAGACCTGGGCCATGGCCCCATCTTCAGGACAAGTCCCTAAGATAACACCTGTTCAATGAACAGGAGGCCCCAGTATCATCGCTGAAGAAGAAGGGGATAATAAAAGAAGGCAGAAGAGAGCTGGAGAATCTTTAGGGCATTTGGCGATCTTAGGAGAAGAGATTGATTTAAGCATGGGTTACATATACAGTTTTCTAGCTGGTCGAGGCTGGCATCATTAACGTACACCATGTAACTGCAGGACAGAATTTAACCTAAAGTGGACTCTGCCCAAAGGGAATGGTCTGAGGAACATACAAAAAGCCACAATATACGACCGCAGCCACCCTGCCTTAGGAGCTGAAATTCTACCTGTTTCTATGGATTAAATGCCACAGCTTGATAACCTGAAAATGTGCTTAGAAGGGTATTACACATACCTTCTTATCAGTCAAGAACACTTGAGTCTAAGTTACTCCACCAGGCTCCTATATAATTCACCATCTGTCTGAAACGGGCTTTACAGAAATGGATACAGGATAAGCAAGCTTAGATTCAGGATGGGGGCTGGGGACAGACAGATAGCCACAAAGGCCCTTCCAAGAAGGCGCTCAAGGAAGGCTGCTGCAACTGCAGGAGGGCCAAGAGTCACCCCCACGCTTATGCCACTTGTTCCAGTTGCTGCAGCAAGAGGACATGGGCCCAGATGTGTAAACTCAGAGGCCTGGGTAAGGTTCCTGAGCTGCTAGGAGCTGGAAGGCTGCCTGAGAGCCCTTGGAAAGCACCGTTTCATAAAAGCATCCTCTGTGGAGGGTTGGGGCTGGGGGGGAGAGCCGGGTGGAGTTCTCCCTCTGGGGTTGGTGCTAGCCCCGCCACACAGCACAGGAATGTCTCTGGGACAGAAAATCTCATCCTTTTTAGAACAAGATTGGGCCCAGGGTCTCCTTCCAAAAAGCTAGGGACTCCCAACAATATCACTAACATGGAGAAGCCACTCCCTGCAGGAGAAGCAGGGACTTTCAAACCCAGGGGACATGGAGCCAAAGCCTGGGCTGGCCACCAGGGCAGGAGTCTCACAAATCTTACCTCACGGTGTCGGAGCTGCAAATTCTGGCCTTCATAGTACAAGTTGTAGGTCTTCAGGTGCAAGAGAAGTTCATTCCTTAAGGGAAAAATACAGGAGGAGTCATAATCTCAGCGGAAGCCACTTATACCGAAGCTGTTCCCTATTTCTCACCTCTGACCTGGCCTTCAGTCACCACAGTCTGGGTGTTTATCCACACATGTACACACACACACACACACACACACACACACACACACACAGTTATGCCCCCACCTTCCATCACAAACTTCCCCCAGGGTCAAGGTCACGAGTAAACAGACTCGTGACCTAGAACAGACTGGATATAAGGAGAAAACCAAGGCAGGTTTGGTCTGCTGACAAAGGTCGGCAGCTCACCCAGCACTCCCCAAGCCCACGCTAAATACGCAGGCCTTAATAAGCCTCCGATTCATAGAGGCAAAGCCACTGCAAAGCCCACAGACAAGGTTTCTCCGGCTTCTCCACAGCCTTTCCTCCTTCACATGCTGTGAGTTATGCGAGGACAATCACTACAGCCCTGTAGGAACCTCAGAAGCTCCTAGGCTTTCAGCAAGATTAAAGGGACAGGCCTGCACCCCTCTGACTCAGGCTTCATGGACACAACCTTATCATGTGTTTAAAAACTTACCAATGCCTATCAACAGCAGAACAGATGAATGAAGGCAGCTATGGTCACACAGTGGAATACTGCATAGCAATGAGAACATGAACGAACTGCACATACCATGGATGAACCTCACCGATGGTATGCTGGGTAAAAGCAGCCAGACACAAGAGAGCATATGTTGTCTGATTCCACTGACGTGAGGTTTGATCAGGGTGTTGGAATTCAGGACAGTGGCTTCACCTTTGGGAATGGAGACTGGAAGTGGGCAGCAGGGGCCTTCTGAGCCCTGGAAATACACCATCCTAGATGTAGAATGGCTTTTATCTTTTTTTTGTCTTTTTTTCTCTCTCTCTCTTTTTTTTTTTTTTTTGTCTTTTTAGGGTCGCACCCCCAGCACATGGAGGTTCCCAGGCTAGGGGTCTAACAGGAGCTGTAGCTGCCGGCCTTCGCCACAGCCACAGCAACACCAGATCTGAGCCGCATCTGCAACCTACACCCCAGCTCACGGCAACGCCGGATCCTTAACCCACCGAGCGAAGCCAGGGATCGAACCCACAACCTCATGGATACTAGCAGTGTTCATAGCCTGCTGCGCCACCACAGGAACTCCTAGACGCTTTTATCTTTTTATTCTCTTCTAGGTGCTTTTAGTTTATAAAAATATTTTTTAAAAACCTTACAAGGCCTCCTACCTAAATACTGGTTTCTCGGTAGCCCCCCCGGGGAGCACAGTTCTATGGAACCTGAAAGAGAAAGGGTGTCACACCCTCCGTGTGTGATCAGAAAACAGCGGTCCAAGCTGGCGTGCTCCAGTCAAGTGTCATCGGAAAGTGAAGGGGAGAGGGCTGGGAGCGGGGCGAGCTGAGGAGGCAAAGGTGCGCTTGGCAGGCAAGAGACGAGGGAGTTCAGCCCATCTAAATCCAGCCATTTAGGGGAGAGATTTGGGGCCACACAGGAGGTCAAAACCAGCTGGACGTTCCAAAAAGTTCCAGACAAATTCAACACAGATAAACTGGAGTCATTCCATTAAAGCCAAAATGAAGGAGCAGAAAATAAAGCTACTTCAAATAACCTAAAACAAAGCCGTTTGATACTTTTAAACACATAGCTCTAAAATCAGGATTTCAAATGACTGGCCAGGAGGTCCTGTCGTGGCTCAGAGGTCATGAACCTGACTAGTATCCATGAGAGTGTGGGTTAGATCCCTGGCCCTGTTTTCAGCGGGTTAAGGATCGATCCAGGGCTGCCGTGAGCTGTGGTGTAGGTCGCAGATGCACCTCAGATCTGCCGTTGCTGTGGTATAGGCTGGCGGCTACAGCTCCAATTCGACCCCTAGCCTGGGAGCCTCCATATACCAAAGGTGCAGCCCTAAAAAAAAAAAAAAAGATAGAAAATAAATAAATGAAAAATAAAATAAAATAAAATGACAGGTCAGTAGAAGTCCCTGGAGAAATTGATCAGTGAAGAGATAGGAATTGATCTGCATTTCACACAACTGTGTGTCTATATATGGCCAAGTTGGCTAAAGGAATTTAAATGATTTGGTCTCAAATAAATTAAACATTTAGTTAAGATGGAGAACATAATTATGTACAGATCCTGGTGCTGACTATAAAAATATATCTGCAAATTTACAATTTGAGAAAGTCAGTTCTGGCTCAGGCCCTGTCCTATCAGCAAAAATCTGAGTTCAAGAGATTTTAGTTCATATAAAGCAGTGAAACTGTCTCCTTCTGTTCAGGGCCACCTGTGCCCATTGTAGCCAGAACCCCAGCAGCCAGAACTTCCCCGGGGGACACCACAGACAGGACAGTGAGCAGCCACCACCAGCTCCTCCTCGTAGAAGCCTCCAGGACATCATTTCTTTTGAGGCCCTAAGGACGCCATGTCTTCTTTTTTTGGCTTTTTAGGGCCACACCCGCAGCATATGGAAGTTCCCAGGCTAGGGCTCGAATCAGAGCTACAGCTGCAGGTCTACACCACAGCCACAGCAACGCCAGATCCCAGGTGCATCTGTGACTTCCGCCACAGCTCACGGCAGCGCGAGATCCTTAACCCATTGAACGAGGGCCAGGGATTGAACCCGCAACCTCATGGACCCTAGTTGGGTTCGTTAAACCACTGAGCTGGGAAGGGAACTCCAAGGGTGCCGTGTCTTGAGGAGCCCCGTAATGTCACTCTCCGGGGTCAGGTTCTGGGCGCATGTTTTTATTTATTTTTTTATTTTTTTATTTTTGCTTTTTAGGGCTGCACCTGCGGCATGTGGAGGTTCCCAGGCTAAGGATCAAATCGGAGCTGTAGCTGCCGGCCTACTCCATAGCAACACAGGATCCAAGGCGCATCTGCAACCTACACCACAGCTCACGGCAACTCCAGATCCTTAACCCACTGAGCGAGGCCAGGGATCGAACCTGCAACCTCATGGTTCTTAGTCAGATTCACTTCCGCTGTGCCCCAGTGGGAACTCCCAGGTGCATGCTTTTATCTGGAACAGCAACCTTGCTCACACTCAGTTGCTTTGCTCCTTCTCACACAGGAGCCCCGACCCTCCTGCATGGAGGAAGCTCCTTTGCCAGTGGCTTCCATCCATGTGGGACTGACCACTGGGGACACAACACCCAGGGAGAAAATCTTACTTGGAAATGTATTTATCTTGTCCGCATGGGACTAGGGAAGTCTGGTGACTGTAGTCCATTCTTCCTCTTTCTTTTCATCAGCAGGAGAGGCCTATATTTGAACGGAAAAGACAGAGGTTAAAGCCAGAAGAACATGAGCCAGGGGGCAGGGAGCACAGCCCCAGATCCACAGCTGGAGCAGCCCAATGCTGACCCGGGGCCACGGAGATGCCACACCAGTGTTGTTGCCTCTGCTTGCCACTGCCTCTCAGAAAAACACCTGATGGGAAGATGAAAATCCTTGCCGAGCCCCAGAACAAATGCCCCAGCCACAGAGAAGGCTGACACTCAAGTTGGTTTGAAGGATGACTCAGGAGTCTTCTCAGAAGAGACTTTCACTACACAGAATAGAGACTTAAATATGAGGTAAGGCTCAGATTCTGCCGAGGTATATGAAAGATTAGTAAACGACCTACAAATGCCCAGATAGGCATTCTCATTGTGGCTCGGTGGTTTATGAACCCAACTAGTATCCATGAGGATTTGCGTTCAATCCCTGGCCTCGCTCAGTGGGTTAAGGATCTGGTGTTGCCGCGAGCTGTGTTGTAGGTCGCAGACACGGCTCGGGTCTGGTGTTGCTTGGCTGTGGTGTAGGCCGGAGCTGCAGCTCTGATTCGACCCCTAGCCTGGGAACTTCCATAGGCCACAAGTGCAGCCATTAAAAAAAATAGTAATAATAAATAAAAATGCCCAGATAGAAATGGATGCAATCCAACACAGCAATACATCTAGGACCACCATTAAAATAAGACAGTATGAAAGGCAATTTAATTACCTGGGATAATGACAATATATCATGAAAACACAGGTTACAAAACTATGAGTCCAATTTTGTTTAAAATATATGTAAGCGAGTTCCTGTTGTGGCTCAGTGGTAACAAATCCATGAGGACATAGGTTCAATGCCTTGCCTTGCTCAGTGGGTTAAAGATACAGCATTGCCATGAGCTGCGGTGTAGGCTGCTAGCTGTAGCTCTGATTCAACCCCTAGCCTGGGAACTTCCATATGCTGCAGGTGTAGTCCTAAAATGTGAAAGAAAGAAGGAAGGAAGTAAGAAAGGAAGGAAAAAGAAAGGAAGGAAGGAAGAAAGAAAGAGAGAAAGAAAAAATATATATGCATAAACATTCATATATATGTACATTTATCTGAATGGACATTTTCTATATGAGTCCAATATGTATAAGCCAATGAGTCAAAGAAGAAACAAAAAAAGGGAAATTAAAAATCTTGAAACAAAAAAAAAAATCTTGAAACAAGAATTTTCTCTGTAGTGTAGTAGGTTAGGGATCCAGCATTGTCTCTGTGGTGACCTGGATTTGATAAACACACACACACACATACATATATATGTATCAAGATTTCTCAGCTTCAGCACTGTTGACATTTGGAGCCAGGTCATTCTTTGCTGTGGGGCCTGTCCTGTGCATTGGAGGATGTTTAGCAGCCTTAACCCACGAGATGCTAGCAGCGTGACCCTCAGTCATGTCAATCAAAAACATCCCTGGACACTGTGTCCCCTGGGGGCTAAACTGCCCCTAGTTGAGAACTCCTGGCATATGTATATAAGCATGTAAGTGAACGAAAGGCCAGCACTTTCTGGTAATGGTGTTACCAGAAAATTTTTTTCAAATATTTATTCTAAAATTTTTCCAAAAACAGTTGGAAAAATAAGACAATGATGGAGTTCCCGTCGTAACTCAGTGGTTAAGGAATCCGACTAGGAACCATGAGGTTGTGGGTTTGATCCCTGGCCTCGCTCAGTGGGTTAAGGATCCGGCATTGCCGTGAGCAGTGGTATAGGTTGCAGACGCGGTTCGGATCCCGTGTTGCTGTGGCTGTGGTGAAGGCCAGTGGCTATAGCTCCTGTTAGACCCCTAGCCTGGGAACCTCTACATGCCGTGGGTGCGGCCCTCGATAAGGCAAAAAGACAAAAAAAAAAAGAAAGAAGACAATGATTAGCAATATACGCATGGGTATTCTACCCTAACACTTAACTATCCTTACTTTTTCACACATCTGTCCATCTATATGCCCCTTTATCCATTCAATAATTCATCCTACTTTTCATACTTTTCACAGTAAATTACACACAAAAAGTCTTAACAATTCAAGAAGTTCAAATCATACCAAGTATCTTTTCCAACCACAACAGTATGAAATTAGAAATCAACAGCAGTAGAAAAACTGGAAAATTTACAAATACGTGGAAATTAAACACATTCCTGAACAACAAGTGAGTCAAAGAAGAAACAAAAAGGGAAATTAAGAAATCTTGAAACAATGGAATTCCCGTCATGGCTCAGCAGTAATGAGCCCGACTAGTGTTCACGAGGACACAGATTCAATCCCTGGCCTTGCTCAGTGGGTTAAGGATCCAGCGTAGACCAGCAGCTGCAGTTCCGATTCAACCCCTAGCCTGGGAACTTCCTTATGCTGCGGGTGCAGGTCTAAAAAGACAAAAAAAGAAAATCTTGAAACAAGAATTTCTTCTGCGGTGGAGTAGGATGAGGATCCAGCACTGTCTATGAGGTGATGTGGATTTGATCTCCAGCCCAACACAGTGGGTTGAGGATCCACTGTTGCTGCAGTAGCTGTGGCGTAGCCTAGAGCTGTGACTCAGATTTGATCCCGGGCCCAGGTTCTTCCATATGCTGTGGGTGTGGCCAAAAAAAAAATCTTGAAAAAAACAAAAAAGTAAACATAACATACCAAGTTATGAGACAGAGCAAAAGCTGTTCTAAGAGGGAATTTTACGGTAATAAATACCTGTTAAGAAAAAAGATCAGAGTTCCTGTCATGGCTCAGTGGAAATGAATCTGACTGGCATCCATGACAATGCAGGTTCGATCCCTGGCCTCACTTGGTGGGTTAAGAATCTGGCGTTGCCGTGAGCTGTGGCGTAGGTCACAGACACATCTTGGATCCTGAGTTGTGGTTGTGGTATAGACCAGTGGCTACAGCTCTGATTCGACTCCTAGCTCCATTTCCTAGCTGCCCGGTACGGCTTTAAAAAGACAAAAAAAGAAAAGAAAAAAGAAGATCCCAATGAACAACCTAATTTTACACCTCAAGGAGCCAGAAAAGGAACAAACGCAGCTCAAAATTAGCAAAAGAAAGGAAACAGCAATGATCAGAGCCAAAAAAAAAAAAGAAAAACAAGACCAGAAAAACAATAGAAAAGATCAATGAAATTAAGAAGCTTTTTCATTTTTTTAAAAAGATAAACAAGGAGTTCCCGTCGTGGCGCAGTGGTTAACGAATCCGACTAGGAACCATGAGCTTGTGGGTTCAATCCCTGGCCTTGCTCAGTGGGTTCAGGATCCAGCGTTGCCGTGAGCTGTGGCGTAGGCTGGCGGCTACAGCTCTGATTAGATCCCTAGCCTGGGAACCTCCACATGCTGCGAGTGCGGCCCTAGAAAAGACAAAAAAAAATTTTTTTTAATAAATAAATAAAACTTTTAAAATTGAAAAAAGATTTTTTTAAATTAAAGTTGAACTACCAATGATCCAGCAATTTCTCTTCTGGGTACATACCAAAAGAGTTAAAAGTAGGATGCTGAAGAGATGTTCATACACGCAGGTTCTGCGCAGCATTAATCACAATAGCCAAAAGGCGAAAGTCACTCAAGTACCCATCAATGGATGAATGGATTAACAAGGTAGAGCACATAAATACAATGGAATATTATTCCACCTGAAAAAGGAAGGAAATCCTGTCACACATTACAACAGGGAAAGATTGTTAAAAGGGGGCATAAAAATCATAAAAATTGGCAAACAAATGTACTGCAGAAAAAGGAATAAGGAAAGAAAGACTACTGAGAAAATGTTTCTTTTCTTCTTAAGTGACAATTACCCACGACTGGTGAATACCCATTTTTCTAAAGCACCTCTTCTAGGCATGTGTCAATTTACTCATTCATTTATTGTGTGCCTAAGGTGTGGCAACGCTTCGCGTTTACAGAGAGTAACTCACCAGCAAGTAAACTGGCACAGCCCTGCCATCAAAGGTACGTGGTCTCGGAGGAGGCAGATATGAGGGGAGAGACAAGGCGGGCACGTGCCACAGAGACACACAGGAAGGGCTCCTAACCCAGACTTGTGTGGGTCCCAGAAGCTTTCTGCAGGAAGTGAACTCTAAACCCGGAGCTCAGCAATGAGATGCAGCTGGCAGAGGCGAGGAGCGGGGTGGGTGCGTCCAGGAGTTGGGCAATACAGAGTGGTGCACATCTGGACCCTGACGTATGCAAGGGGCTTTTGGACTTGGAGGTGCAGCGGGGGCTGTGGTAGGCTGAATAGCGGCCCCCAAAGGTACCCAGGTCCTAACCCCTGGAACCTGTCAGTGTTACCTTCTATAGTGACAGGGACTTTGCAAATGTGATTAAGGATCTAGAAATGGGAAGACTCGCCTAGATTCCCTAATGGACCCTAGTGTAATCACAAGCGTCCTTATAAAAGCGGCAGAGGGAGCATCTGTTACACAGTCTCCGCGGCGAAGACATGTGAAGATGCTACGTGATGGATGAAAGATGGAGAAAGGGACCCTGAGCCAAGGAACACAGGAAAGGCAAGCAGAAGCAATTCCCCCTACAGCCTCTAGAGGGAGCGCAGCCCTGCTGACCCATTGGTTGTGGTCCACAGAAGCCAACGTCAGACTTTTGGACTCCAGAATGTAAGAGTGTAAAGCTGCATTGTTTTAGTTTTATTTTATTTTATGGGCCACATCTGTGGCATATGGAAGTTCCTGGGCTAGGGGTCGAATTGGAGCTGCAGCTGCCAGCCTGCACCACAGCCACGCAAAGCAGGATCTGTGCTGCACCTGTGACTTATGCCGAAGCTTGTGGCAAAGCCAGATCCGTAACCCTCTGAGCAAGATCGGAAATCGAACCCACAACTTCATGGATACTAGTCAGATTCTTAACCCACTAAGCCACAACAGAAACTCCTAAATTTGTTTCTTTGTTTGTTTTTAGGTCCGCACCTGTGGCATATGGAGGTTCCCAGGCTAGGGGACGAGTCGGAGCTATAGCTGCCAGCCTGCGCCACAGCCACAGCAATGCCAGATCCAAGCCACTTCTGTGACCTACACCACAGCTCATGGCAACGCCAGATCCCTTAACCCACTGAGCGAGACCAGGGATCAAACCTGCGTCCTCACGGATACTAGTCAGATTTATTTCCCCTGAGCCACGACAGGAACTCCCTAAATTTGTGTTTTTTTAAACCACTAAGGCTGTGATCATTTCTTACTGTGGCAATAGGAAAATAAAGAGAGTTGTGAAGGAAGGGTGTGATCTGACTTGAATTTTGGAACCCCACTTTACTCTCTCCTTTGAGAAAGGACTGGGGAAGAAAACAGAGGCAGGGGACCAACTGAGAGGCCAACCCAGGGATGCAGGCAGTAGGGATGCAGTGAAGTCATGATCCATCAATAAAAAGGTTTGGAAAGGGCCAGATTTGACATGAGGTTAAAGGCAGAGTCCAGCAGGATGCCGGGCTGCCAGTGAGGTCAGCAACTTAGGTGGCGGAGCCCCTTTCACAAGCACTGGTGTGAGGAACACAGGCTGCGTTTGAGGTGGCCCATGGAACCCTAGGATGCAGATGGCAAGAAGCACAGCCAGGAGTACAGCCCAGGAGAGTGACAGCATGGAGTTCCCGGGGTGGGGGGTCCTGGCTTGGTGGAAGGAAGGGAGGTCAGGACAGTGTTGAGGTCACAGGGAGAAAACAGGGAGGGCTGAGGGGCAGGGCCAAGGGCAGAAATTCTTAGGGATGGAAAGAGAAAAAAAAAAAAAAAGGTCCCTAGAAGCAAAGGGGAAACAGGAAACACAGTATCCTGGAAGCCAAGAGAACTTGGCCTTGAGAAGGAGGCCATGGTCGGCAGAGCCAGGGGCTGGTGGTGGGAACCCAAGGAAGGGAAACCCAGAGCAAGCCTCCAATTAACCACACAAGTCATAGGGGACCCCGGCCAGAGCCAATTCCAAAGCTTGGATGGAACAGAAGTCAGATAAGTGGTGCCCAGCCAACAACTGACCTGATCCTAAACATTCGAGTCTCTCTCCGGTAACTGAAAAGCTCTAGTCTCACTCTGACTACTGCTTCTCTTCCTTCCTTTCTGGGTTTTTCTCCTGCAATGTCTCTAGCCCCTCCCTTTAGCGATCTATGTACATACGTACAGATACACTTGCAGTTATCCTCCAAGTCTCATATAATTTTTACTCACAAGCTCCGCCTCCTTCTTGTCCTCAGAATTCTCCTGTTCATCTTTTAACTTGCTGTTTGGATTTTCTGTAGGACTCGCTTTCCTTCACTGCCTCCATCATAACTCACATACGGTAATTTTGTTTTGGATCTGAAAGCAATTCACTTTTGACAGCACATCCTCTTAAATCTACTGAAAATACCAATTAGAGAATTTAAGTCTTCTTCACAATTACTAAAACGACTCAGTACTTGAGGAAAACAGGCAGACTAATGAAACCATCCCGTACAGAAATGGACCCAAATATATTTGGGAACTGAGAATGTGGGCTGCCTTTCTAAACAGCAGGGAAATGACGGATAGAACAAAATGTTGCCGGAGAATTGACTGGCCTTTGGAAAGGGGGAGATGGGGAAACTAAATCCCTGCCTGGCTCCTTCCACCAAGAGAAATTACAAATGAATGTTTAATTAAATATTAAGAAAATAAAATGCTGGATCAGCAACGAGATTCTGCTGTATAGCCCAGAGAACTTTATCTGATCACTTGTGATGGAACCTGATGGAGGATAATGTAAAAAAAAAGAATAGATAGATAGATAGATAGATAGATAGATAGATAGATAGAGAACTGGGTTCTTTTGCCATACAGCAGAAATTGACAGGACACTGTAAATCAACTATAATTATAAAAAAGAAAAAATGCTAGAAGGAAATGTAAGATATATATACATTAGACCCAAAATCCAGACAACATGATAAAAAAATTGGATACCAATCAAAAATTTAAGCTTCTGTCTAGAAAAAAATTTACCCTAAGTTGAAAGGCAAATGACAAATTAGGGGGATTTACAATACATATGATGAAAGCATAATGTCCGTAATATGTAAAAGTCTTTAATAATTCAATAAGAAAAAAGACTACACTCAATGGAAAATGGTGCAGAGCACACAAACAAATAGCTTATGGAAAAATAAATACAAATAGTTGATACACCTATGAAAAGATGTTCAGCCTCCCTCATCACTATTTTTTAATTACCAGATTGATAAAAATCATCACATTGTCTGATGGCCCAAATGTGAGAATTTTCCAGAGCTTGGTCACTCTCTGCCTATTGGGTGATTTCACCAAGACCATTTCTATAAATCAGATCTAAAGTGTCATGTGACCCTATCTGTCTCCAGCTTGACTTCTCCCCACTTTTTTTTCCTTACTTTTACATTTCTTGGGTTAGGAATGTTAGGCAAATACAGAGCCTATCACATCAGTGACCTAAAATTGTAGGTAATCAATTCTAGGACCCAACTCCTCCTTTGCCTATCTCAAGGCCAACATCTGCATAAACTTTCCAGCTCTCCGCACAAAGCACTTTAAGGTAAACACAGTAGCAAAGCAAACGAAAGGCCGGAAACGTAGAGTTCAGTCTAATATTCCTTAAACAGAGTATTGTTCCTCACACCAGGAAGAGAAAGAGGAAGACGACTGATGGGGCTGGAATGTGGATTCCCCTGGACACTCCCGCCAAGGGGGCCTGCCAATATCTACAGTCTTGAAGAGAGGGATTGTCTCTGCTGGCCATTGCACTTCTTCTGTCTGCTCTGTTATTACAGCAATTTATGAAGCCCTCCTGGACTCCAAAATGCTTTGTAAGGATCATTTCCAAGCATCGCTTCCACTCTGCCTTGAGAATACAGAACTGACCGTCACTGTCTCTTTGGACCCAAGGCATCTGGAGGTTCCCAGTCTAGGGGTCCAATCAGAGCTACAGCTGCCGGCCTGCACCACAGCCACAGCATCACCAGATCCTTAACCCACTGAGCGAGGCCAGGGATCGAACCAGCAACCTCATGGTTCCTAGTCGGATTCGTTTCCGCTGCGCCACGACGGGAACTCCATGATCTTCACTGTCTCTTTGAGGAAGAGAAAGCAAGACAGGGAAGAGGGAAGGGCTTTCCACATGTTCCAGCCTCTCGGGCACAGGACGGAAACAGTTCACGGCTCCCCACACACGGAAAAGGAGGTGAGAGGAAGAATGCGACAGGAATGAAAGGGCAGATTTTTTTTTTTGTCTTTTTGCCTTATTCGGGCTGCACCTGCAGCATATGGAGGTTCCCAGGCTAGGGGTCTAACAGGAGCTGTAGCCGCCGGCCTTCGCCACAGCCACAGCCACGCGGGATCCGAGCCACGTCTGCAACCTACACCACAGGTCACGGCAATGCTGGATCCGTAACCCACTGAGCAAGGCCAGGGATCGAACCCGCAACCTCATGGTTCCTAGTCAGATTCGTTAACCACTGAGCCATGACGGGAACTCCCTAAAAGAGCAGATTTGACACAAATAATTTTCGACGTGGAGCAGCTCTTCCGAAGTCTAAAACGTATTTAAGTTTACAGAACCCCTCTGTGACCATGGCTGCTTTTCTCAGGAATTCTAAATCGATACAGTTTCTCTTCAGAAAAACTTTGAGAGAAAATTCGTACTGAATGTCAACTAACTACAAAGCTCCAGAGAGGTGAGTACCGCTGGGTTTGCCGAGTTGGGACCTAAGCCTCCTGAGCCCCTAGTCATGCTGGAGACCTGCTGAGACGTCCAGACTAGTCAGTCCTCTCCTCTTGGCACCAACTTCACGCCCCAGCAGAATGTTCTGGGTTCTCCTCAGCTCCATTAAATGCCTGGGTGATGCCAAGCAGCTTGTCAGCGGAACCCTGCGCGCCCCGTGTGAAGAGGCTTCCGTGACTTCCTGCCTGTTCCCGAGACAACGCAAGATTACAACCTTCCTTAAGACCCAAGAGAACGTGGTGAGAAAAGGAAGGTTTTTAAGCCACTGAAGATGATGACAAGCCAGCCGCAAAAGACCCTCCTCGGCCTTCTTCCCGTGCTCTGCGTGTGCCCGCGCTCCTTCTCAAACCTGAGCAAACTCACATGTTCCCTAGACCCTGATCCAAAACCGAGCCCCCCTCCCCCAACTGTCCCCACCATCCCGGGGCACAGGCACTCACACCTCAGCCCGCCCGTCATCAAAGCACTTACCACCACACAGGAACCATCCCACCTGGGATTTCTTTCCCCTCCTGGGACCCTCGGCTCCCAGACTGGGCCTCTGTCCTGCCAATATTCCCATTCTCATGATTAATCCTTCAGGTGAGACACTGGACTCAACAGTCAGCCCAAGGAAAGCAAACCTGCTGCCTTAAATCATGGGGTTCCTCGAGGTAGAGTTCAAAGTGGGGATTCTGGAGTTCCCGCTGTGGCTCAGCAGTAATGAACCTGACTATCCGTGAGGATGCGGGTTCGATCCCTGGCCTCGCTCACTGGGTTCAGGGTGCAGCGTTGCCATGAGCTGCAGTGTAGGTTGCAGACAAGGCTCGGATCTGGTGTTGCTGCGGCTGCGGTGTAGGCTGGCTGTGGCATGGGTGTAGCTCCGATTCAGCCTCCAGCCTGGGAGCTTCCATATGCCACAGAAAACAAACAAACAATTCTTGCGCACAGGATTTATTGAGGAAGTGTTTTCAGGAGAATCCTGTAAATAAAGAGAGGAGGAGGGGCTGGGAGTGACACGGGGTCAGCTGGAGCCCAGCCCCAGACTCCTGCCACGGGAGCCCAAGGGTGTGAATAACTCCCCTGGATTGTCCCACCCTGAGAAGAGCAAGCCAGAGCTCTGCACCCCGGGCCAGGCAGCCACTGGCTGAGACCCACCCTGGGAGGAGGGGGTGAGCGCCCAGGCATTTCCCTGCAAGAGTAATTCTCAAGACCAGGGAGCAGGAGTTCCCGTGTGGCTCAGCAATAACAAACCCAACTAGGATCCATGAGGAGGTGGGTTCGATCCCTGGCCTCGCTCAGTGGGTTAAGGATCTGGCATTGCCATGAGCTGTGGTGTAGGTCCAGATGCAGCTCGGATCCCGTATGGCTGTGGCGGTGGCGTAGGCTGGCAGCTGCAGCTCCGATTCGACCCCTAGCCTGGGAACCTCCATATGTCGCACCTGCGCCCTGAAAAAAAGGCAACGGGAAGCTGCTAAGACCTGTGAGCAGTCCACACCCATAACAGGAAATAGAGAAAGGGGATCTGGGCGGTAACAGCATGGTCCATTACACCTGGACCGCATTAGGGCCTGAAGCAGCTCCCGGCTCTTCCCTCCTCTCAGGCTGGAGGGAACACAGCTGCCCACACGGGATGGCCGGGTGAGGTGCAAACCCGAGCTGCAGGAGTGCGGACAGGCCTGCCCAAGCTCCAAACCAGTTGAAACCCTGCAGCTGTCACACAAAGGATCCCTTCCTCTTCCTTTTCACAGACTCCCCACTCACAGGTGTTTCCAGCTTCCCCAAGAATAAACAGGGGGAGGGAGGCTTGAAACGAACCAGGCCTGCTTCCTGTGAAGGACAAGGCTTAAATCCCGAGGAAGTTCAAGGTGGAAAGGCAAACGCAAGCTCTCTTAGAAGACAGCAGAACCTCCTCTGTTCTCAGCTCTTGGTCCCTCCAAATTTCTGTGCCCTCGCTCTCTTACTGTCAAGGAACCCGGAAAACACACGGCAGTTATTTAATCGGCTCTCATCCTAGGAGCGTCCTAGGAGGCCAGTCACTCCCTACAGCTTCTGTTCCAGCCCGGAGACAAAGTGTCTCCCATCTTGGGCATCAACTGGAAAGTCCCCAGCAGGCGAATACAGAACCGAAAGGTGGGCAGCCCCTGGCAGGAGAGTCCAGAGTAAGATGAAGAAGCCCGTCTGCTGCTTTCTGGGGTTTTGTTTGCTAAGCCGTCTTCCTGGTTGCACAACAGGGGCCAGGCCCCCCCACCCCCTGCCCCCCTCCGCAGCGCCCTGGGTAGGGTGGGGGTGGGGAACAGTCCCAGGCTCTAAGGAGGTACAACCAGGAGACGGAGACAGGCTTATTCCACAAAGCATTGCGGGGTGCGGGGGGGCGGTGGGGGGCAAATCCACAGAGCCAGCCCTCAACCAGAGAGAGGGTCGTGAACTTGACAAGGCCTAGGCTGAAACCAAGGTGGGAAGGAGGAATCGCTGACCTTGGGGTGCACGATGTCTCGGAGGTTCTGATTAATTCTGGGTGCTCGTCAGACTCTCCTGGAGTGGGGGCGGGGTTGATTTTAAATTCCTGACGTTGAGGCAGCAACTCGACCGATTGCATCAGATCCTTCTGGGAAGAGGGCCAGGAATGTTTAGAGAGACTCCCCAGGTCATGCTGATGTACGGCCAGGGCTGAGAACCACCACGAAATCTGACGGGGAGAGACGACACCCCCCGCCCACCCTCCCCCACCCCGCCAGTGTCTTCCGTGCAGCCTTTCAACAAGGAAGGAACAGAATTTTCTACAAGTTAACCGAGTTGTCTTTGGCCCCCCGCTCCCCATTACTAAATATTTCATTGCTAATATTTCACGGGGAGAGGTGGACAGGGTCTAGCACTGCAGATGGTGAGTGAGTGTCCGCAGGCACAGAGCTAATCCAAGGGGCTCCATCCACAAACCAGGGCATCATATCACGGAAGCAGGAAGCCAGCTGTTGGCCCCAGATGCACACAAAACAGTAACTGGAGGCTTGCAGCTTCCCCTTTCGGGGCCCCTCCCCACCTCTGCTCTGAGCTCTGCCCGGCCCAGCCCTCTGGGGACAATCGGGAGCCCCAGGGTTAGAGAAGAAAGTTGCCTGACCCAGTGCTTCAGGCTGCCTCCCTCTCTGAGGGACTCTGCTGTGTAGCCAACCAGCGACAGAGAAAAGAGTTCTGACACCCCCCCCCCGCCCCCCTGCACTTCAGCCCCCTGGTACCAGGGCAGGAAGAAGTGTCGGTGGCAAACAGGAAACCCCAGCCCTACTGTGCCACGCAAGGAAGGAGATGAGCTGCAGCCTGGGGCCCTGCCGAGATCGAGAGACTTACAGGAGATCCCACCTGAGCCTGACCCAGCAAAACTCAGGCTGCCTGGGAAGGAAACGCCATACTCTGCTTTCCGTCTGCTTGCCCTCTTCAGTTAAAGGCTCACTTACTAACTAAGCCCCGAGTGTCTCTTGCATCCCCTTCCCCACCCTGCGGGGTGGGGGGTGGGGGGCAGGGCACTCAGCCAGCCATCCACAGGGCTCTCCCAGTTGCTCTGCTCAGCACCAAAGGGAGAGAGGAGGTCAAGCGTGCTGGGTTTCGGCACTCCACTTTCTCAGCTTTATCGTGACTGTGACTACCAAGCTTTGCCCCCTCGTCACCCCCAAAGGAGGCTGGAGCTTAAGGAAAAGAGAGAAGGGACTTGGGAAGAGGTTGGCTTGTGCTCTCTGAGGAAGGATGGCACTTACACGGAGGCAGCGGGGGAAGGGCTTAGCTCAAGAGACCCTGCAGAAGACTAGAACTAGGTGGCCCTGGTCACCTGTTTCCCCCACAAAGAGAGAAGCCAACCATCACAATATTATCCTTATGCAAATAGGAAAAAAAAACCCATGTGAACCGTAGACAGCCTATCAGAAATGTGAGCTCACCCTGGGCTAGCTATTACCTGCTTCCAACTCACATAATCCCCACAACAGTCTCATCATGAAAGAACATATTCCCATTTGGTAGATGAAGCGATCGAGGCACAGAGAGGTGAAGTAACTTGTCGGAAGACACACAGCCAGGAAGAGGCAGAGCTCGAATTCAAACCCAGGACTGTCTGCTGCAAAGCAGGACCCCCCCTTGAAGTTCCAGCTTCTCTTGAGGTGAAGGGGAAGAAACACTTTTTGGCTAAAAATTACCGGATGCAGCCATATTCTAGAGCAGTGTGTATCAGAATCCCCCAGCGGTTCATTAACTACAGATTACTGGTCCCCAAGCCTCCTGGTTTCAGATTCAGCTCTTCTGCAGTGGCGTCTAGATACGCATTCCTAACACACTCCCAAGGGCTGCTGGTGCTGCTGACAAGACTCAAGAAGCTTCATCTTATTCCTGAGAAGAACCCACAGGGAAGGCTTTATTTTCCCCATTTGAAAGATGAGGAAGGGGTTTCCGTTGTGGCTCAGTGGTAACGAATCCAACTAGTATCCCTGAGGACACAGGTTCGATCCCTGGCCTTGCTCAGTGGGTTAAGGATCTGGTGTGGCTGTGGCTGTGGCGTAGGCCAGCAGCTGCAGCTCCGATTCGACCCCTAGCCTGGGAATTTCCATATGCTTCAGGTGCGGCCCTAAAAAGACAAAAAATAAAATATATAAATAAGAGGAAACTGAAGGACCCATAGGTTAGGCAATTTGTCCCAGAGCTGACATGAAGCCAGCCCTTCTCTGATGCTCTGGCTAAGCGCTGGACAAGAGGGGCTCGGAGTAGGTCGTGCCAGTCACAGCGAGCCCTGGGGTCCTGGGGAAGGCAGGTGAGTCAGTGACTGGCCCAGCAGACAAGCTGTAGGAAAAGCAGACCCTACAGGGGCCGTGGATGGAGACCCCATCCAGGGACCCAGGGACCAGCAATGTCACAGAGCCATGAACCCCCAGACACATCTCACCCTCTGCCTAAGGAACAAGCTACCCTCCCACTCACAGGGTCCCCAGGCCACCTGCCCCCTCCTCCTCCTCCTGGAAGAAGCCTGGGGGCCCAACTAACAACAGGCACAAGGTCCCTGCTGACAAGCAACCTCACTCCTCTCCCAGGAGGCAGCCCCTGGCTGGTCCACCTGCCGGACGAGGGCCTGAGATGCGGCAGGCGGCCAAGCTGGGCTCCCTCCTGCCAGCAGCGTGAACTACAAAGCCTCAGCTTCTTCCATTGCCAAACAGTGCCTTGGTCCTTCCTGCTCAGGCCTTCCGGACACCGTCTCAATTCCCCAGCGTGGGTGGGGAAGAGCTGAGGAAATGATCCTGGGACTCCCGCCAAAAAAGGCCCGCCTCCTACTCCCACGCCAGCGTCCAGGTGAATAACCTGGAGAGTCCCAGAAATCACTCAATGAAACAATCACCCCACAGGCCACGCTGAGCAATTATTTGTTTATAGGAAGTACCACCGACATCCACAGGCTTTTGACCTTCTGGAGGGATATGGAGAAGGAAATCCAAAAGCTCTCTTAGCCTCGTAACAGATAAACAGGGATGTTGCAAGAGAACAAATAAAGGAAGCAAAAACTCCAGAAAGAAAAGTCTGTGCGGGAGTTCCCTTCTTGGCTCAGTGGTTAACGAATCCGACTAGGAACCGTGAGGTTGCGGGTTCGATCCCTGTCATCGCTCAGTGGGTTAAGGATCCGGCGTTGCCGTGAGCTGTGGTGTAGATTGCAGACGCGGCTCGGATCCCGCGTTGCTGTGGCTGTGGCGAAGGTCGGCAGCTACAGCTCCTGTTAGACCCCTAGCCTGGCAACCTCCATATGCCGCGGGTGCGGCTCTAGATAAAAGGCAAAAAGACAAAAAAAAAAGTCTGTGTGTGTGAGTGTGGGTGTGTGAATGTGTGTAAGTCAATGTATAGGTATGGACGTGGAAGAGAGTGTGTGTATAAATGTGTACCCGTGAGTGTGAGCGAGAGGGTGTGTGTGCATATAAATATGCAGGTGTGTGAGGGAACGCGTGGGGGAGAGAGGGAATCCGTGTCTGTGTCTGTGTGTGTGTGTGCGTGTGTAGAACTTAGACTCCAGCTCACAGCATCCAAACACCCAGCAGGCTAGCCGTCCAATGTCCACAGGCCCCCAGGGAAGGGCTGGTCATTTCTGCCTCCTCTAAAGCAGCACCGCCACCGCCTTCAACCCGGGGTGCCCTGCCAAGATGTGCCCCCCTCCCAGGATCAAACTCAACAAAGCGCCACATTTTGTGTGACCGACGCGACATGAGGACAGAGTGCGAAGTCGGTGCAGGCAAATCACTAAGCATCCTTTGACCTGCATTTCTCACAGCCAAGGGCCCGCCCACAGGGTATTTAAATTCCTGCCTCCTGAAGGGCAAACTAAGCTTTCCTCCAACGCAATAATTACGATATTTCAGTGGAGCCCTCTCCCGCAGGGAGGGACCAAGGGCCCCGTGGCTCCTCGTGCTGCGAGCCCCCGCTGGCCGTCGGCTCCAGGGGACCACTGGCTTATCCAGCGGGCCAGGTGAGGCGGCGCCTCCAGCTCCCCATTTCCTCCGGCACAGGTTTCTCTCTGGCCTCGCTTCCTGTTTACTGACTGCTTTGCCAGGCCTCATCCCTGACCTCACATCCCCTTCCTAAGGGAACCCCAAGGGTCCTTCCCTTTTTTGGTGCTAGAGGCTGACCCTCTGAGCTTTTGTATGCAGAGAACTTGGGGGTTCCCAGCCCAGGAAGCCCAGGAGCCCAAAGGGGCTGGCCTCCTCCACCCCACCCCTCGAGGCCGGCCGGCTCCCCCTCAGAAGGGTCCAGCCCGCGCTGGGGCAGCTCCCGTGGGCACCTTACAGAAGCCCTGCTTGAACCTCGTTAATGCCCCACAACGTGTGTGGGGGAATTCAGGCTCACACAGCAGATCTCGGACCCAGGAGAGCCAGCTCATTCAGGGGATTCCAGAATATTTCCAGGAAGCCGAGAGGGCATTTTCCGCAAAGCCACACTCACACCCTCTTCTGCCTGTCCTGCAACCCGCTGACTGCCCCTAAAATGAAAAAAAAAAAAAATCAGCACCATGAAAAACAGAAGTCTCAAAATGGCCTTCAAAGGCCAACATTTCTGTAAAACATTTTCACTTCCCCCACTGTCTGGGATGGAAAGAACCGCCTTCTACCGGCAGAGCCGCGTAAAGAAACTTCCAGAAAGCACAGTGGGGACATCTGTCCCTCCCGGACCTACATTCTTTCACCAAGTCACCGCGGGGCCAGGCAGCCTCTTCCGGGAGCTTGCTTAAATGACAAACTTCAAGGATTTCCCACAGAGCAAGGCATCTCAGATCAAAGCCACCTGGCCCACTCTCGTGACCCCTGCATAAAGTCACACAAACTGGTACCCAAGTTCTGGGCACCGAAGCTTCCCGACCTCCTCTCGGCTCAGACCAGACTGAAGCACGCATGCGTACACCTCCCCGCCCCCACCCCACCGCGCGATGGACCCGCCGGGGCTCTCGCTTTCACAAGAGCACAACCCTTGTTCCCGAGGTCTGTCTAGTCAACCATCAGAATCTATATGGAGCCCTGGGAAGAGAGCAGTGACTGTATCAGGCTACCACCCATCTCCCCAGAGTAATCACGGTCTGGTGGACTCAGCCAGCTAAAGCCTTCCCTGCATGCCAGCCAGGCTGACCCTGCCTGCGGACAACACCCACAGCCGCCAAGGTGGGTTTTTAGCAGGTCGAATTGAGCCACAGGGTCTGGAATAGGCAAAGGATGCTTAAAATAGAAAGGCTGAGGCTCTTGTTCCCAATCTTTAAGGGAGATGGTCTCCACGGCCCAACATCCACCTGTAGACCTCACTCACCGCAGGAGAGAACTCAGGTTTGAGGCACAGTGAACCCCAAGCACACCCTCTCGATCCCAGCCCCACATACAGAAACTCCTGGATAAGACGATTCGGTGTGGGAGTTCCCATTGTGGCTCAGTGGGTTAAGAACCCAACACAGTGTCCGTGAGGATGCGGGTTCGATCCCTGGCCTCCCTCAGTGGGTTGAAGAGCCAGCGCTGGCGCAAGCTGAGGTGTAGGTCCCAGATGCGGCTCAGATCCAGTGTTGCTGTGGCTGTGGTGTAGCCCGGCAGCTGCAACTCCAATTCAACCCTTAGCCTGGGAACTTCCATATGCCATGGGTGCGGCCTTAAAAAGAAAAAAAAAAACCACTCAGCCTGGGACCTAAGGCCCAGCTGCCAGCAACCAGCAAGCCCAAGATATGATCAGCTCTGAGGCCCACTGGCCATCCAGCTTTGTCCTGCCAGGCCGAGATGGAGGTCAAATGCTGACCCTGCCTCAGGTGATGACGGAGGACACAGCAAGGATGGCCAGGACCTTGTGGCCCAGCCTTGAGTGAAAACACCAGAGACTAGACAGCACAATTCTCTCCCAGGGCTTTCTTGTTCATTCTGTTTTCCTTTCTTTCTTTTTTTTTAGGGCTGCACCTGCAGCGTCTGGAGGTTCCCAGGCCGGGGGTCTAACCGGAACTATTGCTGCTGGCCTACACCACAGCCTCATCAACACCAGATCCGAGCCACATCTGCGACCTACACCACAGCTCACAGCAATCCCGGGATCCTAAACCCACTGAGCGAGGCCAGGGATCGAACCCGCAACCTCGTGGTTCCTAGTCAGATTCATTTCCGCTGCACCATGACGGGAACTCCCCTTTCGTTTCTCTTATACAAGTAAAACATACTTTTTTAATTTAAAAATATACAGAAGCAAAAAGATTGAGATCCACTAAAGGACAATTATTGCACAATTCCACTTCTATAAGCAACCTAAAATGGACAAATTTATAAAGACAAGAAGTATCACGGAGGTTACCAGGCGCTGGGGTTGGGGGAGAAATGGGGAGTTAGTGTTTAATGGGTACAGAGTCTCCTTTTGGGGTGACAGAAAAGTGCTAGAAATGAATAGCAGTGATGATCATACAACACCGTGAATGCACTTAATGCCATGGCTACAGTCTGAATTTTTTTTTTTTTTGTCTTTTTGCCTTATCGAGGGCCGCACCCACGGCATGTGGAGATTCCCAGGCTAGGGGTCTAACAGGAGCTGTAGCCGCCGGCCTTTGCCACAGCCACAGCAACGCGGGATCCGAGCCGCGTCTGCGACCTACACCACAGCTCACGGCAATGCCAGATCCTTAACCCACTGAGCAAGGCCAGGGATCGAACCTGCAACCTCATGGTTCCTAGTCGGATTCGTTAACCACTGAGCCACGATGGGAACTCCGCTACAGTCTGAATGTTTGTGTTGTCCCTACATTTATGTGTTGAAAGCCTGTGATGATATTAGGAGGTGATTAGAGCAGTTAATCAAACTAACGCTTTGGGTAAAGTGCCATGCTGGTAAAAATAAACCTGTTTGCCAAATCATTTTGGGTTCAGGTGTCCAAGGAAATACAAGGTATCTTTTTGCTAACTTTTGTCCACAGGAGGAATAGGAAAAGCCATTCTGAGTCATTGCTCATCCCACCAGAATTAACCAAATGCCCTTCCCTCCCGCTCCCCCTTTCTTTTGCTTTTTAGGGCTGCACCCTTGGCACATGGGGGTTCCCAGGCCAGGGGTCAAATCTGAGCTGCAGCTGTCCTCTTACACCACAGCCATGGCAATGCAGGATCCGAGCCGCGTCTGCAACCTACACCACAGCTCACGGCAATGCCAGATCCTTAACCCACTGAGAGGGGCCAGGGATGGAACCTGCGATTCTAGTCACGTTCATTACCGCTGAGCCATGATAGGAACTCCCCTGCCCCCTTTCTCGGGTGAGAAGTTGCCTTCTCTGGTTCAGTCGCAGCTGCCTGGGGCAGGAGTTCCCCAGCCTCCAGCTATCACCCACAAGCGGCTGCATCCACTTGAGATTACAGGCTCCAAAGTCCACCATCCCAGGTATGATTAAAAATGACCCCTTGGCCACCTCGCCAGTCGAGTCTGGAGGTTGTTCCCGTCTCTCCTCCTGACCCCCTCCCCCACCACACCCCCCGTGGGAACCCTCAAACAGCCAAATAAATGAAACCAGTAATCACGGGCCTGTGGTAGCTTTACCCAGCCTTAAGGACCCATTTAAAATTCTTCAGGGGAGGCAGGGAGGTGTTTAAATAGCCCAGTGTGTCACTGGGGTAAATCACGGGACCATACTGTGAAGAGTGATGGCAGGGGCGGGAAGATGCAGGAGGGGACCACTGCCCTAGGTTTATAAACCCAGCCGGAGCAGCTCTCCGCAACTCTGGCTTGAAGACAGAGACTGGATGTCCCATTCCATTCCGAGGACACTGCTGAGACCTGCCCAGTTTCTTAGTCCGGGCAGAGGAGAAGAAATGTAGATAAGCCCTGAGGCTGCTCTTGGGATCGTGCAGTCTCCCAGGCTCTCTGAGGGACCCTCTGACAACCTGGTCCCATCGCCTCACCCCACCTCCCAGTAAGAACACTTCCTGCCAAAAGCATCCCAGAGAGGACTGAAGGAAATAATCAGGCCGAGGTCCTTTTGTGCTTTGGTGACAGGACCCCTTTCTGGCAAATCTAGCCCTTGGCACTCCCGCAGAGGTGCCAGGATACTTGGTCCTGGGCACCTCTCCAACCACCTCTCTTGGTCATTCCTAAGCATCTCACGCATGGAAGGCAGACAAGAAGACTGGCTCTGGAGCACCAGGAAATAGACCAAGAAATCAAAGCAAAGCCCAGGGAGCGAGCAGTTCCAGGTAGGCCAGGATGCAAGAGCGAGGAGGAGAAATGAGGGACTGAAAGCAAGGTGTAGGGTTGTCTCCCACCCTGGACCAACTCCTAAAATAACATAAGCTGGAGAGAGGACCTGAGCCCTAAAACAGAGAAGCCATGCAGAGGTACAGAGGGGTGGACTCCGGACCACCCTCAGGAAGGTGGGGACGCTGCCAGCCGGAGGAACAGCAAGGGGGAGAAAGTGCTCAGGCCCTGGTCCACTCAGCCAAGTGTACTCCCTGAAAGACGGTGTGACTAGGGACCCCGATCCCCCTCTCAGCCAGGGCCCCCAAAGGTGTCCCTCATCTTTCTAAGCAGATTTCACCAGCACAAAAATGATTAAAACCTATCCCCTAAATATTCCAGCTCTGCCTTCCACCTTTTCTTTTTTTTTTCTTTCTTTCTTTCTTTTTTGCCTTTTTTTGTTGTTGTTGTTGCTTTCTAGGGGCCACATTCGAGGCATATGGAAAGTTCCCAAACTAGGGGCCAAATGAGAGCTGCAGCTGCTGGCCTACACCACAGTCACAGCCACAGCAACACCGGATTCAAGCCAGATGTGCGATCTACATGACAGCGCGCAGTAACGCTGGATCCTTAACCCACTGAGCAAGGCCAGGGATCAAACCCAAATCCTCATGGATACTAGTCGGGTTCGTTTCCACTGAGCCACAATGGGAACTCCTCTCTTCCACCTTCTGAAGGAGGAGCAGGACTCACCTTCCAGCCTTCCCTGTACAGGGAATCCTGAACCGAACCGGCCCAGACTCCCAGTTGCCTGGACAGATTGCAGGCTCTTGCCAGCTCCTTCTCCCAGGGCAAGAGCTAGCTTCTTTCAAGCTACCCTGCCTCTCTGAGCTCAGCCATCAAACTGTCACAGCTGCCAGGCATCAGGCTGGCCTATTCCAATGAGAAAGCACAGCTGGCGCCCACACTCACCACCCCACTCCAGGGTCTCTGATTCCAAACCCGGCACCTCCCCAGACTGGCACTGCATTTGGACACAAGTTAAAAAAAAAAAAAAAAGCTTTTCTCAAATGACACAGTACAGCTTAGCCATGAGAAATTTCTTTAATTCCTCAGACCACCTGCAGAAAAAGTTTCCAGTCAGTAAAGTTAATGGGAACTCATGAGTAAAATAAAAATAAATCCAACCCTGGATTCCTCAACCAGCTGTTCTGGACAAAAGGCCCAGGGCTTCTGTCCCACAGCTGTTTAAAAGAATCATTGTTTCTAATTCTTTCCTCCCATTGTACCAAGCTCAACCGTGACAGGAGCTGTTATTTGTCAGTTCATTGGCTTCATTCATCACACATAAAGTACTTACTATACACCTGGTCAGCTGTAGCAACAGCCTCTGTCCTCTGCGAGTACAAGTTCTAGGGACCCAGATTCCTCACACCTGGGAATAAAGCGCATGGCAGCGTTCAGGAGCCTGGCACTCTACTCTGCTCCTGCCACCGAGGCGCGAAAGTGCGGTGAGCAACCCAGGGCCACGAAAAGCCCAGGAAGATTGAACCCACCCTCTGTCGCCCGGTCAGGCCACCGCGCCTCTCTGCTGTCCCCCAGCTTAGGAGCTGAGTGCAAGGCAGGCGCTCAAAATGCAGAAGTGGCCCGGTCGGCCCAAAGCAATTGCCTCTCGGGTGAGAGAAGACGCAGAGGTTCCCAAGACCTCGGACATCAGCTCCGGAGGCGGCCCGGGAGCCGGCAAAGGGGAAGTGCCACGAGGACCCCGGGCCCCCGTGAATCCGGCCCCCTTCTGAAGGCAGGAGGAAGCTCGGGCGCCGGAGGCTGGAACCCTCCAGCGAAACGTGCCTTGCGCGGGTTAGGAGACATGACTGGGGTCGGACACCCTCCAGGGCTGTCGGGGCCTGCCATCCTGACACCTGCCACCCGGCACCTTTTCTCCAGGGTTTCCTAGGGACCTCGGGGATGGGGCGGGGGTGCCTTCCTGCTGTCGCCCTTGGCGCGGAGAGGAGAATGGACCCCCCAGAGGTCGGAGGGGAAGGCGAGCCCGGAGCCACAACTTTCTCCGGCGGAAGGAGGGCGGGCCGGTGCTCCGCACCTAAGCTGCCCCTGGGGAGTCCGCATGGCCGGGGGACGGAGGGAGGAGAATAGCAGCAGACCAGGACTGAGGGGCTGACTTGGACGGGACAGGGGACACCGCGGGAAAACTTTCGGCGTGGAGAAAGGGGGACAGAGGAGAGGGGGCCGCCCAGTGCACCACGCCTCGCGCCCCGCAGCTCCCCCTCCCCGGAGCCTCGCTCCCCGCACCCGGCGCCCGGAGCCTTGCCTGCGTCCCGAGCCGGCGGCATCTCGCGCGCGCTGCGGGGACCGTGGAGTTGGAAAGTGGGAGTGTGCTTCGGCCGGGGTTGCGGGGCTGCCCGGCCAGCGGTCGGCGAGCCCGGCTCACTTCCAGCCCGGCCGAGACAGCTGCAGCCGCGCAACCGGGGGTCGGGCGCCCCGCCCTCCCGGCCGCCCCCCTCCCCTCTCTCCCGCCCCTCTGCCTTTATCCGCCGCTCTCGGGTCAGATCGTCCTCCGCGCCCGCCTTTCTCTAGCCCTCCTTCTCTCCCCCGCCACCCCTCAGCCCTCGCCTTTCTTCTTCCCCCTCCCCCCGGGGGGGCGGGGCTTCTCCCCTCCCTCCCAGACAAAGCTGTGGCTGCGCGTCCCCTCCTTCCCCGCCCGCGACTCGGGGCTCGGGCTGCCAGCGCCTCTTCCGGCCTAGGGTGGCAGGGGAGCAGTGCGGGGGGTGGGGAGGATGAGCTGGCTCACCTCGCCCCGTTCTCCGGCCCTTCTCCCGAAAGGGCTGAGGTCTTGGCCCGAGCCCCTCGGCTCGCTCCGGCCGGTGACAGCCACAGCCAGAGTACAGTCACGCTGCCCCGAGAAGGCCACTTCGAGCGTCGTGGATTCCTCAGGCGGAGGATGTGGGGGTTTTCGGCATTTTCCCCCCCCCAACACCTGCTTGTTCCAAAAAGGGTTTGAGATGAGCAAGGCGGAGGATGTGGGGTTTTTTTCTAACACCTGCTTATTCCAAAAAGCGTTTGATCTGAGCAAGGCCCCTTGGACTTCGCGGGTGGCAGACGTGACAGCAATGTGAAAGAGGCCAAGTTTCTTTGTCCTCCTCTCACCTCCCCCTCTTAGCCATCCCTAGACCTCCGGGGGCTCTCAGTGCACAGGAAGCCCTAGAGCACCCCAAATGCAGGAGCCTTATCTGCTCCTTGGCTTTGATCGCAGTTCTGCCCCCACCGCCGCCCCCGCCCCAACACACACACACACACACACACTCCAGCCCCCGAGAGCTGGTGTCCGGACTTTGGGGGTGGATGGGGGACGAAGGGTTAATGGGTAGACATTCCTCAGGGCACCGCTGGGTCAGCTCATCCCTCTCGGAAGCCAAACGTTCTTATAAATTCATTGTTTGGATCTTGGAATGTGTCTCCCTTAGAAACAATGTTGTAAATGGTGATGTGCTTCCCAGGCTGGCCACAAAAGTCTTTTGAACCCCAAATGCAGCTGAAGTTTGGTGCTGAAAACTGTGTCGGCTACCCTGGAACACGGAGATCACTGATCACTTTTTTCTATAGAAAAAAAAAATCTTCTGGTTCTTTCTCCTTGAGCTGTATAAACACAAAGCTCAGTTATTAATTTCCCCTCTCCCACCCCACACTTTGGAGTTACTACTCTGTATGAATTAAGCTTCTTTGCTTTGCAGGTAGTAGGAACACTCTAAGGGGAATGCATTAGGAGAACCTGAGAATTTCCCTATAACCTCAGGGTCAGAACTGCAGGGAGAGCTCTGGAAGAGGTAAACCTAGAAACTGGGGGACTTCCAGTAACCCAGAAAACTAAGGATCCAACTCTTTTGTCACAGGTTGACCTTCCCTGCACCCCAGACAGACGACAAAGGGTGGGCATCACTTCCATCATTGGGGCTTAGTGCTCCCTGTTGAAGAAAGCAAACTGGTGGAATTAAGAGTCTCTTAGTCTCTAGTCCAGTCTCCCAGGAGAGCAGCTCATTGGCTCAGCTTGGGTCAGGTGCCCATCCTACGACCAATCGGCTGGGGCCAGAGGTGGGCTTACATTGTCCAAATTAGGCTGCTGGGAGCTCTGACCAGCTTTTTAAAAAACAGATCCAGCCTTGCTGTGCCTGTGGCATAGGCTGGCAGCTGCAGCTCTGCTTCCACCTCTGGCCTGGGAACTTCCATATGCCACCGACTAGGACCTAAAAAGCAAAAAAAAAAAAAAAAGGAAAAAATTCCAGTTCCCTCAGGGTTCCCACTGTTGCTCAATGGGATCAGCAGAGATTGAGAGCGCTGGGACACAGGTTCAATCCCTGGCCCGGCACAGTGGGTTAAGGATCTGGTGTTGCTGCAGCTGCTGCATAGGTCTTAATTTCGGCTGGGATCTAATCCTTGGCCCCCGGAACTCCATACACCCTGGAGAAGCCAAAAGAAAAAAGGAAAAAAAATTCCATTCCTCTCCACATATTTTTCATCTTGGCGAATGAATTGATTGATCCGTTTGAGACATCAGAAAACATCTTGCTTTCATCAGTTTCCCAGTACAGAAAGCATGGGAGAGAAAGGAATAGGCCTTTATCCTTCAAGGCAGTATAGGGACAATATTTCTGTAACAGGACTGTTATTTTGTGAATATTAAACTGATCTATTAAAGCCCAGCCCTAAACCATGTTTTCTTGCAGACTCCACCCCTGGGGGCTGAGAAGCACCTGGCCCCAGAGAAGCAGAAGGAAAGGGTCTCTAGAGCCATCCTCCAGTAGAAATACAATGCGTGCCACAAGTACAACGTAAAACTTTCTAGCCACATTAAAAATAGTAAAAAGAAATAAGTGAAATTAATATTTGATTTAACCCAACACAGGCAAAATATTACCATTTCAGTGTGTTAATAATATAAATTATTCACTAAGTATTTTACATTCTGTTTTTGTACTAAGGCTGAAATCGGGTGTGTATTTACACTTCAGAACATATCAATTTGGACAATTACACTTTCATCAAAAATACTTGATATGTATGTAGGTTTTATAAAATTTTCACTTGAAAAATCATATTCACTGGAGTTCCCCTTGTGGCTCAGTGGTTAACGAATCCGACTAGGAACCATGAGGTTGTGGGTTCGATCCCTAGCCTTGCTCAGTGGGTTAAGGATCCGGCGTTGCCGTGAGCTGTGGTGTAGGTTGCAGATGCGGCTCGGATCCCGCATTGCTGTGACTGTGGCGAAGGCCGGCAGCTACAGCTCCTGTTAGACCCCTAGCCTGGGAACCTCCATATGCTGCCAGTGCGGCCCTAGAAAAGGCAAAAATACAAAAAAAAAAAAAAAATTCACATGCCCAGATTGTTCTAACACTCTTTAAAGTTCCTCAGTAACCGAATGGAGTGTCAGCTTTTAAAGGTTAATTTTAATTAAGGCCCCGTAAACTTAATATTCAGTTCCACTAGTCACATTTCAACTGCATAATAGGGACATGTGGCTAGTTGCTACCCTACTGGGACAACACAAGTTTAGAGAGCAAGGAGGTAACTGAAGAGCTTGGCGCCTCAAAGCCAAGTTCCCTTTTCTCTTTAGTGAAGCTGTGACAGAACCATCAAGCATGGTCAGAGAAAATGATCTCACAGATGCCTTTTCGGCCCCCTCTAACATCGCGAGGGGCAGGCTTTCCCTGCCTAGAGGGGAGGTCCACTTTGGGCCCGGGAAGGGGCAGGAGAGGCGGGCAGGCCCAAAGCGCCCTCTTCCGTTCGCGGTGCATTCTGGGAGGAGGGAAGACGCCTGCTGCCCCTGTCTCGTGCGTGACCTCAACCAGAGTGATAAACTGTGTGGCTGGGCTGAGGGGAGTTCTGGGGGTAGAACCGAGAGGATCGCCTCACTGGCTGCCTACCCGTCTCCCCTGTTCTCAGACAACTGCCCTGGGGGTGGGAGGCAGCCTCGTTATGGGGTCAACTTAGTGAATCGTCTGCGTTATACAGAGGGAGGGCCTGGCTTTAGCTTCCTGAGGTTCCCGCAGGCCCTGCGCGACGGAGAGGCCATGCAGAAGTCCCCACGTGCTCTCAAGGACCCGGGGGCCTCAGAAGCAAGCTACATCGTGCGCCACGGCCCTTCCACAGGGCCTGTTCTAGTTTGGGTTCCCTCAAAAGCAGAACTTGGGACGAGAACTTAGGTGCAAGTCATTTCCGTTAACAGCTGACCCCAGAAAGCAGGCGAGTAAGACAGGGAAGGAGGAGAAGCTGATAAAGGACAGGTCACCGGCACTCCATTCCTCCGGGGAATACACCTCAGAATTGTTCTCTCCAAGGATCGGGGGCTGCGGGTTTATCCACGGACTCTCATTCCCACCAGATGAGGGTTATTCCCAGGAGACCTCTTACTTCCTGGTTGTGTGGCTGTCTTCGGCCTCAAGGAAACACCTGAGGCAGAAAAGCTGGAGCCATCGCCCTGGACACCTGAGGTGATGCGTTATTGTGCCTGGAGCTCTCACCGCAGCTATGCTGGTGTGTGAAGCGGCCTGGAGGAATGTGACCCAGAACACGCAAATCATCTGCTCTAAGATGCAGCACGGAGAGGGGTGACTTGACCCTGGCGGTCAGGGTCAGGGGCCGGCAGGAGGTCAGGGTGGGGGACTAAGAGGGAGCACTGGCGAAGGCTGGGTTATGGTCAGGGAGGACGGGGAGCCCTGCCAGACTCTGAGGGAGTGTGGAGCACCCAGGCTGTGAGGTGTACGACCTACGGGCATCAGCGGTACAGGCCGTCCTCCTTCGGCGTTCTGCTTTCAAGGGCTGGTGCAGAGCCACCAGCCTCAAATGCTACCACAGGAGAAGGTGAGATAGAACCTCCCCCAAAGGAGAGAGCTGGGAATGGAGGAAGAACTCCGAGAGAGTTTTTACCTTAAGAGACCAGCAGGACTGTCTGAATGATTATATCAGACTCCATTTTTTCCCCCTCTGCTATGTGGGAGGTGAGACTCTGAAAAGGAAGATCTAATCTAACAGAGAAACAAGGAAGCCTCAGTGTGGTCTGCTCCTGGGACCTGAATTCTTCTGGACATGTCTGTCGCACTAGCATAGCAGGCTAGCTGGAAATCTATTTGTTTGAGAGGTGGAAAAAGACCCTCCTGGGAAACGATTTTCATTCTAGAGAAAGGAGAAACCAAGTCTGGCCCAATAACAAAGCTTTAGTTGAAAGAAGGTGGCGAGATTGTCACTCAACTCAACCTCCAACCTGGTCCCCTAGACACACAGTGAGGGGAGGGGTTGAGGAGATAGAGGAGGGTCTGCATTACAGCTTAGAGGAAAAGACTGTTTCATAAACTTTGGGGTACTCGGGGGCCCCAGCAGCCATGCTCTGGGGGCCCCGCTGGTAAGTGACAGTTAAGGGACCAAAACGCCAACACTCAGCTTCTCTATTTCAAGGGCTTGGTCTATTGACAACGTTACCCAGAAAGTGGTGGATGGATTGCCAGAATGGTCACAGACCATTCTGTATCCCCCTCCCTGCAGACACTTTGCAGTTCCTCTCACAAAGGGCTAGAGTCTACTTGCCCTCCTTGAATCCGAGTTGACCTTGGAGCTTGCTTGGGCCACCAGAACGTGGCAGAAGTCATACCGTGCCTTTTCAGAACCTGGGCCTCAAGAAGCCTTGAATTCTCCTGCTCTTTCTATGGGAGCATCTCTCCGCCGCGTGAATGAGACTGCACTAGCCGGCCGGACGGTGAGAGACCACACGGCCCAGAGCCAAGGCCACCAGATGTCCCATCCAAGGCCCCTCTCTTGGGAGAGAGTCCAGCCAAGATCAGTGAAATCTCCTGCCCTGCCTGGAGCTGACCACTGGTGCATGAAGGAGGCCAGCTGAGTCTAGCCCACATAGCCAAAAATAGAAACATAAGCTAGACCAATGGTCGCTATTCTGAGCCCCTAAATTTGGGGTAGTTTGTATATAGCAGTAGCTAACCACTAAAGAACTTAATAGGATTTTAAAAAGTGGTAACTATGTGAGGTGACGGATGTGTTAAGCAACCTTATTGGGGCTACTGTTTTCTAATATATATGTACATTATATCATCACAATGGACCCCCTTCTACCTACAAAGGGTTATATGTCAGTTATATCTCAACAGGGCTGGGGAAAAAAGGAAACACAAACAAGGACTTTAATACAAAGTCCTTAATACAATAAAGTCCTTAATACAATTAAGGACTTTAATACAAAAAAAAGAGTAAAATAAAGTAGCCATTGACATGACTGAGCTACCGGTAGACAAAGTCTGGATTTCCCCAATTCCTTATGAGCTTGTGAAGATGCGTCTGGGAACTCGCCTTCCACGTACACCCCCTTCCCAAAGCAATACAGAGGTGTTTTCAGATGTCCAAAGTCTGAGTGAGCAGGTGAAATTTAGATTTGTGGCTATTAAGGTGACCCCATTGGTTCTCATAAAATGGAGAGACCAGGGAAATTTGAGTAAAAAATATTTTGTCACTGAACTCCACAAGTGTATCACTCATGAGGAAGGATTATCTTTTTTTTTTTTTCTGTCTTTTTGCCTTATCTGGAGCCGCACCCGCGGCATATGGAGGCTCCCAGGGTAGTGGTCTAACAGGAGCTGTAGCCGCCGGCCTTCGCCACAGCCACAGCAACGCGGGATCCAGGCCGCGTCTGCAACCTACACCACAGCTCACGGCAACGCCGGATCCTTAACCCACTGAGCGAGGCCAGGGATCGAAGCCACAACCTCATGGTTCTTAGTCGGATTCGTTAACCACTGAGCCACGAAGGGAACTCCCAGGAAGGACTATTTTAATTAAGAGTTCAGTGGAGCTCCCCCTGTGGCGTGGTGGGATAAGAACCCAACTACAGTGGCTTGGGTCCACGTGAAGGCACGGGTTCAATCCCTGGCCCAGTGAAGTGGGTTAAAGGATCCAGCATGGCCTCAGCTGCGGTCTCGGTCACAGCTGAGCTCAGATTCAATCCCTGGCCCAAGAACTTCCATATGCCTTGGGTGCCACCATAAAAAAAAAAAAAAAGTAAAGGGTTCACTTTATCCACTGCTAAGAAGTTTTTAAAACACCTAAATTATCTGCATGGGACAGTGTCCAGATTCATCCTTGGAGGTGGGAGGGTGGATTAAAGTCCTTGTGTGGTTGATACTTAAATAGGTTCAAGTGTATGTGTCTCAAGCCCCAGATGGGAGTCTTATCTTAGCGGCTTTTCCCTCCTCCGATTAAAGCATAGACAGGGACTGGTAAACCACAGATAGGGACTGGTAAAAGGGAAAAAGGAGAGCAAAGGATTCAAAGTACATGGACTTGACTCATTCATTTCCAACAAACGTTTCTTTTCACAAAAATATTTGGTGAAGAGCCTTAAGGCTAAACTCTCTGGGCAGCTATCCCTCTAAACAAAGTACTTATAAACAGAATTTTTTTTTGGTAACTGAACTGTGTTTCAAATGAGAAGGGAGATTACATACAATTTTTCTAGGACTCCTTTCAAGTTTCCTTAACCCCAAGGTTACATTCCATCAAAGCTCCCCTTCCATTTTGGGTTGTGCTGAAATACTAATTGCTCTGTGTGTAAATGTTACCCTGTCATAAGACATTGAGTACACTTTCAAAATTGTATTGATAGATATTTACTAGACATCTATGGTATGCAAGGTGCCGTGCAAGGCATGGTGAAAGATGAGAAAAATAAGAATAATGGAGCCAGAGGAGTTCCCGTCATGGCTCAGCAGTTAACGAATCTGACTAGCATCCATGAGAATGCAGGTTCAATCCCTGGCCTTGCTCAGTGGGTTAAGGATCCCATGTTGCCATGAGCTGTGGTGTAGGTCACAGACACGGCTCAGATCTGGCCTTGCTGTGGCTGTGGTGTAGGCTGGCAGCAACAGCTCTGATTCACCCCTTAGCCTGGGAATCACATATGCCGCGAGTATGGCCCTAAAAAGCAAAAAAAAAAAAAAAAAATTGATTAAGCCAAAAAAATTAGGCAACATCTAGTTTAATAACATCATTTGGCAGGCTCAGAAATTGAGACTTAGAAAAATCAGCTCACAAGAATGATGTGTACATATATAACTGAATCACTTTGTTGTACAGCAGAAATTGTCACAACATTGTAAATCAACTATACCTCAATAAAACTAAGAAATAAAATAACTCACCACCCCATTTGGTTGCAAGAAACAGAATTCATTTGAGCAAGTGTCTAGGTAAAGAGAGACTGATTTTAGAGTATCAAGAGTTTCTTGCAGTGCTCATGGGAAGGAATGGATCCAGGTCCAAGATGCAATCAATTATGACCTACAATATTCATTCTCTCCTCTCTCTCTCTCTTTCTCTCTCCCCTTGTTCCCTCCTTCTCATTCTCCTTGTTCTTGTGTGGCCATCTCTCTGCGTAGGTGCTCTAACTTCTGCCCAGATGGTCACCTTTATCCCAAACTCTATGTGCACTTAGATCCTGCACCTGCCATCAACACACAGTCTCTGGGTGCAGTCAACTCTTGGCCAGCAGCAGGGTAGGGAGGGGTGGCCAGAGGGGAAAAATGTTTGGAGTCTCTTCTGAATAGGCATGTCACTTGTTCACCTCCCACCTGTTGGCCCCTATACCTCTGGCAGCTGAAGTTCATGGTCAGGCTTGAGGACTTCTCTCTCATCACTTCCTCGGTGCTCTCATAGCATTGGTTCAAAATGCATCTACAATGAACACTTCCTTGGGTCAACCAGCCCGAGCGTCAAGTTGGCGTCTTCTTTATCAGTTCATTTTCTTCTCTGTCTGCCACACCGGTATGAGTACACACATCTGATCGATGACAAAAATGAAAAAGGGAATTCCATCACATAACTTGCCAGGTGTAAGCATTAACTCCCTTCATTCTCATATAACCCTAGGAAGAGGCGCTCTTTTTATCTATCTTCATTTGATAGACAAGGAAACTGAGGCACAGAGTGGCTAGGTAACTTTCCCAAGGTCAGAGCCAGCAGGTGCCAGAGCTGGGATATGAACCCAGGAAATCTATCTCAGGGCCCTCTCCTGACCCGCGTGTTTTCTGCCTCCTCTGCAATCCAGCCCAGGTAGGGACACAACACCCACTGACTGCTGGACCCAATGGCGTCATACCTGGTACAAGACTGTTTCATTGCCTTCTAACTTGAACGTTGCTGTGCTAAAGTTTGTAGCTAGCCTGATATGGAGGTGGGGTAACCAGAGGAACGTTTATCTTTGAAACATAATAACATTAGTAGGATATGTTGGTATTAGTTGATTTATTCCGTTAGCAATTAATTCACTGAATGGTTACTTGGGGCTCCCAGGTGCCAGGCATTGTTTTAAACACTAGGGGCATAACAGCAAATAAAAAGGACAAAAATTCCCCTCCCTGTATCTCATGGAATTTACATTCTAGAGAAATACTTAAAAGGAAAAACAAAAAAACAAACAAAAAAAACCCCAAAAAAACAAAAAAAACCCCACCCTATATCCATTTTTAGAACAAAATATAGCCTTTCAAGCTATAAATTAAAGATTTTTGCTTTAGGAAATTCTTCTTGATGTTTTTATTTGAATGCCAATTAAAACCTGTAACTGGGCTTCCCTGGTGGTCTTGGAGCCAAGGACTCGGTGTTGTCACTGCTGTGGCTTGAATTAGATCCCTAGCCCGGGAACTTTCACAAGAAACCTGTAACCAGATGGGAAGCTGAGGCTGGCATATGTCTTGGGGTGGGGGATACAGAGATGGAGGGTTATTATTTCTTGTAGTCTCTACCAGGACGGGCAGAGAAAGCCTCTGGAGCTCAGGAGTACCACTTCATTTTTTTTATTTTTTACTTTTTTACTTTTTTATTTTTTTGCCTTTTTAGGACCACACCCGTGGCATGTGGAGATTCCCAGGCTAGGGGTCTAACAGGAGCTGTAGCCACCAGCCTACGCCACAACCACAGCAACGCGGGATCCGAGCCGCGTCTGTGACCCACTCCACAGCTCACCCCAACGCCGGATCTTTAACCCACTGGGCGAGGCCAGGGATCGAACCTGCCTCCTCACGGATGCTAGTCGGGTTTGTTAACCACTGAGCCACGACAGGAACTCCAAGGAGCATCACTTCAGAGTCCCTGGGGTGAGAATACTCTATCTCAGCTATTGCAATTGTGGTTACCAAACAAAACATAGACTTTATAAACATTATGATGTAAAAACTATAAAACCAGTGAAGGTAAGAACTTATGCATCCCAATTTCTTCATTTCATATAAAGAAGGAATGAAAATATGTGTAAAGCAGACAGCCAAAGAATAGAGACGTGAGTTAAAGCTGTTTGCTACTCACTAGATGGCGGTTTGCAGCCAGGTTGGGGTCTCCCTGCGTCTGGTCTCTGAGCTCGAGCAGCACCAGTGCCAGTTGGTGTGTTGGAATCAAACATAAGGAGCAACCTGCCAGGAGCTCAACTGTCTTGCACAAAGATTTGTTTCAGAAAAACACATTCACTCATCCTCATGGAGAAATAAAGCACTAGAGCTTTATATATATACATAGAGCATTACTTAGTAATAAGCAACAACAACTGAAGAGAAAATCAGCGTGATTTTGCTGCATCAGGGATGCGGCAAAAGCACACTGATTTCATTGTCACTTTGTCTCAAGAGAGAAAGATTAAGTAGATCATATAAAATTTGAAAGCTCTTTTGCACTATCTGAATTATTCCACAGGCATATATTATCTAGTCCAAAAATTAAAAAAAGACAGTCCCATAGGATGTAAGGAGGGCGAAGGGACAGGTGAGTTGATGATTAAGAACGTCAGTTAGATGCTGGCAGAGATTTCTGAGATGTCTCAGATGCTGCCCCCTCTCCAGGTGCATGTCCAGAAAAATGGAGGTAGACAATAAGACCCTCAGATTTCAGACCAGTTCAGTATCTGAAAGGGGAGAGAAATTGTGCCACTTCTCATCAGGTACTTGGAGTGTCCTGGAACCTTATGGCATGGTGGCTGCTTAAGTCACCTTCAGGAGTAAAGGGATGGAGTCAGGTCCAGAAAGCATCTGGGAGGCACGGGGATGCGTGAGACGGCCACACCCCAGAGAGGAACGTGGGAGCCAGACGGGGGACAACTGAGGGACAGGAGAGAATCTCACAGCTGGAACAAGGGGACCCACAGAAAGACAGTGTCCTCAGCCATGCCAGGGACACAGGGGAACTCAGACATCCTGTGGGAGCCGGGGTGGGAGGGCGCTGTATCCAGAACCTGCGTTACGCTCACTTAGGCCCCCGTGTCACCTCCCACTCCCGAGTTGCCAAGATGCCCCATAAGCCCACCGCCACCAGCAAAACTGAGATGAGACCCTAGGGTCAGAGTGGGGGTGGGGGAGGCAGAAAGGAAATTTTCAGAATTAGCTGACCGTCACCTGAAATGACTAAGTTTATTGGCAATTAACCAGCGGGTTTTCTGCTACTAGCCAAATACGGGTTCAAGCTAGAGACTAAGTCGTCCTTGAAAAAGAAAAGTTTCACATGTAGCATATCAGAGTATTAGACTTAAAAGTCCAGGTGAGAGAATGAGATAAGTGCTTTCCGTCTTTGCCACTCCAAGGGTGGGCCATGGACCAGAGCAGCTCTGAAATCACCTAAGATTTGGTTATAAATACGGAACTAGGCTTCAGGCCATATTCAAGTTCAACCTTACGGCCAGGTGCTCTGTGTGCAGGCTAATGGTGGAGCCCTCTGCTTTAATAGCCTCAGGTGCTCTGTGGAAGCACCCAGGAAGGCAGGACTAGGTGTATAAGAGAAGTGTTATCTGGGAGTTCCCGTCATGGCTCAGTGGTTAACTAATCTGACTAGGAACCATGAGGTTGCAGGTTCAATCCCTGGCCTTGGTCAGCGGGTTAAGGATCCGGCGTTGCCGTGAGCTGTGCTGTAGGTTGCAGACGCGGCTCGTATCTGGCGTTGCTGTGGCTGCGGCGAAGGCCGGCGGCTGCAGCTCCGATTAGACCCCTAGCCTGGGAACCTCCACATGCCGCGGGTGTGGCCCTAGAAAAGACAAAAAAAAGAGAGAGGGAAGTGACATCTGGGTGGAATCTTAAAGGGTGAGCAGTTCCTTAGATGGAGAAGGACGTTACTGGCTGAGCTATAGGAAGTTGAAAGCCGTGAACTGGGCGAGTAGGGAACAGTGTGTGGTCCAGTGTAGCTGGAACAGAAGGTGGGGTGAGAGGTATTTTATGTTCCACTTAAGCAGCCAAGGTACAAAATTCAAGATCCTCCTGATTCCTGCGGTGTTTTAGGAACACAGCTCCCCTCTCCCTCAGTATGAGCGTCGTCCAGACTGAAGGGTTTGAGGTCAGCCGCCGCCACCGCTCTCGTGGATACGCAGACTGCCCGGGAGGCGTCTGCGAGGCGAGGTTCGCTGGAGAACAGACGTGCTTCCTCAGCCAAGATGCATCTGGAAAGAGCCAAGGAGAGGCAGGCAGAGGCGCCCAGCCATCAGCCCATGTAAGATGCTGATCCTCTGGCCACGCTCCGCAGGGGAAAGCCAACTTTCAGGGTTTTCACCGCTTTGGGGCCCTGACCGCCCCTCCTTCCTGTCCCTGCCACCCCCGCCCCCTCCTCCAGGCAGGGCTGCAGAGGGAGCTCCCCTTGCACACTCCACCTAATTTCTTCACACGGAGACGTCCCAACCCAGCCAGCAGCTCCATGCTTTCCCCACCGTGCCCCTGATTGAGAACAGACATGGGCTGGCCAGGGCGTCCCACGGTCTTAACCTCTTCCTCCCTAGACCCAGGCCATCAGGGAATGGGGTGGCAGAAGGGCCTTGAAGGAGCTTAAGACAGGACAGAGAATTTTTTTTTTGTCTTTTTGCCTTTTTCTAGTGCCGCACCCGCGGCATGTGAAGGTTCCCAACCTAGGGGTCTAACAGGAGCTGTAGCCGCCGGCCTTCGCCACAGCCACAGCAACGCGGGATCCGAGCCGCGTCTGCAACCTACACCACAGCTCACGGCAACGCCGGATCCTTAACCCACTGAGCAAGGCCAGGGATCGAACCCGCAACCTCATGGTTCCTAGTCGGATTCGTTAACTACTGAGCCACGACGGGAACTCCGGGACAGAGAATGTTAATTGCAACATCCAGCCCGTAGGCTCTTTTTCTGAGGGAATGAGGAGACCGGTGTCCGGGCACATAGGTGGGGAGGTGCAGAGAAGGGGCACAAGATGAGGTGGGAACGGAGTTCCCGTCGCGGCGAAGCCCAGACGAATCCAACTAGGAACCTTGACCTTGCAGGTTCAAGGCCAGGCAAGTTCCCCGGCCTTGCTCAGTGGGTTAAGGATCTGGTGTTGCCGTGAGCTGTGGTGTAGGTCACAGATGCGGCTCAGATCCAGTGTGGCTGTGGCTGTGGCCAGCAGCTGTAGCTCCAGTTGGACCCTTAGCCTTGGAACCTCCATATGCCGGCCCTAAAAACCAAAAAAAAAAAAAAACCAAAAAAAAAAAAAAAACAAAAAAATTAAAGAAATTTTTTTTTACATCATGAAAGTGTTTTAAAATTAATTCTCTGAAAAATATGAATACTTTACCATTTAATCCCAATTACAAATATGTGATTTTTAATTAAAATATTAAGTAAATGAAGGATGGCCAATGTCAAGATTCAAAAGAAAGAACTTACACAGGTAAAAAAAAGATCAAACTGTCATCAGACTTTTAATCTGAAACACAGGGAGTGAATAAACTGTGGAATAACATACTGATTTAAAAAAATAAATAAATGCAGCAACTCAAAAAAAAAAAAAACTCTATTCAACAAAGATGCCAGAGTTCCCGTCGTGGCTCAGTGGTTAACGACTCCGACTAGTAACCATGAGGTTGCAGGTTCAATCCCTGGCCTTGCTCAGTGGGTTAAGGATCCGGTGTTGCCGTGAGCTGTGGTGTAGATCACAGATGCGGCTCGGATCCCGCATTGCTGTGACTGTGGCGAAGGCTGGCGGCTATAGCTCCTGTTAGACCCCTAGCCTGGGAACCTCCACATGCCGCGGGTGCGGCCCTAGAAAAGGCAAAAAGACAAAAAAAAAAACAAAGATACCACTGACATGTGAGCATAAAGGAGATACTTATCGATATGATAGGCATCAGAATGTACTGCATCTTAGGCAAACTTTCAAGAAAGAACTCTGTCCAAAAACAAATGACTCAGAAAAGACGTTTCAGGAAGAGGAAATAGTGGTGAGCAACGGACCTTTCAAAATGCACAACGTTAGATCTAACAAAATAACGTATCATTTGAAACCGTGTAATAGAAATACTCAAGAAGGATTTACAAATACAAGAGACTTACTGCAAGAAAAATTCAAGTAATCAGTTGGGATGAAGAGTATTAGGAGTTACAGGGTGGCAGGATTTCAAAAGCAAAAGCTTTCTAAATGCTTAATCTGGGAAGATGGGGAAATGGGAGTGTTATGTTTGTCTCAATTTAGAAGAGAGGATGGGAGTGGTGAAAGGAATGCTAGTGTCTTGTTTTCATAATAGAATCATATTTGTTTAATTATGAAATCTGGAAAAAGTTTAGTAATATTCTTTACCTAACTGGGCAAAGAAAGGGTAAGAATAAGGATCTTAGCACAATTTTATCAAATTAACATTTTTTTTTTAGGGCCACACCTGCAGCGTATGGAGGTTCCCAGGTTAGCAGTTGAATTGGAGCTACAGCTGCCAGCCTATGCCACAGCCACAGCAATGCGGGATCCAAGCCACATCTGCAACCTACACCACAGCTTACAGCAATGCCAGATTCTGAACCCCCTGAGCAAGGCCAGGGACTGAACCTGCATCCTCATGGATGCTAGCTGGGTTCATAACCTGCCGAGCTTAATCAAAATTTAAAGGTAAAATAGATACAGTGAAGTAAGTGATACACAAAATGAAGAAAGAATTACATTATAAACATCAGTTAATACAGTAAGTTCAAACAGAATGAATTATCCCAAGAAGGTCAGAAATGTCAGAAACAGTTAATATGTAAAACCCATCTATACAAACACAGTTGAAATATAATGATAATGACTAATGATACAGGAATGGACAAAGAGAAACCAAGTAAACATAGATAATTCTCCTCCTCCTATTAAGAAAGTCTGATAATTTTGATATCAAACAACATGAAATTTAAAATTAAAAGCACTAAACAGAATAAGGATGATCATCATGATACAAGTTCCACATTCTAAAGAAGATAGACAGCTGCAGCTCACTTTCTAAGAAGCTATAGAGCTATAAACATGTAAGCACTGGAGTTCCCATCGTGGCTCAGTGGAAACGAATCTGACTAGGAACCATGAGGTTGCGGGTTTGATCCCTGGCCTCACTCAGCGGGTTAAGGATCTGGCGTTGCCGTAAACTGTGGTGTAGGTTGCAGACGCGGCTCGGATCCCGCGTTGCTGTGGCTGTGGCTGTGGCTGTGGCCGACAGCTGTAGCTCCGCTTGGACCCCCAGCCTGGGAACCTCCACATGCCGTGGGTGTGGCCTAAAAAGACAAAAAGCCAAAAAAATAAAATAAAACATGTAAGCACCAAACAACATGGAAACTAAATATATAGTACAAAAACGACTAGAAATGCAAAAAGAGTTCCTTTTAAAAATTATTGTTAGAGGAGGTGCCCCTGTGGTGCAACAGGACTGGCAGCATCTCTAGAGCACCAGAACACGGGTTCTATCCCCAGCCAGCACAGTGGGTTAAGGATCCAGCGTTGCCACAGCTGTGGCATAGGTTGCAACTGAGGCTCAGATCTGATCCTGGCCTGGGAACTCTATATGTTGCAGGGTGGCCAAAAAAGATTTTTTTTTTAATTATTGTTAGAGATTTAAATACAATTCTTTTTTTTATTTACTTTCCCCGTTTAAAAAGTTTATCAATTTTTTAAAATTAAAAAAAAATTGGAGTATGTTGACTTACAGCATAGTATTAATTTCAAGTGTACCACAAAGCGAATCAGTTATACATATTAATATATCCATTCTCTTTTCCCATGTAGTTATTACAAACTATTGAGTAGATTTCCCTGTGCTATAGAGTAGGTTCTTTTTAATCACCTGTTTTATACAGTAGTGAGTATATATTATTCCCACCCTGCCCATCCCTCCCTCCCCACAATGGTTTCTCACCTATGGTAACCAGAAGATTGGTTTTGAAATCTGTGAGTTTGCTTCCATTTTATAAAAGCTAGTTTATATAATCTTTTATTAGATTCCACGTATAGGTAATATCATATGATATTTTTCTGACTTACTTCACTCAGTAAGTCTGAGTTGCTGCAAATGGCATTATTTCGTCCTTTTTTATGGCTGAATAATATTCCTATGTGTGTATACGATATATAATATATATATGTATGATACATATATATGTGTGTGTTATGTATATAATGTTATATATATAAATATCACATTTTCTTGATCCATTCCTCTGTTTATGGACATTTAGGTTGCTTCCGTGTCTTGGCTATTGTGAATAGTGCTGCAGTGGACACGGGGGTGCTCTATATCTTAGCCCCTATCCTGCTTTCTAATGCTCTGGATGAGTATTACTTCCAATTTAAAGAAAAGAAAACAGGACCAGAGTTTAGGCAACATGCTGAAGCCTATATAAACAATCATTTGTTAGGTTGAAGCTTATGAATTTCTAGTCTAATTTTAAATTGTTTTTTTCACTCTCTTTTTTATTGTTGTAGAATAAACATAACATTAAATTTACCATTGTAACCATTTTAAGTGTACTATTCAGTGGCATTAAGTACATTCACATAGTCCCATCCATTTCCAGAACTCTTTCATCTTCCCAAACTAAATCACTGCCCTTATCACCACTCTTTTTTTCCCATTACTTAATGAATTTTATTACAATTATAGGTGTACAAACATCATCACAACTCAATTTTATAGCATTTCCATCCCAGACTCTCTGTGCATCCCCCTATACCCCAGATTCTCTCATTTGGAAACCATAGGTTTTCCAAAGTCTGTGAGTCATTATCTGTTCTGCAAAGAAGTTCATTGTGTCCTTTTTTTAGTTTCCACATGTAAGCGGTAGCATTGGATGTTGCTGTCTAATTGTCTGACAGGTTTCACTTCGCATCATAATTTCTAGGTCCATCCATGTTGCTATAAATGCTGTTATTTCATTCCTTTTAATGGCTGAGTAACCTTCCATTGTGTGTATGTACCACATCTTCCCTATCCACTCCTCTGTTGATGGACATTTAGGTTGTTTCCATGACCTGGCTATTGCATAGAGTGCTGCAATGAACACTGGAGTACAGGTGTCTTTTCGGGTCATGGTGTCTGCTGGATAGATGCCCAGGAGTGGGATTGCTGGATCAAATGGTAATTCTATTTTGAGTTTTCTGAGGAATCTCCATACTGTTTTCCACAGTGGCTGCACCGATTTGCATTCCC
>PVHT021183554.1:535975-552813 GCA_004024745.2 Catagonus wagneri
TAATAGGGATCCTTTTTCTCCACACCCTCTCCAGCACTTATTGTTTGTAGACTTTTTGATGATGGCCATTCTGGCTGGCATAAGGTGGTACCGCGTAGTAGTTTTGATTTGCATTTCTCTAACAGTGAGTGATTTTGAACATCTTTTCATGTGTTTTGTGGCTATCTGTATGTCTTCTTTTATCACCACTCTTTTTAAAAATGTATAACATGGAGTCCCCCTGTGGCACAGCAGGTTAAGGATCAGGCTTTGTCACTCCAGCAGCTGCAGTGCCGCTTTGATCCCTGGCCTGGGAACTTCCATGTGCCACAGATGCAGCCAAAAAATAAAAATAAATTTTAATTTAAAAATTTTAAAAAGATAAAATTTATATTAGCCTTTGTTGATGTATTTGACATACCATATACAATTAACCCATTTTAAGGTATGGAATCCAACAGTTTTTCCATATGTTCATAGAACTGTACAACTATAACTATAATAAATTTTAAAACATTTTTGTTAGCCTCCAAAGAAACCCTGTATCCATCAACAGTCATTCCCCAACTCCCCCAGCCCCTAATCTACTTTCTATCTCTTTAGATTTGCCTGGAATGATATGAAAGGTGTCTGATACTTTTTTTTTTTTGCTTTTTTCTTACGGCTGCACCCTCAGCATATGGAAGTTCCCAGGCTAGAGGTGGAATCAGAGCTACAGGTGCCTATCTAGGCCACAGCCACAGCAACTCAGGATCCAAGCCGTGTCTGCAACCTACATCACAGCTCACGGCAACATAGGATCCTTAACCCACAGAGCAAGGCCAGGGATTGAACCTACCTCCTCATGGATACTGGTCAGGTTCGTTACCACTGAGCCGCAGTGGGAACTCCAGTGTCCGATAATTTTAGATTATTTTTGATCTATAAAATCTCTAATACTTGGGACATAGTTTTGGGTTGCTGCAATAGACGCCCAAGTAATAATGGTTTAAACAAGTGTATTTCTCTCTCATGTCAATGTTTGGGCTTCTCTCTGTCATCAGAGGTACAGGTTCCTTCTTTCATATTTTCCTGCCCTCCTAGGTGTTGACCTTGTCTTAATGGACCAGGTTGGCCACTACCTCTGCTTTCTAGTAATGGGAAGCAGGAGAAAGAGTGAGAATGAGGGCAAATATCTACCCTTTAAGAACACAAACCCGGGGAGTTCCCTTCGTGGCTCAGTGGTTAATGAATCCAAGAACCATGAGGTTGCAGGTTCGATCCCTGGCCTTGCTCAGTGGGTTAAGGATCCGGCGTTGCCATGAGCTGTGGTATAGGTTGCAGATGCAGCTCGGATCCTGCGTTGCTGTGGCTGTGGCGAAGGCCGGCGGCTACAGCTCCTGTTAGACCCCTAGTCTGGGAACCTCCGTATGCCGCGGGTGCGGCTCTGCATAAAAAAAAAGGCAAACAGACAAAAAAAGCAAAAACAAAAACAAACAAAACAAAGAACACAAAAAAGGCAAACTGACAAAAAAAAGAAAAAAGCAAAAACAAAAACAAACAAAACAAAGAACACAAAAAAAGGCAAACTGACAAAAAAAGAAAAAAGCAAAAACAAAAACAAACAAAAAAAAACAAAGAACACACAAAAAAGCAAACAGACAAAAAAAGAAAAAAAGCAAAAACAAAAACAAACAAACAAAGAACACAAACCCGAGGTTGCAACTGCAACCTTGTTTAGAGCTCGCTGGCCAGAGCCTGGTCACACTCAGTTATAAGCAAGCCTAGGAAGTGTAGTCCTGCGCCCTTCAGAAATTCCATGACCACGGGAGGATGGGAGAATAGATCCTGGCGACCACGTGGTGGTCTCTGCTGCAGTGGGAAGAGAGCTTTCCAAGATCTGAGTGTGGATCTGTCTACCTACAAAGCTGGTGATCTCTTCACTGAACCACAATAAAAATGGTTGGGATGCTACTTGAGGTGAAATATTTTTATTTTTCTAACCGTCTTCTGGTGGGCAAGAAGCTTATTCCTAGGAGGACCTCTCTGAAGATCATTCTTCCTGCTTTGAACTTATTCCAATACTTTTTCAAGGGCACTTGCTGTCCAAGAGGTAAAATATAACAAATAAATGATATGTATGTGTTCATATGTGTATTCACACACATACAAACACACACACCTTTATAAAAGGATATCTGTTATCTTTGCATCTCCAAAGATAGTTACCTCTTAGGCTATATAAATTGAGATTTTGAGGCTCTGTGTCTTTGCAGGTTCGAAGGTTGGGGCAGCAATGGAAGAAAAATTTTCTTGTCCCTTAGCCCTAGGCATATGTCCGGAGACAGCACTGGTCCAGTTCAGGCAAGGGCTGCCTTGGTGTCTGTGTGCTGGGGGGAAGGGAGCAGCGACAGGGTGGTCGCTAGAGACTTCTGGGCACAACTCAGTGGCAGATGCCTAAATCCCACCCTCTTAGTCTTTCCTCACTGTGGTTATGTTTCCTCTTACGGACTGAATATTCTGGAAGATTTCATACAACCAGCCATGTCATTTATTAGGCAAAACCTTCCTATACAGGACAAAAGATGGTACATATGTATGTATTAGGTTTGGCATTTTCATATTTTTACTGAGACATATTTGGCTAAATTGGTATTTTAATGTCAAGTACAATTTGAGGAAGTGCAATGTTTTATATGAGTGTTAGAGGAGTACAGAGACTTTCCCATTTCTTAAACTGTGATATTACTAAATGCAATTATAACACAGTTTTAACTACCCAGCCATATAAGAAGGAAATTTTGCCATTTGGAACAACATGGATAGACTTGGAGAGTATTATGCTAAGTAAAACAAGTCAGAGAAAGGCAAATACCATATGATCTAATTTGTATGTTGAATCTAAAAATATACAACAAACTAGTGAACACAGTGAAAAAGCAGACTCACGGATAATGGAGAAGAATCTAGTGGTTACCAGTGGGGAGAGAAAAGGAGGGAAAGGCAGAGTAGGAGCAGTGGATTAAGAGGTACAAACTATTTGGTATAACATAAGCTATAAGGATATACTGTACAACACAGGGAGCTCTGCCAATACGTCATAATAACTATAAATGGAGTATAACATTTAAAAATTGTGAATCACGGAGCAGTGGATTAAGAGGTACAAACTATTAGGTTTAACATAAGCTATAAGGATATACTGTACAACACAGGGAGCTCTGCCAATACGTCATAATAACTATAAATGGAGTATAACATTTAAAAATTGTGAATCACGGAGCAGTGGATTAAGAGGTACAAACTATTAGGTATAACATAAGCTATAAGATATCTTGTGCAACACAGGGAGCTCTGCCAATATGTCATAATAACTATAAATGGAGTATAACATTTAAAAATTGTGAATCACGGAGCAGTGGATTAAGAAGTACAACTATTAGGTATAACATAAGCTGTAAGGGTATATTGTACAGCACAGGGAGCTCTGCCAATACGTCGTAATAACTACAAATGGAGTATAACATTTAAAAACTGTGAATCACTGTATTGTACACCTGTAACATATAATACCGTACATCAACTATACTTCAATAAAAAACGATTGTAGTTCAATTTTCATGTTTTTTGAAAAAGCGTTTATGAAAGTAATTTGTTTTTTTTTTTGTTTTTGTTTTTTTTTGCTTTTTAGGGCCACACCCGCGGCATGTGGAGGTTCCCAGGCTAGGGGTCTAACAGGAGCTGCAGCTGCCGGCCTTCACCACAGCCACAGCAACGCGGGATCCGAGCCGCGTCTGCAACCTACACCACAGCTCACGGCAACACCAGATCGTTAACCCATTGAGTGATGCCAGGGACTGAACCTGCAACCTCATGGCTCCTAGTCGGATTTGTTAACCACTGAGCCATGATGGGAACTGCAGTAATTTGCATTTAAAAGCTAGAAAATATGGAGTTCCTGTCGTGGCTTAGCAGAAACAAGTCTGACTAGCATTCATGAGGACGCAAGTTCAATCAGTGGGTTAAGGATCCGGCGTTGTGGTGAGCTGTGGTGTAGGTCGCAGATGCAGCTTGGATCACACTGTTGCTGTGGCTGTGGTGTAGGCTGGCAGCTGCAGCTCCAATTAGACCCCTAGCCTGGGAACTTCCCTATGCTGCAGGTATGGCCCTAAAAAGCAAAACAAAACAAACAAATAAAAAACCAAAAGAAAACAAAACAAAAGGCAAAAAAGGGTCTATTCCAAAGAATTGAAAGAAATACTTCCCAATAAAGCAAACATTACGTGGGAGAATTTTTTTTTTTTTTTTTTTTTTTGTCTTTTTGCCTTTATCTAGAGCTGCACTTGCGGCATATGGAGGTTCCCAGGCTAAGGGTCTAATTGGAGCTGTAGCTGCCAGCCTACACCACAGCCACAGCAACACGGGATCCGAGCCACGCCTGCAACCTACACCACAGCTCATGGCAACGCCGGATCCTTAACCCACTGAGCGACGCCAGGGATCAAACCCGCAACCTCACGGTTCTTAGTCGGATTCGTTAACCACTGAGCCACGAAGGGAACTCCTGGGAGAAAATTTTTAAGCAAAGTCCCTAAGATACATTTTCAGTGAACCTGAGAGTTTCTTGCATCTGTGAAAAGACCGCATTACGGGATACTGTGTTTTAATTTGAAATACAAAGTCAAATTTAAAAAGGCAACACCCCCAAATGAAGTAGCGGATCTGGGAACTGAGCTTTCATGGCTGTGAACATCCCAAAAGGAGAGACAACCTGCTCCCTGATAGAAGGACACACAGTCGCTTATAAAGTAGTGCTTCCTTCACCCAGGCAAAGGACTATCTATGCTCAAGGGGCTGCACACAGCATCTCCTGTAGGAAACTGCAGGGCAAATAAATTGCTCAACAAATAAACCGCAAAGAAGAAAGACAGAAAGAAAGCGTGAGAGAGGGAAAGACACTTATCAATCAATGCCAGTGGCGACGTGTGGACAGTATGTGGATCCTACTTCATTTATGAGACAACTAGAAATTTGAACACTAAATATTTTATCAGACTAAATAAACACTTAATCTTTAAGGTGATTTTTGGCTTTTAAAAAACTATCTTTTAGTGGTAACTACTGAAATGTTTATAGATGACATCTAGAATGTGAGCAAAGCAATGGGAGAGGGAAAATTGAGGGGTGCAGATGAAACAAGATTGGCGAGCAGTTGATACTTGTTAAGCTGGGTGGTGGGCACACGGGGGCTATTATGCCATTCTCTCTATTTTGGTGTATGTTTGAAAATTACCAGAGTTCCTGTTGTGGCTCAGCAGTAACGAATCTGACTAGTATTAATGAGAATGCGGGTTTGATCCCTGGCCTCACTCAGTGGGTCGGGGATCCAGCGTTGGCATGGGCTTTGGTCTAGGTTGAAGATGTGACTCAGATCCCGAGCTGCTGTGGCTATGGTGTAGGCTGACAGCTACAGCTCTGATTCTTACCCCTAGACTGAGAACTTCCATATGCCGCAGGCATGGCCCTAAAAAGACAGGGGGAAAAAAAAAGGTAAGAAGAGCTTTAAAAAAATAGAAAATCACCAAAATAAATTGTTTAAAAATTGCTCTAGAAACATAAGCAAGAGGCTGGGTATTTCAGAAAATCTAGTCAGTGACTTAGATCACCGCACAAGAAATTCCCCCAGAACTTAGAGGAAATAGAAAAAGATGCTAGGAGTGAAACTATTTGACAGGTAGGGATACCTAGGCAATGCAGGGTGAATGTAAAGTCAGAATTCCAGAAGAACAGAACCACAGAGGACAAACAATCAACTTCATTAAGAAACATTTCCATTATTGGTTTCTTCTCTAACCAACAAGCTACTTGGCAATATTTTACACATCCAAATACACAGATTTTTAATTTTTTATTAACTTCTAACTAATTGGGTATCACTTGGGCACGCGTTCCATATGATAGGTATTTTTGAAAAACATCCGAGGCTTGCTTTAGTGCCTGGAACAGCTTTTAGAAACATCCCTGCGGGCTTGTTAGGAATGTGTACTCTCTAACTGCTGGATGCAGAATTCGGAACAGGTCCTTTTGGTCAACTTAACCTTGCTGTTTTTGTCTGCCTGACCTATTGAAAGGAAGTCTGGAGTTTCCCAATGGGGAGGTGGACTTGTCCGTTTTGTCCTGCGGTTCTATCCATTTATACTACATGAATTTTGAGGCTGTCCGATTATGTGCATGTGTTTAAAATCGACTCTTTGTAAACTGAACCTCCCTATCCCTGACACATTTTTTTTGGCTTAGAATTTATCTTGTCTGAAAAGAATGTAATAGTGGCTAGTCTTTGCCCCATGCGATTTTTCACCCCATCTTTTTAGTTTCAAATTTTCACACCCTTATGTAAACTACTCTCTTGTAAACAGTACTTCTAAACATGTCTGTGGTGAAGGATCGATCTCCCCCCCAATCCACTATTGGTCAAGACTTTTGTAAAATATACCCCTCCATATTAATACATTTCTAGAATTAAAGACATGCAAAATACAGCCAGATAGTTTAGTATTAAATTCAACACACGTAAAACGATTGTCAAATTGCTTAGAACCTTTCATAGCCACAATCAACTTCTGAATATGTTGTTGCAGCCGTCAACAATCACAGCCATACCTTTGAACCCAGTGTTGTGAATAGCATATAATCAGGATTTTGCTGTTACCCAGTCTAATAATCTATTAACCTATCGAATTGGATCAAGACACCGAATTCACCCAGATCCTATCTGCTTAGCATTCCCCCAATTATCTCCTACAAACTCTCTAGAGTGGTTTCTCCTATTTAAGCACTTTGTCCAAAATACTTACTATTTATTTTATCTTTTTAGGGGCGCACCTGCGGCATATGGAGATTCCCAGGCTAGGGGTCTAATCAGAGCCGTAGCCGCTGGCCTAGGCCACAGCCACAGCAACGCCAGATCGAGCCACATGTGCAACCTGCACCACAGCTCACGGCAACACCAGATCGTTAACCCACTGAGCGATACCAGGGATGGATCCCGCAATCTCATGGTTCCTAGTCGGATTCGTTTCCACTGCACCACAACGGGAATTCCCAAAATATTTAAATGGAGACCTTCAAGTGGCTAGACATCAAATTCTAACTTCAAAGTTCTTTTTCTTCAGTCCCGTGACTCTGCCAGCTGGGTTGCTGCTGGAAAATCTGGCATCCAAGGAATACCAGCTCTTAAGGTCTTTGCTTTTTGCTCATTCTCTCTGGAAGCTTTCGGAATAATCACTGAACGTGTTACTTGTAGATTTTAAAATCCAGCAGTGAAGATAAATGGACCATATTGCAGTTATACACCCATATGAAAGAGTTTCACAATAGCTAGTGAAATGTGATAATACATACACTTTTTCCATAATGACCAAAAACATGCAAAACTAAAACTGAACAGTAAACTATTTAGGGATGCACCTATACGGCAAAATTGTAAAAAAAAGTATGGAAAGGATGATACAGGCAGTGGTTCTCTCTCGGTGAAGGATGAGGTTGTCCCGGGAGAAGGCCACTGGGCAGGGGTGGGAGGGACTTTAGGATTGAAACGGGCTGTTGTCCCAGCTCGGGGTGAGAAACTGGGTATTATTTTTTAAATACCTCATGCATATTTTCTGCGCGCATATAGTATCAGGTCAAACATCTCACCTGTGACTGGATGCTCAGGTCAGGATATTGGGGACCAGAGACAGCAGGCTGCACGCCCTCTGGGAGCGGCTGGGGTGGCCACCGTGGCCAAAACTACCAGAGACAAACCAGGGGTAGAGCTGGGGGTGGAGGAGCGCTAAGTTGGCTCTAAACTAAGAAGTACAGCAGCAAAGTGCCTGTGGGCTCATCTCCGTACCCCACCGGGAGCCATACCTCTGACCGAATGAGCTGTCAGCAGCTGCTCTCTGGCTTCGCTGAGCCTTTTCTGGTACCCACACCCTCAGCCTGTCCTGTCCGAGCCTCAACAGTTGGCCTAGGGGCCAGCGCTGCTCTGGGAGCCTCTGATTCCACTCTGTGGGCACGACAGCCTTTCCGGTCACCGGTCCCTAAAAGGCCTCCAGCCTCTTCCTAAGAAGAAACTCATGTTTTCACCCCAGAGTCCAGCACCCTCTAACTACGGAGGCCTCGCCTCCCCGAGGCACCCTCGTGGTCCTCCAACCACAGGGACAAGGACAACTCAGCTGCGCTTTCCTCCTCTGAGCCTTCAATGTAACCTGACTAAGGTGAACTTGATGAACTAAAATTTGTATGGTGACTTTTAATCAATGACAAGTGTCTTAAAGACCATCCAAAGAAGGCACGTGAACAGCAGAAATGCATCCAGAAGAGCTTTTATTTGTACGGAACAGTTTTAAAAATACAGAATAAAATAGCTTTATCTCTACTATTATTCACAACATCTGGTCCAAATATTACATATTTTTAATACTTAAACGTTTAATGAAGCCATGTTAGAAAAACAATATGAAAAGTCCTTTTAAAAACTCCATAAAAGAATTACACATCTCAAAAAACAACCCCACCCCAATACCCTCAGTATGCAAAATAAAGATAACAAACAGAATCCCAGAAAGGTATATATAGCCTGTCAGTCACAAAAACTTAAGGAAAATATAGGTATCCCCACTGTTTTAAGAACAGTCAGAAATTTATTAACGTGTTAAACAGAGCTTGTTACAAACGAACAAAAAAGGCTATTAACTTGACTGTCAGTAAGATGGTCCACTTACTGGGAAGCGTGTCCTAGTGCCGGGGAACACACACACAGAGCGATTCTAAGGAGGCTGGATGTTACTTGTGTAGAGTGACGACGAGGCACAGGCAAGGACAACCTCAAAGGACAGGAATGTGTGCGAGGCTGCTGAAAAGGGGATCCTCCACGCGTCACGGGTCCGTGGGCAGAAGCAGATCGCTGGCAAAGACGGGCGGTCTTCTAGCACCACCCCACTTGCGAGTGTAGAGGCGTGCAGGCTGGGGGGCAGTCCTACTCTGTGTCGAAATCACAAACACGTGAGGCCCCAGGAGGTTCCCTAAAAACAAGGGGTGGCACCCTAAAGAAGGAAGCCCTGTGAGGGTTCAGGCTGCCACAGGGTCCCAGGGGGCACAGCTGGGTGTGCGCTCCAGGGCCAGGACTAGCCGTGCCCGGCTTGCTGCCTGCAGCCGAATGCGCCCCGGGCCGCAGGGTGAGTGTGCGGGACGTTGCCCTTCCTCGAGCCGGACAGCTTCTGGAATGAGGCTTCTGCTGCAGCTCCTTATTCGTCTCCCATCTGGCCTGGCCACTCTTGTGGCATCAACATTACGGAACTTCAAGTCTAAGTTGCTAGTACCAATAGTTCAGCAGGGACATGAATTAAAGAAATAACAGCTTAGCGCATGGTCATAAAATATACGTGTGGGTAAATAAAGTATACACATATACTAGAGATTCATCAATGGAGAAATTCTATCATCACATGACATTGTCATGAAAATTATCATTCCTTCCCCGGAAAACAGTGACTATTATCCTGGGTAGAAATGTTATTTTACTATATGGAAATACTGCAATCTTCATGCATTGGCCAGGTTGTTGCCATGAGAGTCAGTATTCTACAGTGTGAAGCAAATCCTGTGTGTGAATTTGTTACCATGAAACCAGGAAACCATCAGGACCCAGGGTCAAGCCGCTTCCCCTGCCTTGATCAATCACAAGAAACTTACTACAATATAAAATTTGAAACCCTCTTAAGAAAGATTCTGTATCAATAATCTGTTTAATTCCCGAGTGAGAATGAAAACTGCCTACAAAGACTGGGGCCATTTCCAATTATTCTGTGAACTATGTGAAATAAATATTTTTTCCAAACCAGTGGGTTCTCCCCTGCTCCCACAGTGATACAACAGCATCTACTGTCCTTTTTTCTTTTTGGAAAGGGCCGCATCCGTGGCATATGGAAGTTCCCAGGCTAGGGGTCTAATCGGAGCTGCAGCTGCTGGCCTACACCACAGCAATGACAGATCCGAGCTGTGTTTGCAGCTCACAGCAACGCCGGGTCCTCAAACCACTGAGCAAGGAAGACCAGGGATCAAACACGCATCCTCATGGATACTAGTCAAGTTCATTACCACTGAGCCACAATGGGAACTCCTACTGTCCTTACAGTTTCTATTGGAGCTCCCATTGCGGCAAAGCAGAAACAAATCCAACTAGTATCCATGAGGATGCGGGTTCGATCCCTGCCCTCAGTCAGTAGGTTGGGAATCTGGTCTTGCTATGAGCTGTGGTGTAGGTTGCAGAAGTGGCTCAGATCCCGAGTTGCTGTGGCTGTGGTCGTGGCCAGCAGCTGTAGCTCTGATTCGACCCCTAGGCTGGGAACTCCTATATGCCGCAGGTGAAGCCTAAAAAGCAAAAAAACCCAAAAAACAAAAAACCCCAAACAGTTTCTACTTTCCACACCAGGCTCGCCAACGTAAATGCGAAGGTGGTGGGCAGGTGTTCACTGCAGAAAATTGGAGACTGAATGCCCCATACAAGGCATTGCATCCAAGATATTTTAAAACAATCTACTGGCCAGCGCAAGGTGGGTATGTGGCTCCAGCAATGCCAGTGGGAGATGCACAGGCTACGCAGGGCCACTGTGTCTCCCCAAGCCTTCCCTTCAGGTGTGTGCTTAAACATAAGAAGCAGATGGATATATTTTTCTTTCAATTACAGGCTCCTTCTGCAGCATATCTGCTAGCAAGAGGACCACTTCCTAACCTCTTGTTCCTCCCCCCACCGTGGACAGAGAATCTAAAGTTGGCCCCTGTGGAATAATGGTGGAAACCCTCTTCCTCTGTGGGCACAGGGCTTCTTTGCACATTTGAAGGCTTACGGAAAACATCCCACCAGACAAGCAGATTTGAAACTTCCCAGTAAAGCCCAGCCCAGGAGGATTTTTCAGAAGAGAGTGGGTTTCTAGCTGTCTGAAGCACATACCCATCTTACCCACTGGGAGGCAAGATGCCTGGGTCACGTTAAACTGAAGCAAACTTGTTCCTGAATTACCAGTGGTTTGGAGGCTTTCGTTTGGGTGTTTGGTCCTTCTGCTAGAGAGCTAGAATACTGCACATCTCTGGGCTGTTTAACAGTTTTCCCCATTGTTTAGCGGAGAGAAATTGGAGATGCTGAGTGAAATACAAACAGAAGAAACTAAGAGCAACCAAGGCGACAACTAGTCTGTTAGCCTCGAGGGCTAACCAGATAAAGGGATGAAAATCATTAACTAGTGTGCTTCTGGAGTAACTATGTACCCAATACGCTTCAAGAAAACATGCCATACAAATTTAAATTTAGAAACTAAGTTCTTTACTTAATCTTCAATAAGGTCTTGGCAAAACAATGCAGTGGCTCTGAAATGTTCTTGCCAGGATAGGCCTTAAAGCCCCAAACTTTCCAAGAGTCGAGGAGGCTGCGGTGACACAATAATGTTGCCAGAAACATCCCACTGTGCTGAAGCAGAGCCAGTTTCGGGGACAGAAAATTTACCGGGTGGGCACAGGCTGCCGAGAACCATGCCTGCTGTTGGATACAGGAATGCCTACTGCTGTCCAAGGCTCAACCAGGCAAACAAACCAACCTCGTGAAGTGAGCTTGCTCGGGCTTTCCCTCTGGTCGGAAAATTTCAAACCAAATTCAACAGAAGTCATTTTTGTCACCAAGACTTCACTATTATTAATTAGAACTCAATAGAAGGGGACTGCCAGCTGCTTTTCTCACCACCTTCAGCAATAACTTAAGAAAGGCAGCGCTTTGGCCAGTGGACCTAACCTTCCCCTCTGCAAAATCGAGGCCCAGGAGACATTCAGTATGGCGGCCCACAGACAGTCTCCTTAAGCCTTAACTGTCAGATAGGAACAGCAAGAGAACTGCAGCGATTCATTTATCAGGATGCCAGACCATTCAATATGGCGGCTCAGTTTGTCACCTGGCCCCAGCTTCCCTTCTTCACAAAATAAATTCACGTTTCACTTAACCCATGGTTTCTGGGCCCTGGTCCAGTAGTCAGTTTTGATAAATAGCGTATGCATTACAGTATCTACACTTTCATGGTATCAAGCAATACAAAACACAACCACAGTAATGGTTACTGGCCTTTGAGAGCCATGACAAGCTTCCCTGATGGTGTCCACAGCTTTACAAATGCTGGTTCTTTCCTTAATGGGGGATAGAAAGTCAGGGACAGGTAATAGGGATGTAAGGTAAGAGGGTCACATGGGAAAACACTGATTCCAAAAATCTGCTAGAGTCAATAACATTAAATAGGAATAAAATCTTATAATTATAGACACACACAACAATAACTGACATCCACATGACAGCAGAGCCAAGACTCCCATAAACATCTGCTTGGTGCCTTGTGTGGCATTCTATACCCAACACACCTATCAGGAGTGATAAATGCCAGATAGAGTGTCTCAGCTACTAGTAAAAACAAAAGGGGCCAGTATGAGATGTGTGGGCCCAGCTTGGGCCAGGGTGGCACCAAGAAAGTGCAGTTGAGAATCAGATACTGATTTCCTTCCAGGTCCTTTCCCTTCCTGTCCAATCCCCCAATTTCCATTCTAATAAAACATCTGTGCAGATGTTACCCATGCGTGGATTTGGGCATCCGGCAAGCACATCACTATCTTCAACTGGCCAGTTGCCACTTCCTACAGGAATATCAGGGAACCAGTGAATTGTGACAGTGCAAGGACACTGGTGTCCCCTGACCGGAGGTTTCTGGAGGTGCAGGTCCTGGTGCTTCGAGAGACAGAAAGCACTGGACCCTGGAGGTGGCTTTTAAGAAAGTTAGCGCAGGCTGTTAGAAGGGGACTGAAAACAAGGAATCACCATGGATTTCAAGCATCCACCTCCCCAGGAGGACAGGAACTTCACATTCAGTGGCCACTGCCAGTAATGGATGCTCTCCATGGCAAAGGGTCAAGGGCTTAATTAAATAAGAAGAGAGATGAGACACCGTATTAGACATGATCACAACCCATGACAAAAGAAGCTATTTGTAACCAGCCTTAGCTCTAGGGTGGAGAATGTAAATGCAGACATACAAACATATATGTTACTGCTTATGCCTCAACAAGGAACTAGATTCATGCCTCACTGCGGCCGGGCCACAGGGCAAGCTCTGGCTATACTGTAGCCTGCGAGTCTTCATCTGAACTCCGGCCACTGGTGCTCTTCCCGAGGCCTTTCCATGTGTAGCCCGCAAAGGTTGGGCTGATGGGTAAGTAGCTGAAGCATTTATATTTTTTAATAACGTTCATGCCAAATGGCAAGTCGTAGGATTCCATGCCATCGAGAGACTTGCTCCCTTTGCCTACGCCCTTCTTCCATTTCCTGATGCCTCTTTCTTCTGGAGTACCTGCAGAACACACACACAGCAAAACAAAAAAGCAAACCCATGGGATGTTTAGCTAAACGGTTCTACCAAGTATTGAGATTCTCCACCACTGCTCTCCTGCAGATCGAACCTAATGGAATGACAGCAAAGAGCACTTGAGGAGTAGTTGATGCCAAACCAGAAATCTAAGAATCACTAACCCCTCAACACAACTCCTCTCTAAAATGCAAATCTGACCTTGCAAAATGGGGCCCGGAGTCCTTATGACACCTCAACAGGCCTTCACCACTCGGTCGTTGCAGATGCTCCCACCCCCATCCAGACATGCTGCTCTTCACGCCGCTTTGCTCCACCCGAGTGGTGGTGAGGATGAAACCGCACCGGCAGAGCGCCCCGGGGATGCTGCACCCCGGCAGATGAGCCGTGGAGAAAGACCTGGGCCTACAGGGTTCAAGAGCTCCCGAACTCCTCTGCAAAAATCCCTGTGCAGAGAGAGACCTGGCATCCGCTTAAATGCTGAAGCTACAAAGGGGCCTTAACAATATGCTTCTCCACCTGAGCCTGGGTGATGAGTTCGGTTCTCTGGTGCAGTGCTTAGGAAACCTCTCGTTATTTCTTCTGTATAAGCTATGCCCTTCCATGGGCACTGCAGTAATAAAACTGACTTTAATTTCCATCTGCCTGGCTCCTCTGCCTCTCTCTCAATTAGAGGTCACTGAGGAGAGAAAGTGGATGTTCCTGACCTCCCACAAATCTAAAACCTTCCATCTGGTCATGCAGGCGATTCCTTCTGCCAGATGTGTTTGGCCTACATTTCCCCAGTAACCTCTTCTTGATTGAGGCTTTTTGGAGGTAAATTAAGGGGCAAATCTCAATAAAATTTTCAAGCCCAAGAATAAACATCACCCTTCTTTGACAGCTGATGAATCTACCAGTGAGCCCGGGGCAGCACTTTGCAATTACAAAGCACCTCCTCAAGGAAACTGAGAAGGCCACAGGCAGGGCCCACATCACGTCCTAGGCCATCACCCAGCACTTGGCATAGAAGGCACCCAGCTGTGAGACACGGGTTACAAGTGCTGCAGAGAGAGCTGCCTCCATGCATGTCTCGGGCACCGGTTCTGGCCGTGGCCTGTCTTCAGAACAACTCTTTGAGGAACAGGCTCCACAAGGAGAAGGAGTGCGGCGTACTGTCAGCAGCTGGCTCAGGAGTGTATGAACAAGTCCACGAAAGCCAAGCTGCAGGGCCCCGGACAAGGCTAGGAGGGAGGGCAGGCAGCTGGAGCATGCTCAAGGCACCCCGCTGTCATTTTGCCACAGGCAAGGAATTCACCTGTTTTCTCTTAAAAGTAATTCAGCGGAAAGGAAAAAAAAAAAAAAAACTAAGTGTATTTGCAAAGAAGTGATTCATGAGGAGTTCCCTTCCTGGCTCAGTGGTTAACGAATCCGACTAAGAACCATGAGGTTACGGGTTCGATCCCTGGCCTTGCTCAGTGGGTTAAGGATCCGGCGTTGCTGTGAGCTGTGGTGAAGGTTGCAGACGTGGCTTGGATCCCGCGTTGCTGTGGCAAAGGCTGGCAGCTACGGCTCCTGTTAGACCCCTGGCCTGGGAACCTCCATATGCTGTGGGTGCGGCTCTACATAAAAGGCAAAAAGACAAAAAAAAAAGTGATTCATGAAATGTGGCTGAATGTGTCATCTTAACCACTTTAGAAAAAACAGTTTTCACAGAGAACTATATCCAATCACTTGTGATGGAACACGATGGAGGATAATATGAGAAAAAGAAAGTATAGATATGTGTGACTGGGTCACTTTGCTGCACAGTAGAAACTGACAGAACACTGTAAATAAAATATAACAAAAAAAATTTAAAAAAAAAGACAAGACGACAGTTTTAACTAGTGATGGCTTTGAACTGATTCACTCTTTCTTCTTCCCATATTTATTTGGCAAAAAAGTCAAATATAGCATAAGCATATTTGATATATACCACATACCTGGGATGGTGTTATCCAAAATAAAAGCCACACAGCCTCCTACAAACATAGCAGTTGTGAGAAGAACATTCAACACTTGATCGATTCCGGTTATTCCTAAAAACAACATAGCAACAGGTCACTGCCAGTCGGATAGACCTGCCCTTGACTTAGAAAGGAACACTGGGGTGAGTGGACACTAATCACCAGTCAATGCGATGCATGAAAGTGTAAATTTCTGTTATGCATGTGTAGATAAATGTTTGCCAGTAACATTTTAAACTACTAGAATATTTTCAACGATAATCAAAAGTTATCTTCATAAGAAAAATACTTAACAATGGTTCATAGAAGATAAATGTAATAGAGTGAAGTTGATCCTATAATAAAATATGAAGCCTGGCAGGAGGGTGTTGTTTGCAGATTAAAAAAAAAAAAAAATCAGGAGTTCCTATCGCAGCTCGGTGGCTTAAGAATCCTTTAGTATCCATAAGGATGTGTGTTCGATCCCTGGTCTTGCTCAGTGGGTCAAGGGCATTGCCGTGCTGTGGTGTAGGTTGCAGACGTGGCTCAGATCCTGTGTCGGTGTGAGCTGTGGTGCAGGTGTAGGCCGGCAGCTGCGGCTCCAATTAGACCCCCCAGCCTGGGAACTTCCATATGCCACAGGTGTGGATCGGAAACGACCAAAAAAAAAAGGGGGGGGGAAAAATCAATATGAAAGATGGCTGCTCTAAAACTGAAAAGTCTACAAAGAGAGTAACAGCATAACAAAAAATATCTGTGGGATCAGCAAACAAATGAAGGACTTTAGATTTCTGAGTTACTAATTAATGCTTAGCTCCTTTAAACTAGTGGTAACTCGATTTATAAAGATGTCGTCACATGAATGAAATACATTAAGATGTAAAATTCAAGAATCTTCTTGTTAAAAATACAATGATCCCCAATAGAAAAATAACAAAGGCGTTTGGTGAGAATATGGAGAAACAGAAATCACTGGAGTTTCAGATGTGGCACAGTGGGTTAAGAATCTGACTGCAGTAGCTTGGGTTGCTGTGGAGGTGTGAGTTTGAACCCCAGCTTGGTGCCAGTGGGTTAAAGGATCCCACGTTGCTGCAGTTGTGGTGCAGGTCACAGCTGCAACTTGGCTTCAATCCCTGGCCCAAAAGCTTCCATATGCTGTGGATGTGGCCATATAAAAAACAGCAACAGCAAAAAGAAATCACTATGTCCCATGTACCTGGTGGAAATGTAAAATGATTCACATGCTACAGAAAACAGGTAGTTGCTCAAAAAGTTAAATAGAGGAGTTCCCGTCGTGGCGCAGTGGTTAACGAATCCGACTAGGAATCATGAGGTTGCGGGTTCGATCCCTGCCCTTGCTCAGTGGGTTAACGATCCGGCGTTGCCGTGAGCTGTGGTGTAGGTTGCAGACGCGGCTCGGATCCTGCGTTGCTGTGGCTGCGGCGCAGGCCAGTGGCCACAGCTCCGATTAGACCCCTAG
>PVHT021183554.1:552913-605473 GCA_004024745.2 Catagonus wagneri
GAAAAAAAAAGTTAAATAGAGAATGACTATAGGACCCAGCAATCCTACTCCTAGGCAAATACTCAAAATAACTGAAAAGAGGTACTCAAACAGTAGGTCCTCCTTACTGGGGAGATTCTGTTATTTGTGAATTTACCTACACACTAGAATTTACTTGTAAACTCAAAATGAATACTGTGGTGCTGCCAGTCATTCACAGGCCTGCACACAACAGCGAAAAATTTAAGCTGCCCAACACGCATGTTCCCAGTCGAGGTCAAACACGGTAGTTGGGGAGTTCCCGCTGTTGCACAGCAGAAACGAATCTGAGTGGTATTCAGGGGGATGCGGGTTTGATCCCTGGCCATGCTCAGAGGGTCGGGGATCCGGTGCTGCCATGAGCCATGGTGTAAGTTACAGATGTGGCTCAGATGTTGCGTGGCTGTGGCTGTGGTGTAGGACAGCAGCTGTAGACCGATTCAGCCCCTAGCCTGGGAACTTCCATATGCTGCAGGTGCACTAAAAAAACAAAACAAAACAAAACAAAACAAAAAAACAGGTAATGCTTCTGCCTTCATGTTTCAGCTTTCACACTGTAGATGGGCTTTCAGCAGTCTGTGTAATACCATATTTTTGCATTTTTTGTGCTTTTTCATTGGTGACCTTGCTATTAAAATGCCCCCTTGTAGTGAGCTGAAGTGCTGTCTGGGGTTGCTAAGGGCAAGATGCTGTGATGTGCCTAAAGGAGAAAATACGTTAAGACGAGCGCCGTTCAGACATGAGTCGCGGTGCCACTGGCTGTGCCTCCCGGGACCAGTGATTCAGGATCTGCTAAGCCCACGTTCACTGTGATTTTACAGAACACAACTACCCGGAGAGGGAACTGACTGTACTTGTACCAATGTCCTGTAACAGTCAAAAGGTGGAAACAACCCAGCTGTCAATCAATGGAAAAATGGATAAGTAGGTTACGATACAGACATACAATGGAATACTATTCAGTCATAAAAAGGGGTGAAATACTTATATATGCTTTAAAATGGATGAATCTTGAAAACATTTTGCAAAGTGAAAGAAGCCAGACACAAAAGGTCGTATTTGTGGGATTCCATTACATGAAATACCCAGAACAGGTAAATCTACAGCAACAGAAAGCAGACTGGTGGTTGCCAGGGGCTGAGAGAATGGGGATGATAGGGATTGCTTAATGGGTATGAAATTTTTTTGGGGGGTGATGGAATGCTTTAGAAGTTAGACAGAGGTCTAACTGTGGTTACGCAGTGTGGTGAATGTACTGAAATGCCACTGAACTGTTCACTTTAAAATGACTAATTTTCAGTGCAAGCTTGCCTTTACCCTGATCCTCAATCTGTGGCCCTATTTTCCACTTCCCAAACTATAAAACCACCTCCTGATCATTCCCAAAGAGGGCACAGTCTTTAAGGCATTAGCCTGCTGTGACCCCTTTGCCAGGCAAAGTAATAAAGCTATCTTTTTCTCTTTCATCCAAAACTCTGTCTCTGTGTTTCTATTTAGCACCAGCGGCAACAATATCCACATACATGATGACGTATGGTAACGCCGAGTGTTTCCTAAGTCTAGTCAGTGTGACTTCTAGAAAAAAACAAAAGACTGATTTTATGTTATGTGAATCTCACCTGAAAAAAATATATAAACATATATATATGTGTATATATATATATATATACACACATAAATACACACACACACATATATAATGGTCCCAATTTCTGCATATATAATGTCAGCATCAAACATTCTTGTTTCCCATTCGTTCATTCTTCATGACATTTGGGTATTAAAATAATTAAAAAGGTTAATCTTGAACTTAAAATATCTATAATCGCAGTTGAAAAACATGTACAGCAAAGTATATGAAGTTAAGTTTTAAGAAATTATACATTTAATATAGCATTAGTCTGAAAAATCAAATTTACAGAGGCATTCTCCCAAAGGAAAGGGTCCTGGCTTGAAAAAAAAAAATGAGGGGAAGATGGAAGGAAGGGGAGGGGTAGAAAAGAGGAGAAAGAGAACAAAGCGAAGAGAGAGGGAAGGAAGGAAGGAGGGAGAGAGGGACCGTGATGTGCACATCAGGAAACGCACGCACCGCCTCACGTGGAAAGTGCAAAGGGCTTCCAGAGAAAAGTGGGATTTCAAGGAAACACACAGATGAACCTTTACCCAAACAATTCCCAAAGCTCCAAGATCCTCTCCAACCGCTGATGACTGCTTGTGAAAGCATAGCCACCAATCCCAATTCCCCCACAAGATTCAAGGCCTCTTTCTCCTACCTGTGACAAGAGGGTTCTGTCTGAGGTAACTTGGAAGGACGAGTCCAAAGAAGATGGAAAATCCAAGCACAAAGAGGTTCCGGGAGGAATTTAAATCGATGAACTGCAGGTTAGAGAGTCCAACAGCTGTGATCATTCCTGGAGAGAAAAACATTGGATCCCAAGTTCATTAGCTCACCCATGGCAAGGATGACGGGCACTGGGGCCGTCCCTCCAACATCCTTTCTCTGTCCCAAGTCAGGAGACCAGTATAGAGTCAGGACAGGGATCGGAATGTGACTACCGGGGTCTCTGATCCAAATAACCCTTGGCTTAAGCACTACTTGGGTTTATTCAGGGGCACACACATCACGCTATGGCAGAAAACTAAGGACATTGGTTCTCCCTTAAAAACTCTATTCGAATATTTCAATTACTTGAAGAAATCCACCCAAACATCAGCTCCCTGATTACTGCAGCTGAATGGCACAGAAATCAAATTGAGTCCCATCATAAAAACGCTCGGCTTTAAAAGGCCCAAAGGGAAAAGAGTCTGAGCTTAAATCAATCTGAAATGCCGACGAGAGCAACTGAAATTTAATATGATCTTTTCCCAGCTCAATTATTCTACCTTTAACATCAATTCAACTCAGAAAATAACATGAGTTTTTGTTTTTAAGGTGTATCTTTTGCATTTTAACATAGAAATTCAATTTCACGGAAGGAATTCCTTAGCAAATCGGAAGGAAGAAAAGGAGCCAGAGAAGGAAGCTGGCTATCAAGGAAAGGGAATTTTACCAAAGAGAGTACAGAAGAGGGCGCCAAGCACCGGGTCTGGGAGGGAGGCGAAGAGGGCGCTGAACTTTCCAATCATGCCCAGGGCAAGCATGAGGGCTGCGCCGTACTGGATCACCCGACGACTGCCAACCTGCAGGGCACACAAGGGGCACAGAGCCGTTAACCTGCAGGTCCTCTAGCAGCACATACTTCTAGTTTGGCCCTCGGGGGCAAATGTGACAAAATTGCAGACAAAATCTGTATTACTCTGAACACTTTTGGTTAGGAGCGATCAGTTTCATTTCACAATGAGGACAGATTCCAACACACAATTACCATAAACACACCCACAGGGAAAAGATTCCCATCCCATCTGGTTCTTGCTTGGAAGCTGAGGCCTCTGTTCCTCGTGACTACGCGGCGCCCCAGGGTTTGGCCTTTGGGTCTCCAAGCGCTGGGCAACATCACCTCACTGCGCCTGCTCCCATGCTCTGGTCCTGGGTTTGTGATGCCCACAGTCGATGGCCAGGGTGACCTTCGCGCGTCTCAAGTACAAAAACTGCATTTGGCCCCTGCTCCTCTTCTGAGTTCTGGCATCTAAACCAGACAAAACCCCCGAGCATTTCTGGAACTTCCTCTTCTCCTGGTGCCCCGTGAGAGGTGGTAGAGCCTGGAGGCCAGAGTGCAGGATTCCAGAGCCCAGCTCTCTGACTCTGATCCCTGCTCCACTTCTGACCAGGTGATGGGCACTGGAATCTCTGGGTGGCAGGATCCTCACCTCTGTAACGATGACCCGTGTGCTGCCGCTTTAAGGATTAAATTAAACAGGTATGAAACGGTCTGAACAGAGCCAAACGCCGGAGACACAGCCCTCAAGTCTCTGCCCTCCTGATATTACATGGAGCCTCACCGCTCCTTCCCGGCGGCCCACTCCCTGGAAATGCCTCCCTGGCCGCCTTCTAATCTCCTTCCTGGCTGCTTCCAGGGCCACCAAAAAATCGACACCGTTTCGGACTTTCCGAAGTGTTCAACGGGGTGAATATGCGGCAGAGGAGAAATGACCGCCCTCTGGACACCATCAAAGAGACAGCACAGCCAGCGGGGATGACGTCACCCTTCCTGGAAGTAATCGCAGGGCTAAACACCATACAACAGGAACTACAGTTTGCTGTGTGTCTAACCATGTGCTGAGACTCTGCTAAGTGCTTTACATCAAGTAATTAATTCCCAAGCCTTGCAAGCTATCCTTCTAGACAAGAGCATAGAAACTTGGAGAGGCTACATAACCTGCCCACGGTTACTTCCTTAGAGAGGAAGTGACGGAGCCGGGGCTGGCTCCAAAGCAGCCACCGCTCCACGGTGCCACGCTGCCCCTCTCTGTGGGATGTGCGATGGCACACGCTCTGCAGAGGTCCTGCATGTGGAATCCAACCCACTCAACTCTCAGAACTTTACAACATGCAACAGTGCAGGCAGCCTCAATTCTCATCAAATAGTTAGAATGTCCATGTTTGTACACAGAATGCCATAACTAGACAAAAGATAGCAGATGGAAGAGTTGTCAGGAAAGGGAGGCAGATTCCTTGGAAGAGCCCCAGTTCACCCTCCTCTACGTGCTCTAGAAGTCTGAGACGACGGTCCGGACCAGTGCTGCCTGGAAGAATTCCATACGATGATGAAAAGCTTTTATCTGCGCTTTCTTTTGGCAGCCACCAGCCGTATGTGGTCACTGAGCCCTTGAAATATGCCTCGTGAGACTGAAGAACTGAATTTTTCCTTTTAACTAGTTTAAATAGCCACATGTGGCTACTGAATACCATAATGAACAACACAGATCTAGATCTAGAACTGTCAGATTTCAGACCTGAATTCCAATCGGAAAAGCCAATGTCCCAAGTCTGTCAGCTGGACAAGGGGCAGAATACAGCCTACAACTTGTGCTTCCTTTTTCCTGGGCAGAAATCTTCCATCAGGCACATGGCTCAGGCCAGAGAAATTTCTGCTGCAAGTCCTAGTTCCCCACCTGCATAGATGGCTCAATTATACCCCTTTGTGAGTCAGGCCAAGAGAAACCAATTCTAAGGTTGCTGCTGCTCTCAAACCGATAAGGCCTAGGGAAAGAGCGTCCAAAGGGATTCAGGGGGAAGATTAATTGGTTCAATTTAAAAAATGCTGGCAGAGTACCTCTTCAGAATAAGCTGACACAATCCAAATTATAATAATTATTCCCCAGACCATCTCAGTTGTGTTTCAGAAAAAACCTTAAGGACAGCACCACTTACTTACTCCCTGTGATGACCCTGGTTAAATTGTGTGATGACATGTCTTGAAGAGATGCATAAAGGAAGCTAGCTTGTTAAAACTGTTTTCCCAGGAGTCCATCTACGATAATGTTCTCTCTGTGTTATTCTGGATTGGTTACACACCATTACAGGTTCGTGGCAGCACACTGGCTGAAGAGTGAATGGCTTATGCCTTATTTGGTGCCCAGTGACCTTCCCTTAGCTCTGTGTGCTCAGCATCAGCTCTTACCACGGGCAGGAACAGGACCCAAGCATCCTGGAGGAAGTACCCCTCAGGCAGCCCTCACATGTCATGTGCCAGGAACAACAGGCAGCAGGTGGGGTCACCAGCGCACTTGAAGCTGAGCTCTGCAATGGCCTGACCAACTTACAGGACAACCAACACATCAGGCTTGTCCCACACAGGCCCTGCTCCCTCTCACCTGGATTTGCAGTTATAATTAACCAAACTAAGTACCTGGTTGTATAATCTTGCAGAGAGCTAGAGGAAGATTTCTAATTTTAAAGAGGTCAAACGGTTCTAAAAGGCTCCAGAGCTCACCCCCAAGTTTCCAAGATCAGGGTTCAGGAGAGGGAGACCTGTCAGACCTCATGCAGGTCACCCCAGATGGTGAGCTAGTTCTAACGGCGCCCGGATGCACGGCATACAATGCCCAGGGCCGAGCTGCATTCCTCAACACTCTTCAAAACAGCAACTTGCACTCTTTGGCCCAAAGCAATTGGGATATAAAATGTATGTGTTAGCGAAACTTCAAAGGCCAAGGAGCAGCCTCCTTTTTCACTGAAGCTGGATTGTGGTGCCTGTGTTTGGAGTAGAGTGGGGAGGAGAGAGAAATGGGGAGGACTCCAGACCCAGGTACTGCTTCAACCTGAGAGACTCACTGTGGCTTGTTTTGTCCCCCAAGTCCACAGCACAGTTCACCTGGAAGAGAAGAACGATGCTGCTCCAGTTTAAAAACGGAGTTAATTCTTTACTGTACGACTGACTGAAACAAGTGACTATCATCTCTCACCTAGAACCAGTGCCATCTCTTAACCGTCGGTTTCCACCTTCTCCCTTGCATGCCCTGCCCCCATAGTGGTCTACTTTCATCATAGCTGCCACAGTGATCCAAAAAAAAAAAAGAGAGAGAGAGAGAGAAAGAAAATTGGAGTTCCTGATGTGGCTCAGCAGTTAACAAACCCGACTAGTATCCACGAGGACGTGGGTTCCATCCCTGGCCTCGCTCAGGAGGTTAAGGATCCAGCATTGCTTTGAGCTGTGATGTAGGTCGAAGATGCAGCTCAGATCCCGAGTTGCTGCGGATGTGGTGTAGGCCGGCAGCTGCAGTTCTGATTCGACCTTCTAGGCTGGGAACCTCCATATGCTGTGGGTGTGGCCCTTAAGAAAAAAATCAGATGGAGTCACTCCCCAGGGCACTACCCCTTCCACTCCGCCTCTGACAGCCCTGAGGGTCTGCATGACCTGGTCCTCAGTTACCTCAAGAACCCCATCTGCTCTTCCCAGAGCCACCCCCACTACCAACTCTGCTTCTGCCCCACTGGCCTCCTGGCTGATCTGCAGCAAGCCAGCCTGCCCTGTGACAGGGCTCTGCACTGCCAGTGTCCCCCTGCCTGACTGATCGCCCTTTCCCCAGGTACCTGCACAGTTCCTCCCTCAGCTCCATCAGGTCTTTGCTCAAGGTCATCTTCTCAAGAAGGCTTAGCCTGACCTTCTATCTAATGCTCACCCTCCAGATTCCTCCCACCCCGCCCCATATTTCTGTCATACTGACTATGTTTACTATTTATTACTTATCTACCTCGGCTAGAACGAATACTCCATAAATGATGAGGATATTTTCCATTACTACTCACTGATATATCCCAAGTGCCTGGAACAGTTGACTGGCAAAGGGTCAGTGCTGAATAAAAATGTGTAGAATGTACGAAGCCAGAGCGCGTGAGTGCCTGCCTACCCAGGCCAGCCAAGGAGACCTCTACTAGCCTTCCAAAATCCCATCAATGAAAAAAACAGAGATGGGGGGAAAGACGATCTCAGAAAGGGACGCCTTCCTTCTGGAACGCATAATGGCCAGACCGATCGATGAAATGGATCAACACTTTACTCCCAACCATTTAATTAGAAAAATATTTGTACCTTAGTAATTCCCAAAACTCCAATGTTGGGACTGGATGAAGTAGAGCCATTCCCAGTACCAAATATGCCATCGAGAACACAGGAGAGACCCTCCACGAAAATTCCCCTAAAATGCAAAGGAATGGGGGAAAGAAGAACATTCATTCAATGGGGGAAATACTCTGAAATGCACTCCAAATGGTTGTGACCCTAAGGCAAGGTCCACAGACCTGCAGCCTCCACACTCCCCAGGAGGCATGAGTAATACAGAATCTCAGGCCCTACCCTAGACCTGTTGAGGCAGAACCTATGTTTTAACGGGATTCTCCACGCTCCTTCAACATTGAGAAGAAGCATGTCTCTGAACCACACAGCAGACTTACGTGTTTAAAAATTAATCCAAATTAAAAGATTTTCACTAGAAAACAGAGTCATTTGCTGGGATCTAAGACAAACATGGGCCATCCACTGATACGATTACTTTACTATTAACAAGGAAATGGTTTGCACTCTGTAAACACTGAAACTTTTAAAAGAATCAATATATAAGTAATTTAATCATATGCAACGGCTCCATTAGAGAAAGATGTAAAAACCAGGACTCTAAATTCCAACAGAACCAATACAAGAGAAGCTAAGACCCCAGTCCACTGGATCTCATCACGCATAATCCGTTCTGGAAGGGCAGCAGCTGGCTGGGAAGGCGGGAATGACTTGAGCTATTTTCTCTACTCTGAACTTCCATAGGGTCCAATTTGCCCCCAGCATCCAGAAACCTGGCGTGCTGAGAATAGAGAACCCACAGCTTACAAACCTCTAGATTCTACAGACTTCATTTCTGCTCTTGTCTCTCTTATGAACTGTAATTGTGAATAGCTGACTCAGCATCTACTCCTAAGAACAGCTGCAGAAACGAAAATCAAAGGGGACGTACATCCATGATCCCAAACCAGAGAACAATGGCAGTGTCCAGCAACGGCTTTGGTAGTGTGAGGTCTGAAGTGGTCTCACAGAGAACATCTTTACCTAACTGTCACCATGAGGAAGAACAGTGGGGATTCTGCTGCATATTATGGATGAGGAAAAAGACAGTGAAAACAGGGGGAGTGACTTGTCCAAAACAGCCAACAAAGAGCCCTGATGTCTTGTTACTTCATGCTGAAACTCTTGGTTTCTTCTCCAAGATTATCCAAACCAAAGAGCAAAGTATGAGGCCCTGGGCCCAGTAAGAAGCTCATTTTCTTAGGAACGCACCTGTTTATTGCATGGATGGGGGGCGGTGGGGCACAGGACAGCCTTGCACAGGCGTAGTAGTCCCCGATAGACTCGATAATACTGGCAACGACCGCACTGAGCATGCCGATCACACCAGCCGCAGAGACGGTGGGCAGTCCCCACTGAACTAAGGAAGGAAAACAAGCATGAAAGCCTCATAAACTTTCTTGGAGGGGTAGGCAGAAGTTATCAGGACATCGAGTCATTCGGTATCTTAAGATCCGCTCAGATTTTGAAGCTCATATTTTTACACCTAAGTCATCAGCTGCACTCGATGCCTGGGAATAGTTTCATTGGATGAACACAGCGATAACCAGGATTGGTCTGCTTTATTTAAAAGAACAAAGTGGGAGTTCTCATCGTGGCTCAGCAGTTAGCAAATCTGACTAGCACCCATGAGGATGCAGGTTTAATCCCTGGCCTCACTCAGTGAGCTAAGGATCAGGCGTTGCCGTGAGCTGTGGTGTAGATCGCAGACGTGGCTGGGATCCTGCATTGCTGTTGCTGTGGCTGTGGCACAGGTCGGAGGCAACAGCTCCAACTGGACCCCTAGCCTGGAAACCTCCATACGCGACGGATGCGACCCTAAAAAGCAGGGGGAAAAAAAAGGGAGAAGAAGAAAGCAGGTGCTACTCTTCTTGTTTCACAGCCACACTCAGTGTCCGCTAAATTACAATTTAATACAGCAAAACTGCTGTGTCGGGATAGGATTTGCATGACCAAGATTTTTAGCCCTGCTGTGCAAAAAGCATGGTACAAAACAGTAGTTCTGCCCAGGGGTGGCATCAAATGAAAGTACAGTGAAAAGTCACCAGCTAAATTTAAATCCCAACAGTAAAGCATGGCACAAAGTATGGAAAACACTTCCCTAATATAATATCAGCGCTTTTTGTTTTGTTTTGTAAAAATTAAAGAGTTTCCCTTAAGAAAGCAAAGTCCCCAGGTAGCTTCATTTTGAGTATCCAGATTTAGTTTTTATTGAAGATTTTTTTTTCTTTAAAAGTATATCAATTTGGACATTGAAAGCCACTGATCTTTTTTAATAAAAATAACCTGAGGAACTTTCACTGTTAGAAGGAATAGACTTCCATGATAAAGTACCTAGGCCTTCTTCCCTTAAACCATTACTTCAATAATAGAGCCACCAAGTAGAAAGCACAGTGAAAAAAGAAAAGTATAACATTTCTATTGTGCAGGGGCCAACAATGTCCTGAAGGATCAGGACACTGAAAGATCTAGGAACAGTGCAATGGTTAGACTTCAAATGAGGGCAACCCAAACCAGGTCACAATGAGTACCAGTCAGGACGTCAGGAAGTGGCACAGTCTCTTCCCAAGAAGGGTCTGGAGAGCAGGAGATGGGTGGAGAGAGCGTTCTGGGCAGGCAGCAGCCTGGGCATCAGTAGATGGGCAGAGCCGGGCAGGAATAAACTAGCGCTCATTAGAGGCAGCATGTGGCAGGGGACAGGAAAGTTTGGAAGGGCTTGACCAGCTGCCTAGAGGGTTTGGCCTGTGTCTCATAGTACCAGGGGCAACCGCAAGTTTGGAAAGAGAAAGATGACACATAAAATAAGATGTGCAGAAAAGGCCTAGAGAGTGTGTGTGTGTGTGTGTGTGTGTGGACAGCACTTCTCCTGCCTGGAGCTGCTACACCCCCTGGGAGCTGACCAAGGGGTACAGAGGCAGCCCGTGGTCTGACCCACTAGCAACTGGCTCGGTCAACATCTTGTCTCTGGATTGGTTTGGAATGGATTCTTCTCAGGCAGGTGATTTATCAAGCAACATTTTGTGTTTTCTAAGTAACCTTTTATACAGTTACCTTTACTGATGTAGCACCATGGTTTCGAGACACTAAAATGTGTCTTGATTTTGGGGGCACGGTTCTTATTTTATTTTGCCATTTATTATTTTTCAGAAATTATTATCTTCTCAGTCTTTTTACTTTTGAAGCTTTCTTATTTTTCCCCTTTAGCCCGAAGTCCTAATTTTTGAAATCTTTATTCCATTTCCTTCAACATTTCAAATTTGTAATTTTTGGTCCTTCTCCTGCAGATTACTTATTTATTTTAATATTAATTTCAACATTATCATTTTAATTTAAAACCCGTTGCCTTCCTGTCATTCCTTACCTAGAACCTTTATGTTGCTGTTACTTTATAGTAGGTTTCTCAACTTGGCATTGATATTTTGGACCAGAAACTTATCTATATTTTATCAATCCAAGTAATTCTTAGCATATTCAGGACTAAGAATATGCTAAGTATCTAGACCTACAAAAACCTGTCTCTGGATTAAGCCAGACCATCCAGAGTGCATGAGATGGTGCTGGCTCCGAGATCCTTCTGGCTCCGGGAGCAGCTCTTTATCTAGGGCAGCTGGCAACAGAGGAACTGGCTGCAGTCCAGGGCTAAGGAGAAGAGGGGCCAGAGTGACACCAAGGCCCAGTCCCCTCAGTTACGCCTCCTTGGCCCCTGGGAAAAATCTCTCTGGTCTCTCAGCACATGCAAGGCTGCTTCTCCTGGACAGCTTCTGTGTTTCCATCTGCACTCACCTTGGGAACCACATGAACAGGCAGAGAGGGCCACCGTGCACGCGGCATGGGGGCTTCCTCCTACCTGCCCTCCCACACCTCCCTCCTGCCTCCCTCACCAATGGACTTTTAAACTCATTTTATCTCAGATTCTATGTATGTTTACGGACCATGTATTTTTTTGGGGGGGAGCGGTGATAGGTATACATAAATACATACTTGGACCATATAATCTCAGAATGCTGTTTCGGAAAGACTAAGCTTTTTATGGCATTTGCAAATGTGTCAAGAACAGAAGGAACAACTGCCAGCATCACCAGCATTTAACATGCTTAGAACAGTTACCTTTGACCCAATCTTGGCTTTTCCTCCTTGTCATAAAATATGAAAATATGACTGCTAAACAGAGAAGCAGACTGGCACAACTCGACTAAGCTCAGGCTTCGATTCTAATAAAACCCCTAAATGCCAGGAACAGAGTCTTCACAATACAACGAGAAGCATGCCTACCGCTGGGTTCCCACAAGTCACTGCTGGGGTTGGGGTCTGGAGAGCAGTACACATGAATCCATGTGATACCTCAGCTGGGGATCGTATGCCCACGCCACCTTGCCAAGAGTTACCCAACACTTAAGTTATAACTTAAGATCCATCTTTAACCCATTTGTGAGTATCAGTATACCTGATAGCTGTGACCAAATAAAAGATTATAGCCACCCATTAAAAGATTATACAGATTCCATCATGCTTGGGCAATCTGCTAATCTTCTGAGCCTCCCGCCCTTCTGTTTGTTTTGGCAGCCTGGGGCTGTGCAGCTCTGCACTTGCCCTTCTAAGTGGCTCCCTTAAGTCCTCGACACCAGACCTCAAACCTGGCAAGAGACCCCTGGTGTCTGGGATTTCATCCTGTTGGAACCAAAAGAACTAACGAGTTTATCCGAGAAGGGAGCTGGTTCGTCTCTGTGGTTAACAATGGCCCTCTGGCGACAGAGCCTCCCGCCTCCATTTTCTGCTACTTCTCTAAGAACCAGAATGTTAAGTCTGCCAGGGCAGGCTCCAGGACGAAGAAGGTCTTGTAGAGACTCCTGCCAACTTCCAAATTCTCTAAGTTTGGAACCCTGTGGGACCCTGATATCCCCTGGCCACCAAAATACTTACATGGGTACGGGACCTTAAACCATGGGGCTACCAGGAGCACCCCCTGCCTGGCATCAGTGCGAGCATAGAAGCCGTACTTGGTGCTGTCGGGAGGGAGGACGTCTGTCACTGTGAAGACGAAACACAGCAGCCAGGACACGAGGACGGCCAGGATGATCTGAACGAAGAGGTCAGAGAGAAAAGCCGTCAGGCCAGAAAGGGGTGGGGCTGGCGAGACACAGGCACCTTCCTGCAGTCTGAATATCACAGCGCTAAAGCCGGCATTGTCAGTAGTTTGCAGAAAAAACACATAAGGGATCTGCTGAAAACCTATTCCTTGAATGGAATAACATTTAGAGAGAATCGTTATATGCTGGTAAGGTCGTTGAGCCTTAAGTCTGGCTAGTAAAATGACAATAATGGACAATGTACCTGAAAAGGCCCCATGGATTTAGTCCTCCCTCAATTCCAAGGACAATCAATGCCCTCTCATGCCCTGTTAAGAAGGTTCCAGAATTGGAAACTCCTACGGTTTTTAAACTTTAGGTCCATGGTTATTTGGGGGGTCATAAGTACCCTGATGCCATCACACAGACATGGTCTCCCAGGAGGACTTGCTTTAAACCCCTCTCCTCACATTTAACACGTGAACCAAAGTCAATGTTGTCACACAAACACAAAAAAAGGTGACTACTCACAGGGAACATTTTGAAAAGCTGTAACTTGTATGCAGTCCATCCTTTCTTAGATTTGTAAATTGGGAGAGGAAATTTAACATTTCTGGCATATTGAGAAAACAGTAATACTAGGAAAATTGTCCTGAGGAGAGAAAGAAAATGAACTAGGTTAAAAGCTGTATGTCTGTGCTAAAATAGTCAAAACTTCAATGGCAAAACTGACTACATGCCCTCATTTCTCTAGAGCTACTAGTTCTCTATTATTTGGGAAATCTTATTTTTTGGAAATGGCATTTTGGGATATTGGAACTCTTTTTCTTAGCGTTTCTAGACACAGAAATAAAACTGCCATGGTGATGCTTTGGCTGCATATTCCTTAATGGAATACAAAAACTCAAAGAATGTACACTCTGATAAGAAAAGCTCATACTATGTAAGGGTAAAAGACAAGATGACAGACACAACATCCTGCACAATATAATTACAACTACATATTAATTGAAAAAAAAAAAGCAACCACTATGCAAGAGCATGTACACACATGCGTGTGTATGTGCAAACGGGTAAGGACAGGATCCAAAATGCTCACAGGGATTGGCTTCAGGTGGCAATATGATTCGTGACCTTTCCCCCCATTTTTTGGTATTTTCTGATTTACTTTTAAGAAACACAAGTTACTTTTACAAAGCAAATAGCAAAGCTTCAGTATTTAAGAAAGCTATACACAACAGAATTCACCATTGATAATAATCCTGAGAGTTTCCTTTCGTGGGTCAGACACTGCAGTCTCCCTGCCCATCACCCTAGCCTCATACAGAGGTGTCTACAATCACCCACCTTACAGACAGACAAAGCCAGCAGTCTTAAGACCGTGCGGCTGGTGTCTGCTGGGCAGCTGGGCAGCGGCCTAGCTCCATGGCCTGGGCCCTGACCCCTCTGTCACACTGTGAGGGCAGGGATGTCTGAGCTGACTCCAGCTTTCTCCACCCACATCCCTGACCCAGGAACTGAGAGCCGCAGGACGCAGCATTGGCCGGTGGCCTCTCTGCACTGGGACCCAGCACGTCCTTATCCATCCGGTACCCTGTGTGCGGCAGATGTGGGATGGCTTCCCATCACAGAAACAACAAAGGTGTACAACAATACCTCTCATCGCCCACAAGGACTCACTCCTTCCCTTACAACCTGAGGTACAGCTGGCAGAAAGAGTGGATTCTTGGGCAAGGTCATGCTTAATTGTGGCTGGGCACAGTCCTAACGGCTGAGAAGAACTATCAGCTCCACTGTCCCATTCCAAATGAGGTGAGGATTGCAGCTGGCTGGAGAACAGGCCTGTGCCACCCAACCCTCTCCCCACCTGCAGGGGCACTTTGCTGTGCCTACCACAAAGTCACCAGACCAGTAACAGTTCAAGGATGAAAACACCCGTGGTGCCCAAGTTATTCCAACTCCCCCAGGGTGGTGAAGTTTAACAAAAAGCAATATTAAAACGTGTGCTTTAAACCTAGACCAACATAAAATTTTCCTGTTTTAAAAAATGTTGCTGATGTTTTTCCAATTGTATTCCGACGTGCAAAAAAAGCCCCACATCTATTACTCTTATTACTGCAAGTGACACCTTGCCTGACAGTCACACCTGCACTGTGGTGCTCACTTTTCAGAGCACATGTAGAAAGGGAAGCGGGGAGCCCCCCGCGGTGCAGGAAGTTAAGGATCTGCTGTTCTCTCTGCAGTGGTTCAGGCTGCTGCTGAGGCAGAGTTCTGATTCCAGCCTAGCGCAGTGGGTTAAGGATCTGGCACTGCTGCAGCTGCAGCTCAGATTTGATCCCTGGCCCAGGAACTTCCATGTGCCACAGTGCGTGGCCAAAAAAAAAGGGGGGGGAGACATGTAATAAGCCCAATTTCAGGCCCAAATCTCGCAACCGAAACTGAATAGATGGACTGGGCGGAAGAACACTACTCTTCTATTTTTATTCTCAGGTACATCTGTGGGGCAGGTAAGCAGAGAATAAGAGGCGGGGGACACGCCTGAGTTCACAGGCCTTGGCCCAACAGAGAAGAGACAGGTTCCCAGCCCCAGGCCTCAGGCCAGGGCTCTATCCACCACACCAGAAGCCTGCCACCTCATGTTACATTTTGTTTGTTTGTCTACTTTTATTTTAACCTTACAGATATTATGTAAGTGGCACATGCTGAAGGTGTAGAAAAATTACAAAGGGCAGATAAGCACAAAGAAAGAGAAAATCCTGAAGATTGCTCATCATCCCACATTAGGCGACAAGCATGCAGCATTCTGCCCCTAGGGTTTTTTGGGGCACTGCTCTGAAGCCCGGACACTGGGATTGGAGAGGAAGACAGGACTCTGATGTCATCCTTGCCCTCAGAGCAGGTCATCACCTGGCCCAAACTGGAATCACATTTACATGCTGTATTATACTTTATATGCTGTTTCCCAGCCAACTGCAGCCCCTGTAAATGCCATGACCTCAGCAGATGGGAACCTGAATCAGCACCTTAGTGGCTCTTTAGCATTCCACCTGGCGGATGTACTGCATCTTGCTTAGCGATCTCCTTGCAGTATGACACTGGAGCAACAGAAACAACTGCAGGGGATCGTCCCTCCCTGGCACCAGTATGAACTATCTCCTTACGACAAATTGCTAGGACAAGAACAGATCTATCAGTGAATGCTTGATGAAACGGTGTTTGATACAAACTGCTAAATAAACACAGAAAGTATGGGTGAATTTACAATCCCACCCAGAGACCAGGAATATTCATTTGCTACTCACTGTCAAACAGGATCTTACCAATTGCATCAATTTAAAAAAAACTATCATCGTTTAATACTAATTCTTTAAACATGAGAATAGGTTTGTCAGAATTGTTTGCATCAGCAAATATTTTGGACAACGTGCATGAATCTGAACTGGGAGACAGGTTAATAAATTATAGACTGTCTGATACTACTTAACATTGTGCAGTTTTATAAAGGATGAAACAGATCTAAACAGACTGTCCTGGATTATAAAATATAATAGTAAAGCTGTGCATGTGCATGTGTTTGTATTTCTGCATCACAATATAAATAATAGAAGGAAAAACACATTTTAATAGTTATCCATAAGAAGTTTTTTTGAGGGATAGGGATATGTGGGAGGGACTATTATTTTACTTTAGATTTCTTCAAACGCCTAGAATCTCAATGTATTTGAGGGTACAGATAAAATGAGGCTTTTCCTGAGTGCCCGGTGACGGTACATGGTGACTGACCACATTATCCTACTTTGGGATAGGTTCAAAGTTACCCTAAAGGAAAGTAAACAGAAAGTAAATATTCCTGGGAAAAACACAGTTCCCATCCAGGACTTGGGCGTGGGGCTAGAAAGAACAGGTACTGGTTCACCCGTTTAATCTTCCCTGAGAGTCTGCCTCTACACGCCACACCTACCGGCTGCCTTAGGAACCTGTGCTGATGCACCACCAATACCTACACTGGTAAGGTTTCCCTGTGAATATGCATTTTGATAGCCAGGCATGGTAACTTTTTAAAAACACTAATTGGTTATTTGTATTTTTCTTTTGTGGCTGTTCATATCATATTCTTCACTATTCTACCAGGACTCTCTCTCCTTTAATTTGGTGACATTCTAGGGAGTTCCCTTGTGGTGCAGCAGGTTAAGGGTTTGTCACTGCAAGGGACTAGTGTTGCTGCTGTGGTGCTGGTTCAGTCCCTGGCCCAGGAACTTACACATGCCATGGACATGGTCAAAAAAAAAAACCAAAATAATTGGTGACACTCTATAAATTGGGAACATTAGCCTTCCTTGCAGAATTTGTTATAAATACTTCCTCAGGAGTTCCTGTCGTAGCGCAGTGGAAACGAATCCGACTAGGAACCATGAGGTTGCGGGTTCAATCCCTGGCATTGCTCAGTGGGTTAATGATCTGGCGTTGCTGTGAGCTGTGGTGTAGTTTGCAGATGTGGCATTGCTATGGCTGTGGTGTAGGCTGGCAGCAACGGCTCCAATTAGACCCCTAGCCTGGGAACCTCCATAAGCCGCAGGAGAGGCCTAAAAAGCCATATATATATATATATTTCCTCAGAGTCATTTATAATTTAGTTTCACAGTGTATTTGATATGAGTTTTAAATTCATCGATAGTAAAAGCACCCTTTCTCTTTTCATATCTGCTTTGTCTTATCTATTTTATGATTAAATAGATTATGTAGGTTTTCTTCTAGCACTTTTATGGTTTCATTTTTTATATTTAAGTCTTTAATTCAACTGGAACAGAACTGGATATAAGCAAGAAATCTAACTATTTTCCAAAAAATTGTCTCTCTTTTCCTAGACAGTTCTTCCATTCCCCACTGATTTCAAACAAGACTGCATATGAATTTTTTACTGGTTCTGTTTCCTTCCTTCCTATTCTGGTCTACCAATGTCTCTATCCTGTCCTACCTAAGTCACAATATTTTCATTAAATCCTGGAACGTATTCTAATTATTGTTTTTTTTTCTTTTGTCTTTTTGCCTTATCTAGGGCCGCACCTGCGGCATATGGAGGTTCCCAGGCTAGGGGTCTAATAGGAGCTGTAGCCGCCGGCCTACACCACAGCCACAGCAAAGCGGGATCCGAACTGCATCTGCAACCTACACCACAGCTCACGACAATGCCGGATCCTTAACCCACTGAGCAAGGCCAGAGATTGAACCCGCAACCTCATGGTTCCTAGTCAGATTCGTTAACCACTGAGCCACGACGGGAACTCCCTATTTTAATTATTGTTAACGGCAAGTCACCATTCCTTTCTCCCTGCCCTTTACTGTACTGATCCACAGTATTTTATTTTCTTGTCTTAAACATTGCCTAGCACATCCAGAACAAGTTTAAATGATACTAATGATAATAAAAGTGCTCTCAGTTTCTGCTTTCAACAGGCAGGCCTGATTTAAGTGTTTCACCATTAAAGTATAGGGCATTTACAAACCTATTTATTGTTGCTTACAATCCACAGTAGGGGTAGAGGTTGAACTTGATCAATTTTTTAAAATTTGTAATGTGGTTTTTATTAATAAAATCCACCATGGACATATAATGAATTTTATTAATAAGTTTTCTAATATTTAATCACCCCTGAGTTCTTGAAACGACAAATACATTGTCCTTTTATTGTATTATCTGCAGTGTTTACAAAGCCATGTTCCAAGGAACATTCTTTTCAGATGTTTATAGATGTGGAACTTAAAAAATTTAAGTATTTGCAGAGCTGTTCACTAAGGCCCCCGTCTCAAAGTTTTCTACACATTTGCATCTTACAGATTCCAAGGAACCTTACAGTAGAGAAATATGCTGAGCTGCACACCTGAACGTATTTGCTCAGGGTTTTACACAACCCCAGGAAGGAAACGATGATCCAGGATCTCCCTTTTGCATCAGCTCTGTTAGGATTTGCCATTAAGATAAAATTATGAAGTTTCTTCCCCTTCTTTCTCAAAGCTCTAGAACAGTTTAAACAGTGTAGGAATTCTCTCTTCCTTGAAGATGTAAAACACTGTCTAACCAATGGTGCACATCCTGTAAAATAACAGTCCTTCCACAATACTCTTGACTTTTCTTCCCAGGGTCAAGGGTGTCTCACACCTCCTTGCCCCTCTCTTCATGTTTCATGTATTCAGTGTACTTGCCAAAGCAGCTGCTCTGGGCCTGCTGGTGAGTCCGGTGCTGGGGGTGCCATGGGGAAGAGCACAGAGGTAAGGCCCTGACCTCACAAAGCGGACACCCCAAGCACAAAAGAAGAGCTCCAGAAACTAAAAAACAGGAGAGTAGAAATGAAAAGCTTTACAGAAGGAGTTACAGATAAAGGTGAGTAAAATTCCTGTGAATAGAGAAAAAAAGATGAAGAAAAGACAGGAGAGGAAAGCAGGAGGACAAGTTTGGAAGGACAAACTTCCAAACTTTCAGAAGTTTCAGAAAGAGACAAAAAGGAACGGAGGGGAGGGAAGGCATCCGTGAAATAATGCAAGATCATTTCCTATGAACACCTGAGATTCCAAAGTGAAAAGGTTGAGAGTGTCAAGCCTGAGATGTAAACAGACAACCAGGGGGCAGCAGGCAAGGTTTCAGACATCATGATGACAAGAAGACCCAAAAGCTTCCAGAATTCTAGCCTGTGTCTTATTGGAGGAGACAGACTAAGAGGTCTTGAAGAGATGATGGCCGAGCATTTTACAGGACTGAAAATGTACAGGAAGGGAGCAAAAAAAGGAGCTGGAAACCAGTTTAGAAGTGGTGGCTGAGGGTGGTGGCAGTGAAGAGCCAGAGGTCAGCCACAGGATTTGTTCTGGGGGTAGGAGAGAATGATGAGCTGTAAGTGGAGCTAGAGGAAAAGTGAAGAATGAAGAATGATTGCATGAGCAACCCTAGTGACAGGAGCCGAAGCAGCCTCGCAGGTTGTCCCGTGTCCCCTCCCCCTTCCCTTCTCCAGCTGACTTCCCGGGTCCCCTACACTCCACAGTCCTGGCCCCGCCACGTCCCAGAAACAAGAAGAGAACCCTGCGGAGGAGACCGGCGAGGAGAAGCAGGACATGCAGGAGAAAGAAGGTATTCTCCCTGAGAGAGCCGAGGAGGCAAAGCTAAAGGCTAAATATCCAAACCTAGGACAAAAGCCTGGAGGCTCCGACTTCCTCACGAAGAGGCTCCAGAAAGGGCAAAAGTACTTTGACTCAGGAGACTACAACATGGCCAAAGCCAAGATGAAGAATAAGCAGCTGCCAAGTGCAGGACCAGACAAAAACCTGGTGACTGGTGACCACACCCCCACCCCACAGGATCTGCCCCAGAGAAAGTCCTCGCTCGTCACCAGCAAGCTTGCGGGGTAACCTGGGCCCCCTTTTCCTCCCCTTCCTCACCCACTGGACTTTTATATGTCATAGGCAGGGATGGAATGGGCCCCTGGTTCTCTCTTCTCAACATGCTAGCCAGAAATGACTGTGAGTCTTCTGGGGGCTGCTGAGAGGGTATTGTGGGCTGAAGAGGGGCTCTGAGTTTACTTCTTTGGTTAAATTGAGATTTCCACACCCTCACTGTTGCCCAGGTAGGGGCTCACAAATAGGACACTAGCATTGGATAATGCTGCAGACGCTCTTTTTCTTTTGTATGAAAAGCTGAGGAGATGAGATTTCTCGTTTTGGAAGAGAATATCCCAAAATTGGTTAGGCTCGGCCTTGGGAATAATACGACAGGTTTAACATCCCAGGCCTAACCTGACATTGTTGGGAAAGGTAGATTGAATAAGATCTGTTTTCTGTGCTTCTAAGTGTTTTGTCTATTGGGCTGCTATTGCTTCATGTTTTCATTATGGCAGGTTTAAAGAATCCTCAAAAAGAAAAACTGATTTGCTTGCCTAAAACTATAATGCCCACTTAACCTCCTTTACTTAGTCAGTGTCTTTTATGGTTTACCCTGGCTCTTAAATAATGTAAAGATTGGAGAACGTTATTTACATTAAAAAAAAAAAAGAATGGATTGCAGGGCTTCTGACTTAAGTACCTGGGCATGTGGCTGTGCCACTGAGGACGACAACAGAAGGAACTGGTTTGGGGGCCAAGGAGGGACTCAAAAGTTTGGAGCTTTCCTCCTTTGAAGTTTGAGATGTCTGTGTAACAGCAAATGGAGAGGGTGAGTAGGGGTTGGATCTGTAAGTCACCAGTGTAATACATGTCTATTGATGCCATGAACTGGATGAGATGTCCCAGGGGAGAGAGCATGTGGGACAGAAGGAGGCCCAGGACCAAGCTAGAAGCAGCCCCAACATCCAGAAGTCAGGGTGAAGAGGAGTCAATTTTGAGAATTTATCAAGTAAAATAACTGAGAAACTACTATTTTGTTAAAAAATTTTTTTTTAAAAATTTTGGAGGCAGGAAACATTTTTTTCCCTTTGTTTTTTAGGGGCGCACCCATGGCATATCGAAGTTCCAGGCTAGAGGCTGAATCGGAGCTATAGCTGCCGGCCTACACTACAGCCACAGCAAAGCCAGACCAGAGCCATAGTTCACGGCAATGCCAGATCCCTGACCCACTGAGCAATGCCAAGGATCGAACCCACATCCCCAAGAATCCCAGTTAGATTTGTTACTGCTGTGCCACAAAGGGAACTCCAGGAAACACAGACTTACAGCTCATCCTTTCCGGAGCTGCAGCTCTATCCCTCTTTGTGCAAGTGACCCTTCTCATCGTAATCAGAAAATGCCAGGAGTCTGTGCTGCATGTTTGCCATTCTCCAAAGAGCTGGCTTTGAGAAGTAGCACTTCTGTTTGTTTCATGTGTTTGTATCTTTACCAGTTCTTTCCCCTGCTTCCTCTGGGCTCATTTTTCATCCTGTTTTTCTAGTTTCTGCAGATAAGCTCTTCATGTACTTTACTTGCCTTTAAGGTTACGACTTCTTGAAAACAAACGACTATTCTGTAAGTGTGACGAATGCCCCTATCATCATTTTATAGATTAGAGAAATCATGAGGTTCTGATTTCCTCTCTATGAGTTCTTTACGACAGTGTTTTCTTGCTCCCAAGTGGTCTGGGGGTTTTGTTCACTCTTTTGTTATTGGTCCCTAAGTTTACTGCATGATAGTAAATACCATTTCTCCTTTTTGGAACTTACTGGATTTCACTGAGTGAACATTCTTACAAGCCTTCTACATACCCATCCTGGTGTGCAGAATACTGAACAACCTTTAGTGAAATGAGAAAATTAAGAACAACACTGTATATTTTCTCATACCTTAATTTATAATGACATATGGATTATAATCATGCAAGGATTCATTTTATTTGTAAAATATGTCCTAACACAGAGCACCGGAATTGTTATGGGAGATGTTCCAGTCAGACTATCTGGGCTTTAAAAACCATCCTGGCCACTTACTAGCTGTGTGACCCTGTATCTTTGTCCCTTGATTTGTTTAGCTGTTAAACAGGCATAACACTAATATTTACCTTAATTTATAATATATACAAGCAGTGTTATGTAAAGCACTGATGCATAGGCTCAATAAGTATTGCTTGTTACTGAATAATTACAGAATATGTCACAAAGCAAAATAAAAACAAGTGGAAATCTTCTTGTGTTAATATTAACTTTTGTGGAAATTTTATTGGTTGGTAAAATTCTAGTCTTAGAGAAATTTCCCTATGATACGCTCAACTCCTACCTATGCTCTATAGATACGTGCAGAGGATGTGGGTTCTATCCGTGGTATACAGAATTCTGTGGTTCTAACGACTAATATTATTAAGTTCTAGATGTCTTGACTGACATTACTTAAAAGAGGGTAAGTGACATCTTTGGCGAACTTGAAGTACCGTGCAAAAGGACTAGCACTGACCATCAGGACTACGGCAGGACTAAGAGCCTCCTGACAGGTGCACAGAGCCGTCTGACCTGGGAAGTCACATCACCTTCGATGCCAACACACCTCCTGCAGCATCTCTATCTCCTGCTAGTCTGGAAGCATTTTTGAGTCTCATCTGAAGGATTCAGTTTCTCAGTATTTTATACAACTCATTTGTATGAGACTTGGCATGACCTCAAAAGTAAAGAGCTAATTTGTACCATCGTCTTTACTCTCTTCCCAAAGTTTAAAACCCTACAACACATCACTGCTAAATCTGTCTTCAGAATACCTTGAGTATACGTCACTTCAGCAATTCCCTGGCATAAAGCAAATAAAAGTTTAACGTATCAGGTTAATCTTATTTTTTCTTCTCTTTTACGACCGTACCTGCAGCATATGGAAGTTCCTGGGACAAGGATCTAAACGGAACTGCAGCTGAGGCCTACACCACAGTCATGGCAACAACGGATCTGAACCACACAGGCAATCTACTCTGCCAGTTGTGACAATGCCAGATCCTTAACCCTTTGCACGAGGTCATGGATGGAACCCGCATCCTCATAGAGACAATGCTGGGTCGTTAACCCCCTGAGCTGCAATGGAAACTCGCAGATTAATCTTATTTTAAAAGTCTCCTGAAGTTTGTGCCAATGTTCAAAACATTCAGAGTGGCTGTCCCTTAGGGAGATTTTTACTGTTCGTCTCTGAGTGGTTTGGACACTTACAGCATGGCGATGCCCCAGTGCTTCCCTGCTCTCTCTCCCGCAGCCTGGAAACCGGACAGGCCGATGAGGGCCACCGTGGGTGTGATGGTCAGGGGCCCAATGTATTTCAGCAGAGCCCCAGGCAGGCCTAGGAGGCCAATGACCACTTCTATCAATGAGGACATGATGATGGCTCCCTGGATCTGGAACAAAAGAGGACACAGGCATAAGAGCAAGCTGCTTATTCATCACACACTCCACAACTGATAATCCTGGAAGGCACTGAGTTATGAACAAGCATGACATAGCAGGGGAATTCCTGGGAAACCCCAAAAGAAATCAGTGGGGATGACTGGGACCTAGCAAACTCAAGTACGACCTGACTGATCTAAGAGTATTACAGAAATGGGCCCTGCACACAAAGTCAGCTTACACTGATTGAGATAGACATAATTTATAATTCTCGTTTAAGACACACAACATTCAAAAACCAGTCTTAGAGGAACAATGAAGTACAAAGACTCTTTTTTTCTTTTTTTGGCTGCACCCATGGGATGCAGAAGTTCCCAGGCCAGGGATGGAACCCAAGCCACAGTAGTGACAACACTGGATCCTTAATCACTAGGCCACCGGGGAACTCCCAAATATTCTTGACTGTTAAAAAGTGAGTCCCCTGGAGTTCCTGTCGTGGCTCAGTGGTTAACGAATCCGACTAGGAACCATGAGGTCGCGGGTTCGATCCCTGGCCTTGCTCAGTGGGTTAAGGATCCGGCGCTGCCGTGAGCTGTGGTGTAGGTTGCAGACGCGGCTCGGATCCTGCGTGGCTGTGGCTGTAGCGAAGGCCGGCGGCTACAGATCTGATTAGACCCCTAGGGTTGGAACCTCCATATGCCGTGAGTGCGGGCCTAGATAAGGCAAAAAGAAAAAAAATAAAAATAACAAAAAAAAAGTGAGTCCCTGCAGAACACTTAAAAGACAAGTGATTTGACAAAAATTCTGAAGGTATGTTTCTGTTGTGCAGAATGGCCACATCTGTATTAATTCTGAACTAGCAGCAAATAATCTTTCAGGTTTTTGGGAGATTTGGATAAACTGTCGATTGTTCTTCATATCTAAGGACTCCCACGCCCTGTTCTTTTCAAGTGCACTGTAGCAGACAAGTGTCTTCAATTCTTTCCACCAATACAGGCAAACAATGAGGCCAAAATGAACATTTTTACAACCTATCAACGCCACGGCTCCTCTCAAAGGGAGCCGTGCCTCAGCTGGTTGCGCTGAAGGGTTTAAGAGGGCAGGCCTATGGGTACACAGGAGGAAAGGAGGAGAAAAGAGGACATGAAACAATACTGTCGGGTTCCATAAAGAGCTTCTGCATGCTTTATTTTATAGTGATGCCTTAGCTTAGTTTAACATCAGAAATGAACATGTCAGTAGCTGGAAAAGAAAAGCAGAGCTTAGTGCAAGCAACTGCAATCTACTAGGCACAACAAACACTGGAGCCAAGAAGAAACACAAAGAAGCCATAAGCAGACAATGCTTATCTTTTACCTCACGTATCCGGGGATACCAGATGTGTTCCGTGTGTAACAGCTCTGCTGTTCCATTTGCAACCGTAACATCTTAAAAACAAAAACAAAGACAAAATTTTTCTTGGAGTGATACTGATGCTTCCTGGGACATCCATTTTATTCTTTTTAAGAAGAATTTCCTCCCTGTTCTAAGTCTGTTTGTATAAATAACCATCCCTAAAATCCAAGTGACAACTGTTCACCATATTATACTGAAAGGTGGAGTCCCCATCGTTAATTTAACCAAATTTATTCAACAACTGCGAGCTCCTGGCTTTCTCAAAAGCTGAGTGAACTAATGATAACACATCATTCGTCCCAGTCTCATACAAAGACCAACCTTTGCAAAACAGTTCATTGAAATGATAGCAAGGTTGCCTGACTGAGGTTTTAAAAACCTAGATAAAGCAGAGGCCCTTCTCCAGTTCCTAAATCGAGTCAGTGGCCACAAAGTAACTCCTAGGAGCAGGGAAGGAAATGAGGGCTGGAAAGCTGTGCTCCTGGAACCTAAAAATTTAACAGTATTTTGAGAATACAACATGTCTGTCCGAGTTCCTCAAATCCACTATCTGCTCTTTTCCTGACCTTCCTGGGTTACTTAAGGATCTTTGCAATCACTATTAGGGGGATGTGAGGGGGGATGAAAGTCATTTGCAGAAAACCAAAGCAGCCAGGTCCTTAAAAAGCAGAGATGTTTCAGAGAAGGGATGCTGATACAGCAAAGAGAGTGATTATTACTGGCGGTTCATAAAATCTACTGAAAGAAAGAAGCAGAAAAATAGCACAAATATTTTTTTACTCTGTTCCCGTATGTATCAATTTCATCAGCACTGAGAAGTGAGGTCCTTTTCTGGTCCTTTCTTGCTCTGGGGTTAGGGATGAATGAGTGGATAGAGAGAGAGACAGAAACATGATCCACAGTTTGGAGCACTCTTAGCTGTTTGCTGGTCTGTATTTTTTGTGCCTGATTTCAGAAAGGATTTAAAGCTGCAAGGGGCAGCATGTCCAGGCCTCCCTTCCATCACCTGCATTAAAGGACCCCAATGACATATGTGGAAATAACTGCAATTACCTGTGGTGTTACATTTCCATTTATCTAAAGACAGGATGGCTCGAGCAGGGGCCAGAAATGCAAAAGCACTGGCCTGAAACAGGGGTAACCTAAAAGAAACGAGACCAAAACCATGATCACGGCATCAGGAACTACCGAGGTAGTTCACTATTTGATAGCTTAACAGTCTTTTCCATAGACAAACAGCACATGAGTAAATGCAGACACACCTGGAAGAAAGAGCCCCAGTCTGCAAGGATCTCCTCTGCCACACAGCCAGGGACACTGCTTCACCGTCCTCCCCTCCTTCTGTTCTCCCCCTAGATAAGCCCAAGTTGGATCCCCAGGAGCCCTGGGGTCAGTGCCAGCGCCCCAACCTGCCCCTGCCATCCCCACCTTTCCCCTTCGGGGTGGGGGATGTGGGCGTGTGGGTCTCCCTGCCTTGTTGAGCTTGTGAGCTCCTTATTTAACATTAGTGCACATCTTCTTTTTGCCACCCTTCTCCTTTTCTTCCTCCTTCCTTTCAAATTCTTACTGGTTATCATAGAAGAAAAGACCCATTTTTGCATTTCATAAGTCAAAGACTGCCCTATATCACTAAGCATAAGCATTAAAATCATGTTAGTGATCTACTGAGGAAAAGAAAAGCTGTAAGTTACAAATCAACAGTAGACGTTGCATCTGCTTAATCATATAAAATACTAAAAAGTGCTCAAACCCTTATTTTTAAGGACCCAGAAAGCTTGCAGACTGTTAAATTTCCTACCTATATTGTCAAATCGAATGCAGAGATCCTCAGATACATTCATTCAATTACATTTTAGATACTTCATATTGACTTTATAAGCACTGGCGCTACTCAAATGCAAAAGATTGTCTGTCATTTATTATTGCAGATACACAAAACAGCACTTCCACTGGAGCTGTATTTGGTGGCTCTATGGGCTAACGTGGGAACTCAACCACTATCTTCAACATTACTCTGGGGGTAAAATATGAAACTGGCTCCTTTGGTTTGCAGGGTTAAGAACTCCCAGATGTCCAGATCATTCTTGAAGTACTCCCAAGCAGCCTAGTATCACCGTCCTGGTCAGCAGGATGGGAACCCAGCCTAGTCTCTGAGCTGACAGTTACATCCTGCCCCAAGTGTCACAGGGACTGGACCGAGAAACAGAGCTCTGGCTGTAGAACACGTAGCCGCTTTATGAGTCCACAGCAGAGACGTACCATTCAGAGCCAGGTGAGAGTCAAATATTTTGTTCTCCTGGCCGTTTTAATCCTGCAATGAAATCAACTGAGAGTAGGCAGTGTGGCTTTAAGGCACAGAGGCAGGCTGCACAGCATAAACCGCAATGCTGGTGGCTGCCCCCATGGGCAGGCATGCCCTCCACAACCATTCATTAATAATTACCTGTTGGAGAGGCCTGGTGCATAGCACTATCGAATGTGGAAGTAAAGCTCCCCTCAAGTGTGAATGTATTATCAAAGGAAAACACTGCTTAATTTACAAAACTTCATTAAGCACAATTTTTCAGAGATGCACTGAAAGGGCAAAGGCGGGGGGGTGGGGGGGGAGTCTTTAAAGCGTCTCATCAGGAATGGATGCCACTTCAAATGGCCCAAATGGCCTTTGTTTTACTGTCATCCCAGACCTCGGTCAGTGCATTCTAGGGCGATACAACGTGGACTGCCTTTAGAGATCTCATTCTTAGGACCACTACAATCAACCCTGCATTGCTGACGTGGGGAAAGTGAAGACAGGTTCTGGGTTCCACTCCTGGGAACGTGAGCCTTTGAACGTGACCACTGCCTGGGCACCTCTCAGGGCAAGCATTTTATGGCTTCACCACAACCAAAGGCCTTGAGAGCACCGCTGCAAAGAGGCTCACTCGCTTTCATACTAACCAGGTACTCTGGGATCCTGTGGAAGTGGGTGCTAACAGAAAATTCCCTCTCGTGCTACCCCAAAGTCTCCCAAGATGACCTGGGAAAGGGTGAGCACGTGGGCTCATGCGTTCGGCCTGCAGCCACGCACTCTGCCTGCCACAGGCAGTCTCGGGCTGAAGGACAAGCAGCCACTTTACAGTAAGTAGGTGTCCCAGCAGTGAAGTGTGCCTCCATAACTGGCAGGGTAATTCACTGGCTTGATGGAATATTCTCAGGGAAAGTTGCCACTGGAGCACATTACTTCATTAAATAAGAGCTTATCTCAATCAAAGTCAACAAAGCCAATTTTCCAAGAAAGCGAATGAGGACAGTAAAGCACTTATTTTCTCATCTGATAAAGTGCCTTTTCAGGCGTTTCCTCGGCATGAAGCTGGTCAGACCTGGGGCTCTTCACTCACACGATCATCTAAACCTCAGATCCCTGGGCTCTCCAGCAAACAAGGCTGTCTGTTCTATTTCGCACTGAGAACTGGAGAGGAAACTAATTCAACTGTGCTTTTGTTTACACCAGAGATTGGCAAACCAGTCCAAGAGCTAACAAATCCGGCGAACTCCCTTCTTTTGTGAGTAAGGTTTCACTGGGACACATCCCACCCCACCCCGCCGCCCCATTCAGGAGCTGTCTACACCTGCTGCTTGTGGGACCACAGCTGAGCTGATGAGTCGCAACAGAGAGCCTGGAGCCTGAAGTATTTACTGGCTGTCTCTCTACAGAAAAAAAAGATTGTCTTTAAAAGTATATCTTAAATACGGGAAGATCTCCCCCAAATGGATTTTTGCAGAAAAAAGTTTTTTCAAGTTAATACTGTTACCAGATGTCATTAAGAAAAAAATCTGGGAGTTCCTTTCGTGGCTCAGTGGTAATGAATCCCACTAGTTCCATGAGGATGCAGGTTAGATCTCTGGCCTCGCTCAGTGGGTTAAGGATTCAGTGTTGCTGTGAGCTGTGGCATACATAGGCCGGCAACTGCAGTCCCAATTCATCCCCTAGCCTGGGAACTTCCATACGCCATACACACGGCCCTAAAAAGGAAAAAAATCAGAGGAATTCCTTCTGTGACGCAATGGATAAGGGTTCAGTGTTGCCACAGCTGTGGTGTAGGTCACAGCTACAGCTCAGATTCGATCCATGGTCTGGGAACTTCCACATGCTGTGGATGCAGGCAAAAGAAAAAAAAAAGAATCTGAGCAGACAGACATCTTTGTAGTTACAAGTTTCCATGTCAGGCTCTAGCCCCAGAACAGCAAAAGAACCTAACCAGCCCCAAACAAGTCCTTACTTTGTTCAAAACCCTGCTGGAGGTGCCCCATTTCCTGCTCAGCGTGCAGGTGACCTGAACCCATTCTCCAGCCTAGTCTTTCATCAGCCACTTTACACACTGCACCCCAGAGAAGCAGTCTACATTCTTGCCTCTGAGCCACTGCTCTTCTAGTCTGTTCTCAATTCATTTCTAATGCTTAATTTTTATTCATCATTTAAGACACAATGAAAACAGCACTTCCTCCAGGCAATATTCCCAGCTCTCCTTAGGATTTGTAATGTGTTCCCCTGTAACTTCTGGCCTGATTTCTACAAGCCACTCCCCAAGTCAACAGGAAACTGCTTTATGATTCCTGGGGAGTGCGGGTTTAAAATGAAGATTTTCAGGAGTTCCCGTTGCGGCTCCGTAGGTACAAATCCAACTAGTACGGATGAGGATGTGGATTAGATCCCTGGCCTCACTCAGCTGGCTAAGGATCCATCATTGCTCCAAACTGTAGTGTATGCTGCAGATGTGGTTCGGATCCCGAGTTGCTGTGGCTGTGGCATAGGCCACATAGGCAGCTGCAACTGTGATTTGACCCCTAACCTGGGAACTTCCATATGCCCCAGGTGTGGCCCTAAAAAGCAAAATTAAATAAATAAATAAAATAAAATGAAGATTTCTACAAATCACACCGTTCTGGTTAATCAGAGTCTCGGGTGAGGTCCCCCACATTTGCATTTTGAATAATCACTTCTGGGTGAAGCTGAGGCACCAGGCAACAAAGGTGACAACCCCATGCCAGGTGAAGGGACTTATAATTTTGGTCACTTGATAAACATTTCTTGGGTGTCTGCTTGACTCAGGCACAATTATACACAGATATGACAATGGAAAAAACTACTTCTAGATCCCTGAGGGGTTTCTGTTGTGTGGGAAAGATTCCTATCATGGCTACATGTGAAGGGTGGTGATCTAGTTGGTACAAGATGCCATGGAAGTTTGTAGCTGCTTAAAGGATGAGAAGTGCTTCAGCCCATAAGAGGTTAGTAGTTCAGACAGAGAGAAGAGCAAATGAAAACCACACAACAGACCCAGAAATCCTTGAAGAATTACAGATACTTGATGATAGGTGGGAACTGATAGGGGGAAGGTCCGAGGGGACTTGCATTCTTCCTGCAAGCAAGAGGAAAACTGCTAAAGAACCTTGCTCTGAAAGGACCACTTTGCTGGGGGGGGGGGGTTGCAAAAGCTGACCTTAACCCCAAAATTATTCTCAGAAGGCATTCCAACAGGTTGTGGCATGACCCTCGTTTGTGGTCTTTGCTTCACTGACCCCACCCATCCTGTGGTGTCAGCTCAGATGACTAGCCTGCCCAGGTCAGGTCTGTACACGACTTGGCCTCTATGGACTCCCTTCGCAGCACTGAAGCATCTGTGACAAGCTCCTGGCTGCCAACGGGCTCATCTCCCAGGGGGCTGGGAATTGCCCTAACAGCAGGAACTGAGCCTTTCTTACCCATCGCTGGATTCCTAGAACCAACTTTCACTTAGTAATTAGTGAACTGAAGTTGCTCTTTACAAATATCCTTTGATGGGAATTTTATTAGACTAGAAACTTTAACTGCAAATTTGGGAGAGGATCTTCTTTTTAAGATTAAAAGCACTGGGCAGAGAAAACAGAGAGTCAATGCGCATGGACTTTCAAGATAAAACCAGATTGTCCCCCACCCCGCTCCAGGCCCCAGGGGCTGGCATTTCTTTTCGGTGCCATCACGGAAAAGGTTTTAAAAAGTTTAAAAGGCAATGGCCCTATGAGCAGCACCACGAAGGCATGAAATGTATCTGTCTCAAAACAAAACATTTAATGAAAATGAAAACAAACACATAATTCATCAACACAGAGAGTACACTCTGTGCCTGGCTTCCACTATCTATAGAGAAAGCAATCAAGTTGGCACAAAAACTTTCATGGCCAAAAAAGCACTGACTTCAGTCTAAACTGCAGCACGATTTTAAAACATAAGGCAAGTTTGGCCTTAAAAAGCCACAGTTTTAATACTGAATTTGCCATCAGGAGTGTGCGTCCTAAAATGCCTTTTAAAAAAAACAAAGAATTGTCAAAGAAAAGTCTTAATCGGTAGCATTTCCCTTTTGGTTACTCTATGTATGTACATATCAACCGGACTGCTGGAAAGTAGCTTGCAGACCTGGTGTCCTTCACGCAAACACTTCAGCAGGCGTATCTTAAGATGAACACATCATCACCTACGAGTTACCACATCCAAGAAAGGGTGTGGTAATAAATGTAATCTAATATTCAGGTCATACTTAAATTTCTCCAATTGCTTTATAAAATTTTATATCCAATCAGAGCCCCTACATTCCACCTGGTTATCAGATGTCATGTTTAGAGCCAGATAAACACTTTCGATGAGGAGACTGCTCAGGTGTCATATACTCCTTAGAGCATCACATGGGGAGGCCTGTCACATCAAGCTGTCCCATGAGATAGGAAAGCTAGGTTAGGGTAGTGACTGCTGGAACTCTCCATTTTAAAAGTACCTTTTCTGGAATTGCGGTTGTGGCTCAGCGGAAACGAACCTGACTCATATCCATAAGGATGCGGGTTCGATCCTTGGCTTCGATCAGTGGGTTAACGATCTACTGTTGCCACTAGTTGTGGTGCAGGTCACAGACGTGGCTTGGATCTGGTGCCGCTGTGGCTGTAGCGTAGGCCAGCAGCTGCAGCTTTGATTTGACCCCTAGACTGGGAACTTCCATATGCCTCAGGTATAGCCCTAAAAAGCAAAAAATAAAAAGTACCTTTTCCCTTTTATAATGAATAAATTATCTATAGGGTGATTCTTAGATTGTACATATACTATATTCCCACTAGATTATTAGCATTCTTACATAGTGGGTTTAAAAATTATAATTTTTCAACTTTATCATTCCATCCATATTTATTCATTAGTAAAGCCACTTTTTTTGGTCTTTTAGCTTTTTTTTTTGGAACATCACCCCAGATGCATAGATTTGTTTTTAATTCAGTTTAACAATATACTTTCATGACTTTACTTTTAATAATTAAATTGTCTTAAACTTGCTCAACGCAGCCCATTCAAGCCAGGTTCCCAACCTTTTGTCACAGCTCCCCAACACCCCTGGTTTTTCTTTAAGCAAGCAGTCCCTTGCTTTCCGGCATAAGATGTTCCAGGCTTAACTTTTACTTTTCTCAGCCCTGGCCCTGGAGTCAACCACTTCTCCAAGGAGCCCTGACTCATTTCAGTTGAGAATGGTATCTAGAAACCAAGATCTGAGAGCTGGGTGGGCTCACCACTGTTGGGATGGCAGTCAGTGAACAGAGATACAACCAATTTTTTGAATTGTGGGGTCATAATGACACCTCCAGTCAAGTCAGTACCACTGAATTACCTTCTTTCTTTCCATATTTATACCTCTCCTTCTACTATACTGAGAATCCTGATTTCCAACACCAATACATTCCATCATTTGTTCAATATGTAATATCACACAGCACAGCTCCAGAATTACACCAATATCACTACTAAGAAGACTTCTAAGTTCAAGATTTCTCATTTTTTCATTTTGTTTTTTGTCCTTAGAATAGATCCCATTCAGAGTATGCATGTTACCACACCCTAAAGTCTGTGAATTAATTCTTTTCTCCATGTGGCCAGCAATATGACATATAATTAGGTTCACTTGTTTCCGCTTGTATTCAATTTTACAGTTTGCTTTTCTTCATCCTCTTAGATTTCATGTTTCAAACATACTGAACATTTTTACAGTTTAAAAAATCAAACCATATAAAGAGACATACCAGGAAAGTCTCCCTCACCTTCCTGTCCCCTCCATCCCCAAATCACACTCAACCATCGCTGTTAACCTTTTTTTTTCTTTTTTTTGCTTTTTAGGGCCACACCCACAGCATATGGAGGTTCCCAGGCTAGGGGTCTAATGGGAGCTGTAGCCACCTACACCACAGCCACAGCAACGCCAGATCTGAGCCACGTCTGTGAACTACACCACAGCTCATGGCAATGCCAGATCCTTAATCCACTAAGCGAGGCCAGAGCTCAAACCCTCAACCTCATGGTTCCTAGTTGGATTCGTTTCCGCTGCACCACAGTGGGAACTCCCAACCATTCCTATTAATTTCTAACTTATTCTTATTTCTTTAAATACATGCTTTTTTGCAACTTGCTCTTTCAATATATCTTAGAACTTACTCTGTATCAGTTCATAGAGATGTTTCTTATTCTTTCTCAGGGCTTCACAGTAATTCATTATACATGATTGTAATCAGTCTCCTACATAGGGGCATTTAAGTTGTGTTAAATACTTTGACATTACAAATTATACAACAATGAAAAAACCTTTTTGTGTTTATTTTGCATTTGTGAGATTATATCTACAAGGTAAATTTCTAGAAGTGGGACTGCAGGTAAATGCCTATGTACTCTAGATACTATAACATTCTTCTTCATGGGGACTGAACTATTTTCACTCCTGATGACAATGTGTAATAATAATGACCATTCTCCCAAAGCTTTGCCGTCAGAGGCCTTGTCAAAATTGTTCTGTGTCAGTCTGACAAAGGAGAGAAATGGTGATCTCAGGTAGCTTCAGTTTGTATTTCTCTTACTGTAAGCCAACTCAATGACCCTTTCATATGGCAAAGGGCCATTTTATAACTTTTTTTGTGAACTGTCTATTCATGTCTTATGCCTTTTTCTTGTCTTGGCCCCACCCACAGTATGTGGAAGTTCCTGGGTCAGGGACTGAACCTGTGCAATAGCAGTAACCTAAACTGCTGCATGCAGGGACAACACAGGGTTCTTTTGCCCTTCTTCCTATAAAATTTTGGTATTTTTAAACTTTGACTTTTAAGAGTTCTTTCCATATTAGAACTTATCTATGATATGTTACAGATATCCTTCTCCAGTTTGTTGTTTCTGTTATATTTTTACAATGCAAAGCTTAAAATTTTTTAAATATTTAATGACATCGAACTCATCATCCTTTCTGTTTCTAGAGTTTGAATCCTAGTTTAAAGACTTTTCCCACTGCTAGTTATAAAGGAATTCACTCTTGTTTTACTCTAATGGTTATATAGTTTCATTTTTCTTATATTTGGATCTCTAATCCATTTTGAGTTGATTCAAAACTTTTAACTGAAGTCAAGTGTAACTTTTATATTCAAGTCTATGATACATGGACTATCTCAGCCAGTACTTCTAATCAGACACACTCCTGGGGTACCTCAGTAGGAAGCAGCCCACTAGCATCTCTCCTAGCTCCAGGAGGAGGCCTTCTCCAGACAGAGCACAGAAATTTAGGAGGGCTGGCTGGGTACAATTTTTATAACCTCCTTTTCAAGCATAATAGTATTGATGATTTCACGTCAAGAGTTTATTACTTAAAAATCTAGCCAGTCACAGAGGACCATGAGGGGATTCCCTGGGGTGTGGAATGCTCTGTGGGTTGTGGTGGCGAGTAAGTGACTGTACACACTCACTTAAGTATGTACATGAAAAGGGGCAAATTTTATTGTATGTCAATTACCCCTCAATAGATATGACTTTAAAAAATTCTAGCTATAAAGTGTCTTTCTGGCCAGGGAAATGGGGCGAAGACGATTACACATTCCTTAAAATACTAGTTATATCAAATAGTTACACAAAAAATTAAAAAAAAATAAAAAGAGTTTCCCTCTGGGTATTGGACGAAAGCTTTACCCTCTGCTTCTGGCTGGTGCTGCTTTATCCCTTCACAACTTTTGCCAGGCAGTTACCTGCCTGAAAAGGAAGGATAACAGGGTGAATCAGTGGGCCATGGGGAAGAAAATGAGCATTTTATAGAACGTATGGGAACATGTGCGTAAGTGAGAGGTGACCGTCAAAGAAAAAAGCTTTTGGGGAAATAAATTAATTAATCCCACATATACTAGGAAGACTTAGTCTCCTAGTCTCCCTGAAGCCTCAGAAATACTAGCAAACAGAGAAACATCATGTTAACTGAAGGGGGAGACCACCCAGAAAAGCTATGGCCATGTGGCCAAAAAAGCACACCCAACCCCTGCCATGTCCTGAAGGACAGGCTGCTCCATCTGGTGTCCCAGCCCTTGCCCACTGCACCCCCTGCCTCCTTCCCTTCCGGAGAGTCCACTACAATAAACAGCATCAACGGGTGGGTGTGGACAGGTGCTCGGCATTACCTTATTTGATGCAAACAATTTTAGTATTATTACCATTTTACAAGCAATGGAAGGGGGCTTTGAGATCAGGCAACTTGCCATAAGTCACATGGCTGGTTAATGGTAGAATGAGAGTGATGCCACCTCTGAAGCCAAAGCTCCTTGATACTGGGAGTTTCCGTCGTAGCACAGGAGAAACGAATCCGACTAGGAACCATGAGGTTGTAGGTTCAATCCCTGGCCTTGCTCAGTGGGTTAAGGATCCGGCGTTGCCATGAGCTGTGGTGTAGGTCACTGACGTGGCTTGGATCTGGCATTGCTGTGGCTCTGACGTAGGCTGGCGGCTACAGCTCCGACTGGACCCCTAGCCTTGGAACCTCCATATGCCATGGGTGCAGCCATAAAAGGACAAAAAGACAAAAAACAAAGCTCCTTGATACAGCTGGTGAGGGGAAAGAGGCAAAGCTCCCCATCCTAGGTCATTACCTCTAGGTTCTCCCTGGCTCCAATGTTTTTAATGTACTACCTAAAATTCTTTGAGTTAAAGGAACAGTAATTATTTCATGTGGGGGGTGGGAGGCAACTGCTGAAAAAAACGTGCAGCTTGCTATTAAGAGCCTGCTTAACCTGACAGGCTCACTATTATCTACACAGTAATTCTGGCAAAAACGTACACCCCGAACCCATGCCTTTTGGCCCCATCTTCCAGTTTACAACAAATAGGGGGGCTGTGGAACAAATCAAACACCATCACAAAGACAGGCAGACAAATTCAGACAATGAGACACCTGGCCTGGACTCTAAAAAGAGGATGATGTGGAAGAAAAAGGTAGGGACTGTTTATTAGACCAAAAGAAACACAAATACCACACATGAACTTGAAAGGATCCTGGTTCAGAGAAGCGGAGGGCATAACCATTAAAGATATTTTAGGGACAACTAGGGAAATTGAATGTAGACTGCATATTAGTTGATATGACTAAACTTTGGCAGGTATGTAACTGGTTACACAGGAGACCTTCATTCCCAGGAGAGTGTTTAGGGGTGAGCCGCCACCACACTGCCTGCAACGCTCAAGGAATTTAAGAAAATGCACATACAACAGCCCACACACAAATACACAGAAAAAAAGAAGGAAAGGGAAAATCCCAGTCTCCCTCATCCAGGCACTGCATCCTTTCATCCTTCTAAGTTTTGTCAACGGTTAAGAGTTCAAAGTCCCAGGAGTTCCCGTCGTGGCGCAGCGGAAACGAATCTGACTAGGAACCATGAGGTTGTGGGTTTGATTCCTGGCCTCGCTTAGTGGGTTGAGGATCTGGCGTTGCTGTGGCTGTGGTGTAGGCCGGCAGCTGTGGCTCTGATTAGACCCCTAGCCTGGGAAGCTCTACATGCTGCAGGTGCGGTCCTAAAAAGCAAAAAAAAAAAAAAAAAAAAAAAAAAGAGTTCAAAGCCCCAGACCTAAGACCGTAAAGTACCCTGGAGATGATCCCTATACTTAGTGAGCACAAAACATGTACGGGCCCCCAGAACCCAAGGAGATGCAAGACAGGGCAGGGGAGTGCTCTCTTCATGGAGGACACTCTGTCGGAGACCAGGTTGCTGCACCGGCTACAATGACTCTCTTGGCCAAAACTCTAACTTTTCGCAGCAAAGGAAGGTTCTGTTTTCTACAGCAGACTTGTGATGGCCAGGAGAGGCTCCCAAGGAAGAGGCCACTTTTCCTTTCACTGGCGAGGCCTCCAAGAGGCACTTGGAACAAAAGTCTGTGTGTGGTTCCCAAAACACAGTACCTGAACACTTCAGGGAAGACCAGAGGTCAGCACGCATGTACAAGGGGCAGAGTCCTGGAGGGACTTCCCTCCTACCCAGGGTCAAGGGTGGGGACTCTGGGAAGCTCAGAGCTGCTACCAAGGCTTGGTTTCTGACAGAAAAGACAATGACACTCAAGATGATACATTAACTGAGTCCTCCCCCAAAACCAGGGAGCCACTGTGGGCTGGCGAACACCAAAGTTAGTACAACTCTGCCCTACTCTTGGAATTTTAAAGGCTTTGCACTAATTCCTGGAAAGAGTCCAAGGGGTAAGAGGGATTGACATCACAAATCAACTACAATGAGGACAACTGTTGAAACCTCACACAAGAGCGCTCAGCCATAGCCATAAAGACCTCTTTGAAAGCAAAGGTCAAAGGTCAAAGGGAAAAAGGAAGAAGGAAAACCTCGGGAAGGAGGAGGGGGAGAGAGGCGGAAAATGGAGGATGCAACTGTCACAAAAACCACCCATTCCCAACAGAGACTCTGCAAAGCACTAAAGCCACAGAAGTCACACAACTGAGGCTGAGACAGCGACCTCCACTTCAAAGCAAGCCATGGTGTTTCGAGGAAAGAAAACCACGTTCAGGCCAGGAGAGATGTGCAGTGAAGGAAGCAGGGCAGCACGAGACACAGTCTGTGTGTCCTGAGCCAGTCCAGCCTGTGGAAAACACACACTCAAAGGAGTGTGGATGACACGGCATCCTAAAGCTGGCACTCTGAGCTCACAAAGGCACACATCGGTTTCACCCTCACTGCTTCCGTATCAATTTTGGTTATTTTTATGGAATGAAACAGCTTTCCAGGAACAGCACGCTGCTCTTCACCAGAGAGCCCAGGTGACGTGTGGAGCGGGGATGAGCTGGCTTCTACCCACAGGATGGGAATGCTTACACTTCCTTCCTTCTGTTCTAGACCCGAAAGCATCGCCTCTGCTTTGTCACAACACTGGACCCACCCCCTCAGAGGCAAGGACCACGGCAGGTCTCCAGGTCCCGTGCACCCACTACAGCCAATGCAGGGGACTATGTCTTAGGCAAGATACACAAGGAAACGCACAGAACTCAGACACACATGATAAACCGCTCAGTTGGAAAAGTCTGAAAATCTGCCCTAGAAATCATGAAAGCTGAACATGAAAAGCCTTTCCTTCTGCAGCTCTCCACCTATGAAAATGAGTGTGAACTACAAACGAACACACACAGGCCAACTGCGAGTCCTTATGGCTGTGACACTGGGAGTAAACCCCACTCTGGGCCGCATTAGCCCTTCTCTCCCACGCTGCCCCACCTTATACTCCCTCTGACCCAACTGCTCTCTGTTTGTTTAACCCAGTTGTGACTGGGAAGTAAACGCACAAGGCTGTTGGTATGACAGTTCAGTCTCCGACGAGGCTGTATGTTAGCAACAGCGGAACTAAAAGGCTTTTCGTATCACTCACACTTTATAACTTTCCAAATGTAGTTTAGGAAGAAGCTTATGTAATCTACACAACACACGGATGGCAAACGTCATCCACAGGACGCCTGTGGAAGAGCCTCCTCTCATTTTCACAGAAGGAAACTGGGAGCAGAGAGGCCATCTGTCCAAGAGTCGTAACGCTTGCTAACCTCTCACCTCCAATGCTCTGACCTCTCGCGCTCTCTCCTTCCGCTCCCCCAAGCGTGAAGGGAGAAGAGAGCATCATTTACCACATGGCATAAGCTAACACTTCCCTGGGTACTACAGATTCTGAGTGCCCAGGGGATTACAGTTTATCATCACGATATTCAACAACTGGATCTTAACTAACACTGGCAATGCCGCTGCTTGGACAGCACTACCCCGTTCTGAGTAAGTCCCATGTATCCGAGGATCAGAAGTTAGTCTCCTTCCTCTGAGGTCAGAGTGACAAACCTGCTCTGCTGGAAATACTACGGTAGCGGAATATTTGGCTTTAAATATTTGCTCTTCTCTTATGAAACCCGAGGGACAAGGATATGAGAGGCGATTTAGCTGGAGGGGAAGCCCTGCCTCCTGGGGCAGAGTGAAGGAGGGGAAGACGAGGAAAGGGCATCAGAGCTCTAACAGGAAGGAGTGAAAGACAGGGAGACGCAGAGGATGGGGCAGACGGGACACGGGAATACACAGACATGGCAAACCAACCCCGAGGAACTGATCAACCGGGCGAGGGAAGTGCCTCTCATCTACCTCGGCACCTGGGTTCGCCTTCACACAGCAGACCCTCAACACATGCGGGACAAAACTGATAAGAACATATCAACGACAGCTCGAGGCCTAGAGGAGCTGGAAACCATGCTACTGGCTGCCTTCTCACTGCTTCCCTACCAGGAGGGAGCTGGAGGCAAGGATCCCAGATAAGGAAAAGGTGCTTTTAGCACAAAGAGGGAAGAAAAACAGAAGTTAACCACAGGTCAGAAGCATGAGGAGGAGGGAGTGACATCACTGGGTGGGCGGTGCTCCCCAACTCTCCCCAGTCCAAAAGGCAGTTGTTAAAATTCACTCTATCTTAGAGATTCTTTAATTAAGATAAACAAGGCACACTCCAGGCTCTTCTTTCTATCTAAGTATCAAAAGCAGAAACTGACAGAATAGCCACCATTAATAACAAACGCTAGAGAGGGTGTGAAGAAAAGGGAACCCTTCTGCACTGTTGGTGGGACTGTACATTGGTACAACCACTATGGAAGACAGTGTGGAGGCTCCTCAGAAAACTAAATACAGAACTACCACACGATCCAGCAATCCCACTCCCGGGCATATATCTGGACATAACTTTCCTTGAAATAGACGCATGCACCGCTATGTTCATTGCAGCACTATTCACAATAGCTAAGACATGGAAACAACCTAAATGTCCATCAACAGATAATGGATTAAGATGATGTAGTATATATATACAACGGAATACTACTCAGTCATAAAAAGAATAAAATAATGCCACTTGCAGCAACATGGATGCAACTAGAAAGTCTCATACTAAGTGCAATATGTCAGAAAGAGACAGATACCATATGATATCACTTACATGTGGAATCTAAAATATGGCACAGATGAACCTATCTACAAAACAGAAACAGACTCACAGACATAGAGAACATACTTGTGGTTGCCAAGGGGGAGGGAAGAGAGAGTGGGATGGACTGGGAGTCTGGGGTTAGCAGCTGCAAACTATTACATTTGGGATGGATAAGCAATGAAGTCCTACTGTACAGCACAGGAAACTATATCCACGCTCCTGGGATAGACCATGATGGAAGACAACATAAGAAAAGAAATGTGTGTGTGTGTGTGTGTGTGTGTGTGTGTGTGTGTATAAATATTTATAACTGGGTCACTTTGCTATACAACAGAAATTGGCACAACACTGTAAATCAACTATACTTTAAGAACAACAACAACAAAAAGCAGAAACTGACATCCAGAATGTGGACTGGAGCTGAGTTCATCACTCAGACACACTTTAGTTCACACGCACACACACACACACACACACACACACACACACACACACACACAATCTCCTTGGCTACCTTTTCCCACACAGTGGAGCTCTGTGGATTCTGCTTATCTCCTCTAACAGGCTCCACTCTGTCCCCACTCCAGAAAATTCTTGCCTGGGTCCCTGTCACCTTCCTCTTGGATTTCCCTAATCCCTGAACTGGAGTTCTGAGTACTTCAGGAGCTAGCCAGCCCTCACAGTCTTCCTTCCATCAGCAGACCTGCAGGGGGGGCTGCCCTACCCCTTCGGAGGACCCTGCCTATGCCTCCAACAAGAACGCCCTAACACTGCTCTCCCCATATTCTCCTGTCTCCCCAAGTAAAATTGACCCTGAAGATTCTGACTCACGGGAAGACAGTTCATGATTCCCGAGCCGCCTTCTTTGCCCTCTGCCTTCACTCCCACTCCTCTAGCAGAGAAGGCAGACTGTCTGCAATGAAGTGAGAGACAGAACTTCCATGTTTACTCTGCTGTCCTTCTGGGGTCAGTCCTGACCCCACAGGCTCCACTTTGAGTAGTGCCCTAGGGTAAAGGAAAAGGCTAACAGTGAAGAGAGTGGAAGAAGGGGACAGGAGAGGACAAAGCAAGCCTGCAGGAGGCGGCAGGCCAGGACGGTCCTCTTCCTGCCTATGCCAGCTCCACACCCTTTAAGCTGGGGGCTGGGCATGCAAAGTGGAGCCCTGGCATCAAGGAGGGAAGCATGAATCAGTGGGAAAAGACACAAACAAAAAACAACAAAGTGGAATAAGAGCCAAATTAGAAGAACATACACAAGATGCAGGTGTGGGAATTCAGATAAGAGAACAGAGGCTTTGGGGAGTCAGGGGTACTTCACAAGAGCAGAGGGACAAGCCAGGACTGGAGGTCTGCAAGGGAGCACACAGGATGGCAAGACAGCAGGGTGGGCCAGGGGAGGAGTTCACCCCAGGGTGAGCACAGGGAAGCGGATGCAGGTCTCAGGGACGTGGCTGGAAGGGTGGTGGGAGAGAAAACAAGGGAGAAGCCTACAGGGTGGGCAGACCCTTGTTTTTAAACAGAGTAGAGCTGTAGCCTGGCAGCAGCTAGGAAGAGGGGACCACTGAAAGATGGCACTGGGTGGCACACAGAGCGAGACAGAGTAGAGTAGCCCTAGAGGCAGGGAAACCAACTAGGAACACAGCAAAACACAGGCCAGGCCTGCACTTCAGGAATGGGGGCAGGGAGAGGGTACTGGAGAGAAAACTTGCCCTGGCAGCTGGCGCGATGGACGGGCCCGAGAGTGAATCTGAGTTTTCAGCCTGCAAAACTGGGTGGGAAGTGGTGTCACCCACCAAGAGAAGACACACGGTAGGGCTGGGAGGAGGCAGGCCAACGCCACAGGCACACACCTCCCCACAGTCCGGTCAGTCTTCCTAAGCAGCCCTCGGCGAATGGAAGTGCTCCATGCCTCGTGGCCCGTCAGCAGCCCCAGTTTAGTGCGCCAGTCTCACCTGCATCCAAAAGTTGTCTGCAACAAAGTTGTGATTCCCACACAGAAGAAAATGGTCCCAATGAGCTGGCTGGTGGCCCACTGGTCATACCCCACACACATGGCGTCGGCCAGTAGAAAGGGCACCGCAATTGTGCCACTGAAGCAGGTCAGGTAATGCTGTGAGTGACAGGAGACAGCAGGGGAAAGAGTAAACCTTTCTTTGTATTTTTTTTCTGACATTACCCTAACTTTGCCCCCCAACCATGTCCCACTGTTTTTAACAAGTAGCCCACATGAAGAATTTCTATTTTTTAGGTATGCTCTCTTATATGTCAGATCATCTCTCTTTTCCAGCATTTCTCCTTTCCGTTACATTTTCTTATTTCTCACTTGTATGATTACTTACTACTCACATGAATCCAGGCCAGCACAAAGGAAGTACTCAATCCAAGCACTGGTGATGTTTTACTTACATGATTCTCACTGGGAATATCCACTTTTTAGAAACGCTTTTCAAGAACATTTTTAAAGAGAGTGTGTACATATACGTATGAACGGAATCACACTGCTGTACAGCAGAGATGAACACACTATAAATCAATTATACTTCAATTTAAAAAAATTATAAAAGTTTTTTTAAAATTAAAAAAAATGCGTTTCAGCATCAATTGCTAAAACCATAGGTCCTTTCTCCTCTAATCTGTTAATACGGACTGTGTTGCACTGAATCATTCTTGAAACAAACGCTAGTCAGTCATGCTATATTCTTCTTCTGGGGTTTGACTTAGCAAATATTTCACAGAGAATTTCACATAGATGTTCTTGAGACAATCAGTCTACTTTAAAAAAAAATTCTTTCATGTCTGGGGCTTGAATTTACAAAAGCTTCATTGCACAAGGTGTTTTCCATCTTTACCATGGTCTGGCATTGTTAACCAGCTAACAGGGAATGGCTAAGAGCACACGGCAGCTGCGGGAATCCTCCACAAAGAGCGCAGCCCGCTCATCCTTTAGGGCCCCTCCCCAGCGCCTTGTGGCCCTGGCGGGACATGCCAGCCCTCACTGCTCACCTCTCTTCTTCCCAGAAGCCGGCCTGCTCAGTTCCAGCTGCTTTTCTGCAAACTTCCTACTTTGCTTCCCCATAGTTGCCCATCTCTGCTCCCGTTTGCCAAAATGTGCTGTGCGGCCCATAAAGCCCAACCATGTAACACTGAGAGGTGTGCGGTGAGGGGAACGGAGCAGCTCCAGCTAGGACTTCCCAGAGCTGCTCACAGTTTAAGAGTAAAGTGCACTGTCCAGAAGGGCATGATGCACACAGGGTTTCCCAATGCTGTCTGAACAGGAAAGACTACTTCTAGAAACATCTATAGTATCAACATTTCAAAAAATATGTTTCCTGAACCTGGCTTGCGATACTCAGTCCAAAGGAAATTATTTGCTAAGACCATTCAGATACTTTGGTTATATTTTCTTCTTTTCTAGATACCTTTCTGTCTAGGTTACCAAGTACTTTGATACTTGAGGTGGGGGAGGGGCATGGAAACTGGACCGAAGCATCAGCTGTTGGCAGGTACAGTCCACCTCCAAGTGAATTAACCTGTCTGGGCAATGGGACCGATTTTCCCAGCATGAACCGATCATTCAAACTTAAGAAAGCAAGAATGGAAAGGAAGACCTCAAAACCAAGGCAAACTCGGCCCAGTGGTGTGTGTCTGGGCTAAGAGCCTTCCTGGGCATCCTCCTTCTCCTAAAGCCCCACTTCTGTAAGTAGGAAATGGGAAGTGAGGTGAGTACCAAAGATGCTGGGGTCCTGCATCAGCTTGTATTACCTCCTGCTCCATCCTCTCATCCCCTCCCCTGGCAGCTTCCCTGCTCTTCTGGAAGCTACAGCAGACAAAGCAGCCACTACCAATGCAAAGTTTGCTTGCCTTCCTTTAAAAACACAACTGAAGCTTCCACATTTATATCCTGACCAACATGGCACCTCTCAGGATGACCCATATTTCATGGCAGGGTTGACGGCGACTGTGGATTGGTTAACCCTTTTTTTCTCTCTTCTTCTACCCTTAAAGCTCTTCCCTCTATTCTCCCCTTTTCATTGTCCACAACCTTTTTTCCTTCCTTCCATATCATTTCTCTGGCATATTCCCTGAACACTTTCCTTCTTTCATTCCATGGTTAATCTACTCCTCCTGTTTTTCTACCTTTCACTACAATAAAATTCATGTCAACAGTCTCCATTCATCATTCCCAAAAAAGCAATTTATAACGAAGCTGTCAATAGATAAAAATAAAAGTTGAATTAAAAAAAACCCAGCAGACAATTCAAGCATCTGCTGGTGGTTACATTCCAAAGGAACCGTCTTACCTGCAGCCCCAGAAATATGCACAGGTACCAGGGAGGCACATCTTCTATGGTGTAAATCATGTCCGATCTCTGGGGATCTAAACTACCAGTGCTATCCAAGGTCTCAGCGAGAGAGCTCTGTGAGGGAGAGGAAGAAAAATCACTGCTTAATAAAAGCAAGGACTAAAGTTAACGCAGAGCACTGTTACTGAAAAACAACTTTATAAAGTGGCTGTCACTCTCCTGTAAAATTAAGCCTTGGTTACCTTTGACATCATATCAAGTACACTCCCTTGGTGGGACAATCTGTCTTCAGGGTTTGGGGGTTCAGTATTCTAAGAGCACCCAGCTATTCAGAGCTTCTCCTCAGCCTGGGCAACCTCCCGTGTGGACAGGAATGCTCCTGAGGTTGAGACCACAAAGTAATACCTTGGCATGACCCATCCTTGGGTGGTGTCCCAAATAGAGAAATGATACAAAATGCTAACCACTTTCAGACAGAGAGTACTAATATGGCCCTCCAACACCATCCCATCCTGGAAGGAAGGGAAGGGAAGGGAAGGGATGGGATGGAAGTAATGTAAATGTCCACAAATGGTATTAGGAAAAAGTAGGGAATTGTGTGGTCAAGGGGATAAGTGAACCCTATCAGACAAAAGCTGCACTGCCTCTGCCTGAGATACATAGAGAATGTTTGGTCACAGAGGACCAAGGTACCACGTTCTGTTATCACTGCATGAACAATAGCACCCACTTTAAATCTGCAAAAACAAAAACCTTAAAACAGCAAGGTTTCTTTATAAGATGACTATAGCAATGATTGGATGATGTCATCTTGAATAGGTTTTTTTCATATTACTCTATGGTCTAAAATAATTTAAAAAGAAAGGGTGATAGTTCTCATTGTGGCTCAGTGTAAACAAACCTGTCTAGTATCCATGAGGACGAGGGTTCAATCCCTGGCCTCGCCCAGTAGGTTAAGGATCCGGCATTGCGGTGAGCTGTGCTGTAGGCTGGCAGCTGCAGCTCTGATTCGACCCCTAGCCTGGGAACGTCCATATGCTGTAGGTGTGGCCCTAAAAAGACCAAAAAAAAAAAAAGAGAGAGAAATTACCTGTCCTTCAAAGATTAGTGGGCTCAGAAATCAGCTCTTGTTGGAGCCCTCTTAAGGTTGTTAACAACCTTTCCAATCTCTCCTACGGTTACTTATCTAGGCTAGCACTTTTAGAGTCAAATGCAATCTCTTTTTCTTTAGGAAATAATTTCCTCTACAGCAGGAGTCCCCAAACGCTTTCTTTAAAGGGCTATGAAGTAAACATTTTAGGCTTTGTGCCCACATGGTTCTGTTGCAACTACTCAACTCTGCTACTACAGTGCAAAACAGCATTAGACAATATGTAAACAAATGGGAATAGCTGTGTTCCATTTAAACTTTATTTACAGAAGTTAAGTGTTGGGCCATATTTGGTTTGCAAGATGCAGTTTACCAACCCCTGTTTAGTGTTTCAAACTGATTATCATAAAGCTGCAGTTAATATTATCCTATACATTTTTTATATCTCTTTTCACATTGCTAATGTATATTTGTGCTTTCTCATTCTTTACTTTAATTAGGTCCACCAAAATTTAATTTCATTTTCCAGAACCAGCTTTTTAAGTTCTGGTAAAACACGGTAGACTGACCACATATGTCATTTCCTCTAACCCCTAAAAACACTTAGAAAGAATAGATATGACACAAGTCTGCAAGGACGAAGAAAACAGGAAAAAGAGAAATGAGATTAACATATTTCTGGAATATGTAAAACATCTGTAGGAGTTGTGACCCATTTGGGAGAGAGAAGGAATCTATAACATTGGTGCCTAGGGAAGAAAGGTATAAAGAAGTGAGCTGACTGACCAACAGAAGCCCAGGAAGGTTCTATGCTTGGAGGCACAAGAGTGGGAATGAGAAGAAGATGGGATTCAACTGTGCAAACCAATCAACAGACACCCCGTTGCCTACTGTTATCCTCATCCTTTAAGAACCAAAAATGTATTGTTTGAAGAATAAAAACCAGAAAGACCTAAGACTGAGGAATGCCATGTGGGATTACATGCATGAATGGGGGATCCCTCACCTCCTTCCAGAATGGACAAGCCAGGTCACAGAACCCAGGCCTATACCCACAAGAAGAGACCACAGGATTTCTTTCTAGAGGAACTGACTGGCCCCAGAGACAAGCCATCTGCATACTCCACAGTGACAAGACAGCTTTCCTACTTAGTGGCAAGGCCAACTAGTTGACAAACTTCCTTCACACAAAACAACTCTACAACCATATTTTTTATTGCCTCACATTCCTCCAAAGATTAGAACCATACAAAGAGAGGAAGTAGGTCCACGTAATATAAAGAAAACCCACTGGGGGTAGGGGTAAGAAACCTGTGTCGTCACAAAGATATTTTGAACCTAGGAGGAAAGAGATGACATTTTAAAAGTCTTAATTGGTAAATAAAAACAATAAGTAAAAGAGATCTTAGAAGCTAAAAAAAGATAGAAAGAATTTCAACAAAAGGGTTGAAATTCAAATGTATCTGCCCCAAATAACATAAAGACAAATACAAGTAAGAAACAATAACATTTTCATAGAAGAAAACAGAATAAAGGAATCAAAGAATTAAGAACACTTCCAAGAACTAAAAGATATGTTTACCAATTAGAAAGATGCACTAAGCACTCAAAAAATTAATGAAAAAAGATTGTTTTTTTGTTGTTGTTGTTGGTGGTGGTTTTTTTTTTGAGGACTGCATGTACAGCATATGGAAGTTCCCAGACTAGGGGTCAAATCAGAGCTACAGCTGAGGCCTATGCCACAGTCACAGCAACCCAAGATGCGAGCACATCTGCAACCACAGCTCACAGCAACACCAGGTACTTAACGCACTGAGCAAGTCCAGGGATCAAACCTGCATGCTCATGGATACTAGTTGGTTCATAACCATTAAGTCACATTGGGAACTCCAAAGATTCAGATATTTTGAAAACAGTAAATGATCAACTTTATTAAGGAAGTCCTTAAAATAGAAAAATTAAGGACAAAGGGAAATAGAACATGACAGAATTTGATAACATGTGGATAGAATTTGGATAAAAGAGAAAAAAAGAGAAATGAAAGTGGGTAGGAACACAAGAGAGAACAGACATGGAAAAAAATGTAAGAGGGAAAAATATTAAAGTAATAGAGAAGGCAGACAAAGGAGATCCAAAATACGCATAATTGAAGCCCCCAAAAGAACAGACTGGAACAAAAAATAAAGATATAATTCAAGATAGCATTCCTGAAGTAACAGGAGCCTTGAGGCTAAATATTGAAAGTGCCAGGAAAAACTGACCCAGAATGTCTGCATCAGAACTCATGATATGATTATTATTATATGATATTCAATAAAGTTACCAAATACCAAAGATAAATAAAAGATTCATAAGAAAGGCAAAAAAAAAACCCTCAAGATACTGATAAAAAGAAAAAAGACCAGCCTGAGTTCTTTATTCCAATATTCAATAGGAAAATGGGAGAATAGTAAACAATAAGATATGATTAAATTGTCTCAACTTTGCATTACGTAATTTTTCAAATACATACAAAGGTAAAAGGAATATGAAATGTTCACCTTTTATCTATTCCAGCTTCAAAATTTATCAACCCTATGTTCTTATTTAATCTATTCCCCATCCTATTCCAACTTTATTGGGGTGATGGGATGGATTATTTTAAACCAAATCCTCAAAATACATAAATCTGTCCATTAACATGTTTGTCTCTTAAAAAAGAACCATAATACTAACACTAATCAAATGCACAATTTCTTCCTATCATCTAATATCCAATGCTTGCTTGTTAAATGTTTTTATACTGTGTCAAAACTTTGTTACAGGTGATATATTTGCATCAGGATCCGAACAATATCCCAAGGATTTTACATCCAACTGAACTCTCCTTCAAGCCTAAGTGCTATAGATAAATTCCCATCCAAACTATTCCCATGATCCAGTCCTTCTCTTAGAAACTAATACTATAGTTTTACTTCTCTAATGTCAGCGAACATATGAATCACATAGGAATTGTACGAAAATGTAAATTCTGATTCAGCAGGTCTTGGTTGGGGCAGAGATACTGCATCCTAACAAACTTGTAGGTAATGATGCTAGTGATGCTGATCCATGGAGACTATACTTTGAATACCAAGTGCCTAAAGGAATAACTTTAGTCAACCAGGAAATTACTGGGTAAACCAGTAAAAGGCCTGACTCAAATTAACTGTAGAAATAAAACTAAAATTAGGATTAGGTCGCCAGGATATACAAATGTCATGTGCACCAAAAATATACGATCATTACAATTAATAAAATATTAGAGGGGAAAGGAAAAAGGTAAGCAGTAAAGTTATTTGTCATAATACTTAAATCTGACAAAGCAATTACAGTGATGAGCGTAAATTAACATTTCTGACCAAATTTAGATGTAGAGGAAGGAAGGAAAAACACACCAATTTTGTTACTATTCACAGAAGGAAACTGAAAGCCAGTGAAATAAAGGATTAAGTATATTGTTCTGTAGTTATGATTATACAGGTATCCATCAGAGTAAAAGTACAAAGATTTTAAATATCACAACACACAAATAAAACAGAATAGATACTTGTCATTATCAATAAATGTAAATGTACATAGGCTAGGAGTTCCCGTCGTGGCTCAGCAGTTAACAGATCTGACTAGCATCCATAAGGACACAGGTTTGATCCCTGGCCTTGCTCGGTGGGTTAAGGATCTGGTGTCTGTGGTGTAGGTCACAGACATGGCTTGGATTCCACGTGGCTGTGGCTGTGGCGTAGGCTGGCAGCTGTAGCTCCAATATAACCCCCAGCCTGGGAACCTCCATAAGCTGCAGGTGTGGCCCTAAAAAGCAAAAATAAAATAAAATAAAATAAAATAAAATAAAAGTAGACAGGCTAAACTCAACTATTAAAGGAACAAATTTAAGACTTTCTCGAAGCAAAACAACTCTATACTGAATATAAAAGATACATCTAAAGCAAAGTGATTCAGAAAGGTTGAAAAGAATTAGCAAAGTAATAAGAAAAGTGCAAGCAAAATCTTAATTATCTTCAAACAAGGTAAAGAGTGATAACCACTCTTTATGACGGTTATTTATGATAACCACCATAAATACGAGCATGTTTTAAATGATAAAAGGTCCAATTTACTATAAACATGTTATAAATATCTATGTACAAATAAGAGAATCAGTACTAATAAAGCAAAGAAATCTAAGAAATAATAGGAGAAATCTGAAAAATACCAGTAATGGGAAATCAATCTCTCAATTTATGGCAGATCAGATAGCAGGCAAAAGTAAAGACATAACAAGAAATAAAATATAACCCATAAATATGTAAATCTTCAATTATCTGTAACACAAAAATTCACAGAAATATAAGAAACATTTTAACGTATTCCAAAAAATAATACAAGTAACACTTTCTGATCACAGTGCAACAAAACTGGAAATTAATAAAACAACAATTGAAAGCCCTCAATCTGTTCATTTTAAAAGCTCCTTAAAGGGCAAAGGGCAAAGAAGAAATACAGTCCAAAACAGCAAACCATTTATAAAATACAAATTTGGGACAACAAGGTTAAGTAGAAGGCAGTGAAGAATGCATGAACTTGGAGGAAACATTTTGAAATATGAAGCTCCCAACTGAAGGACTCATTTAATAAGTAAAAGCTAAGAAATTTCTTTGAAATCGTAAAGCAGTTTAAAAATAAATTGGTTAAAATAACTGTACTACCTAACAGAATATTATTCAACCAAGTGGAGAGTCAAGTGAATATTGTTTATTGGGTTAGTAACAGTTTATTTGTAACCTTGATTCTGTTGAAAGACAACTTTCTGTTAGTATTAATAAAAATGAGCAAAATTAAAAAAAAAAAAAAAAACACAAAACAGATATGGGAGTTCCCATCGTGACTCAGTGGTTAACGAACCCAACTAGCACTCATGAGGACTCAGGTTCGATCCCTGGCCTTGCTAGGGATCTGGCATTGCCATGAGCTGTGGTGTAGGTCGCAGATGAGACTTGGATCTGGCGTTGCAATGGCTGTGGTGTAGGCCGGCGGCTACAGCTCCAATTGGACCTCTAACCTGGGAACTTCCATATGCTGCAGGTGTGGCCCTGAAAAAAAAAAAAAAAGAAAATACAAATTTTTTCAGAATTACATATGAAAACCCACTGCTAAAGCAGTGCTTAGTGGAAAATTCACACTTAAACTAAGCCTATGTCTCAAAAAATAATAGAAAAATAACAGGAAAACTAGATAAAAGAATAAAAAATCAGACACATTAGAAAACAGAAAAAGCAGTTGCACTAAATAAAACTAAAATTTAGTTCCTGTTTTCTTCTCTGTGGACGCAACTGTGTAAGTTCCCAGGCCTGGGACAGACCCCGTGTGACAATTATGGCCTGCACCACAGCTGCAGCATCACCTTAACTCACTGCACCACAGGGTAATTTCCTAAAATTTAGTTCTTTTAAACTAAAAAAACAAGAACTAGCTAATCCAGGAAATGAAAATGGAGCAATATGGTAGGAGAAAAGATAAATATACAAAAAAAAAATCAAAAACAAGGTAGAAATAATCACAGAAATAAAGTAATTAAACAGCATAAAAATCCATCTTGTTCAGTTCTATGTATGTAACCTGAAAATTGGAATGAGTCAGTTTTTTAAAAAAATTACTTTACCAAAAGTGACTCCAGAAAAAAGCCCAAACTGACCAATTCCCAAAGTAAAAACAGAAATTCTCAAAAGCATGTCAAAACATCTGTAACCCATGTCAAAAAGGGTGACTCTCTTCTAGAACTTAGTAAAAAGACTGAGAACCAATACTAAAACTGCGTTAAAAGATAAGACAGAAAACATATAGAAAGGGATATCAAATGGCTCTTAAGCTGTGAAATAGAGATGAAACCTCAGTGATGAAAAATACAAGATAAAATTATAGCATGAAAACCAAATTGAGAGACATACTACAAAGTAATCTGGCCCACACAAGATAAAGAAAGACAAGCAACACTGACGAGCTGCTCCAGGTCCAAGGAGACTAAAGACGCACATAACAATTAAATGCACTAAGTGATACCTATTTGGATCATGGAACTAAACTTTATTTATCTATTTATTATTTAACTATAAGGGACAATATTGGGACAACTGAGGAAATTCAAATGGAAATTATTAAGCTTTATTTTTAAATTGAAATTAATGAAATCAACTAATTAGCAACAATAACTGTTTCAATGTGAATATCTTGATGTCTTTGTTTTTAGGAAATACACAATAAAGAATTTAGGGATAAAAGCACTGTGTCTGTAACTTACTTTCAAATAGTTCAGAAATAATATATATATAGAGAGAGAGAGAGAGAATGATTAAGCAAATGTAGTAAAATGTCTATTTTTACTTTGGGAATTAGTCAATTTGAGCACTCTGGATGGCAGATATATAGGAACACCTCACATTATTTTTAGAACTTTTCTATAAGTCTGAAATTACTTCACAATAAAAAGTTTAAAACGTATTTAAAAAACTATATCTTGATGACAATTTTCAGTTACACTGGCAAAAACTCAAGTTTGGTAACAAAATCTCCGTAAAGTTGTAGAGAAACTTGCTCTCTCATACATCCACTGGAGAATAAAACTCCTGTAACCCCATGGAAGACAATTTGGTAAAATCTACACGAATCACAAATTCATATATTCTTTCCTCCGGCATTCTATCTCTAGAAACCGTTCTAGACTTACATGTATGGGAAAGGACCGGTGTAGATGGCTGTTCACTGTAGCACTGATAACAACAGCAAGAAGACTCAAATCCCCATGCCTACTCCCTGTGCCCCCCAAAAGGAATGCCCATCTACAAAAGACTAGTCAAATTATGGGAAGTTACTATGCAGCTTAAAAATATGAATAATAGGAGTTCCTGTCGTGGCGCAGTGGTTAACGAATCCGACTAGGAACCATGAGGTTGTGGGTTCGATCCCTGCCCTTGCTCAGTGGGTTAACGATCCGGCGTTGCCGTGAGCTGTGGTGTAGGTTGCAGACGCGGCTCGGATCCTGCGTTGCTGTGGCTGCGGCGCAGGCCAGTGGCCACAGCTCCGATTAGACCCCTAGCCTGGGAACC